>JAQMCX010000037.1:6520948-6552298 GCA_029814765.1 Acanthurus leucopareius | reverse complement strand
GCACTCCCCAATCTATCTTGGAGATCCTATTGTTTATATATATATATATATATGTATATATATATATATATATATATATATATAAAAACATTATACAGTGTAATGTGCCAGCAATTATTTAACTAAAACAATTCTGAAGAGGGCAAGGGACAAATAGACAAATGTGGTGCACACGGCTTAAGTTTCTGTGGTATTTTACTTCAACACAGAATTAAGTAGTTTCCTGCAAACATGCATCAGTGTTTATAGATTAGACTCTTATAAAAAGATGCACTCCCTGGTTTTGTTTAATGGTGTGTGTAACATTCTCTAAATCCTAAAATTACTGTCTTTGTTGATGTTTTGGATCTGAAACAGCTGAAACTTAAAATGAGAGAGTGAGTTGGAAGGAAATTTGGTGATCTTAAGGGCTATAATGTAGTAAAATCAAGGAGTTTACTTTAAATATCTTAGAAGGATCATTGAACAACTGTAGCGTAATTGTTACTGTTCTGGCAGATTTCTGTCTTCTCAGTTAACTTAATGAGTTATCTCGCTTAACCTACATAGTAATCATCCTGTTTGAAACCAAGAGACACATAATTAATGATCGAATTTTGGGATATTCAAAGACAGCAGTGACAGTTATGTCAACGCTACCGGTTTAAGTAAAAAATGACACTTTAATATCAAAGATTTTAAATGAGTTTTTATAGCAATCGAGCAAGTTTTTTTTATCCTGGCTTATTATTTCTTGCCAAATTGAATTTATGTCTTTTAAAATGTTTAGGTATACAAATTAAACACTAAAAACAGCACTTCCTTTTCTATATATTGCATCCTCCGGACAGGCTTATAATTTCATCCTGACATTAATAAAGTGTGTAATTACTCGAATCCTTGCTGACATAATTAGTACTGCATTGACTTTTAGCAGCTTGAAGGGTCCAGATTTGGTCCTGTGAGAGTTGTCATTATGGCAGATTTGTTTTGCTCTGCAGCAGTGGTTCAGCTGATTAGTGCATTTCTTAACAAAACCGACTATTAAACTGTTCTGCGCTCTGAAAAACACTATTTTAATAAAACCAACTACAGAAAAAAATCATCTGTAAGTTTCCACACTTAAATTAGGTGTTTTTTATATTTAACTCATCGAGAGAAAAAAAAGGCACACACAAAAATAAAACAAGATGAACTTACACAGGAGAAAATGAAATACAGCAGTGAAGAGGGTTATAAGCATGAACTCAGTGCAGTGATTTCTGCTGGGTGTTATCACAACACAGTATTATATACTGCAAAAAGGGAACCACACTATCACTGAGAGACAGAGGTGGATTTTCAGTCAGGAGATCAAACTGTAAAGTCGAGTAACAGCTGAACTTTGAATAGCAGTGCATATAGTAGTCATTTGATTTACAAAGTGACAGCAGTGAATAGAAATGCACCATTTTCCATATTTTGCTGACAAATCCAATACCTTACTAATTTCTTTTCTTTTTTTTTTTAGCGGCTAAAATGAAATAAATAGTAGCTTGCTCACCTAAAAAGCTAAAGGATCATCTGAGTCACACATGGCACAAGAGATTTTGTCCAATGAGCATGCATAGGACACCAACCGGGCTCATCCTGTTGGTTAATGTGCACTATGGCGACAAAAAGTTTTCATTGGGCCAGACCAACATTAAAGTGGGAAATCCAGAAGATTTACCACTTTTGATCAGGGCTGATGGTTAAGACGATCAGCGACAAAGTTAAAATTTTAAAATCCCCACACTCTCTGTGGCAGCTGAAGGGTTGATTTCTGAGCATAAACAGGATGATGGGCATGATTCCCACACTGCAAACACAGTATCTACATGAACGAACATCTGGGTCAAAGTAAAGATAATGCGAACCCTCAGAGATACTGCGAAAAAATGCTCTGGGAAGGGCTGTCTAAAAATCAGACAGCAACAACATTATTATCAGAAACCCAGAAGGAGGCAAATGGAGGGCATGAGTTCGTGATTTAACAATTTGGCATCTGTAACTGCAATCTTAGCCAAATTCTCAACCACAAAACAATAAATACATTATAACTAGCCACTGCAAATGAATCAAAAATAAACTGTACGCTTGCAAAAGGCAGCGTGTTTCTGGCAGTGGTGAATAAAACTGCTCAACATCTTCAATAAATACCAAGGACCCCCTCCCCCTCCGAAATGTGACTTAGATCCCTCTGATACTGTGAGGCAGTCCGATCTCTTTCATCAATGACATCAAGCCAGAGAAAGTTCAGAAGTTGCCAATCAAAATTAATCAGGATTCCTCTAATCTCAGCTGGCAGGGACCGCTGACAGGATGAATGATAGGCGCAGGTCAAGTTCTTTCTCATCTTTCAAACCAATTTCTTCCCACATACATTATACCCTTGAATCTGGTGAAATTGCCTCGAGAACCCCCTGAAAATGAATGTAGCAAAAGAAGAAACGGGCTGGATGTGGGGCTCACAGGTTTTTTGTTGTTACAAGCGCTTCTCATCGTTCGGCGTTCGTTGTATTCGGTAGCAGCGTTGCATGCTGGTTGCCATTTTGGAGATAACAGAGGGAGAGAGAGAGGGTGTGATCGAGATGTTCAGAGGTCATGACGGGATGGCATGGTGTCTGGAGTCGGTCAAAACCCAGAGGAACACCAGCTGAAGGGCCACCGTTAGCCAAAGCGAGGGGCTCAGGCCGGACGCCCCGCCACAGTCAGAGTCGTTCTCCTGGAGCCGAGCAGGAAGGAAAACAAGTGAAGTTAGTGGCTGCTAGGGCCAAAACATTATGTCCTTTTCAATTCACCTCTCTCTAAACTCCTTCCCCTAAAAGTAATAAGCATAACTGCTATCCACAGCGTTGAAGCAAGTCCTAGATGCTATCAGAGTTTAGACTAGTGCTAACATCTCTGTTCTGCATTACTGGATTTCAGACAGTTTGCACTTAATCCTGCAATGGTTAGTTCTCCTCCAAACAGATCTCTCTTTTCTCTTCTCATCTCTTCTCTCCCTACGATTATGCAGCTTTAGCCTTAGTCTCTTATCATTTTTTTATGTGTGTTCCCATCAAATGGACTTTAAAAGACACTTTTACAAGATTCTTAGCAAAAGTCTGCCAGTGACTGTTATTGACAAATTACTAAAGCTAACATTACACAGTCGAGATGTTACAATCTGCCTGTTGGTTGTCATTTCAGTTACCAAGAATGTTATTGTACATCTGGCACCTTTATTATTGTAAAATGCTTACATGCCAAAAAAGAAATCTTGACAAGGATAGCAAGTTAAGAGCATTATCTAAGGCTGGTGGGCTTTGCGACTGGAACTATGCAGGGATCAACCATGAGGTCAGAAAATATAAAAAAGCTTCAAAATGTCTTTTTTTTTACACTGGACTGGAAACTTTTAGCAGCTCTGTCCCACTAAAACTGATCAGACACGCTCCCTGTCTGTATGCTTAGCATCTGGAGAGGTACAAGGGAAAGAATGTCTTCCCTTGATTTGTTTGGAAAAAAAAAAAGTTTAGAAGTATTAAAAGAGACATACAAACGTCTGGATCCAAATGAGAAGTGAGTGGTTTATTTAAGCTAGCGTCTGGCTACATCAGTAATCAGATGTCAGCAGAGATAGACACTGGAGTCTATTGCTTAAGACAGATAATGATAGATGGGGAAAGATACAAAGAGCGTGGCTTGAAGTTCAAAGTCAGGTGAGATGGAGAAAATGTTGGCGGGAGACAGAAAGAGACTGGGAGCGGAGTTAAGGGGGAGGCGAAGACAGATGCTGGTAGAACATGAAAAAGAGTGACAAGTGAGAAAGATAAGTGCAGGAAAACAACGGAAAAAGACGTGATGTAGTGGAACAAAGCAAAAACAGTCAGAGATGTAAAAAGAGGTGAAGAGATAAGGTGAGACGGACACATCAGGAGAACGTATGCAAGAGTTACGAACCAAAGACAGTCAGATGGAGTTTAAGATAATGACACGATGTTAATGAGAGAAAATAGCTAGCGTTATGGGACTGACCCGAGACAGCACATGAACAGTGGCAGCAGTAACATGAGCAGAGAGGAAACCAATGGGGAGCCTGCGCTCCTTCGGCACATGGCCTCATCCTAACCATCAACAGCCAATCACAGAGCAGGAAAACAGAGAAAAACAGAGAGAAAGAGAGAGAGAATCATGCAGCAAAAAAGTTCCACATAGTTAGCAAGAGGTTAGAAAGCAAATATGAGCAGAAAGGGCAAGAAATATAGTTCAGACAACAGTAGAAGAAGACAGATGCATTCACATGTGAGAGTGAGGGAAAGAGTTAGTGTGTGTGGGTGGATGTTTGTGTGTGTGTGTGTGTGTGTGTGTGGTTGTGAGTAAGCGAGACAGTGAAGCCATAAGAGTTAATTCATAAGAAAGGCAAACTTTGACACTGGAAAAAGACTATAGAGTGAAAACAAACAAGGGCATTCAAGCGCAGGGGTTTCACACGCAGAGATTCTGTGCTGCTCATCAAAATGTTTGTTTAGCTTAAGTTATTCATAACCGACTGTTTGTCTCTGCGTGGGAAATCTGCACACAAACAGCTTTCGAGGGATTGCAAAAACACAAAAAAGGGAACAACATGCATCATGTAAAGATATTAGTGGTGGAAAGGTGCCATGGGTAGAATTTCTTTGCCTCTATACTGTTTCCATATCAGGAGTGAAGCTCAAGCATTTTGGGTCGTGGCCAGTGGGGCTAAAACCTCTACTCTCTCTGAAAGGCTGAATAAAACCCTTAATTTTTTATTGGTCCCTACTATGTTGCTGTTTCTACCCCTTATTTTTTTTTAGGTGAAATGTCGAACAGATCAAATGGTCTCATCTGGATTTTACATTAAAAATAAACAAGACATCAATAATCCTTCACAACAGGCGCCTCGGAGGTGGAGCTGGATGATGTAAACTAACATTTACACTACAGTTAAATGTCACAATCACTATGATTAATAACATTAAATGTAATGATAACATTTCCTTCCTTCCCTCTAAATTTTTTTGGTCCGATTATGTACAGTCCGACCAGTCAAAGATTAATTTATTGGCTTAACTTTTGCTTAGATGCCATTGGTTGTTGTAAATATGTGTAATTTAAAGCTAATATAATGCACTTCATATTAGTGGAAATTATGTATATCGTAAAAGAGCCTGATTGGACTAACAGACCCACAAACAGACTACAGTTCAGTTTTCAGCTTGATATGGTGCCACCATTGTCCAAAAAATTAATGAATGCAGCTTTAGTTACATTAGAATCATGGATTCAGATAATTGTTTTTATTGAAAATTGCACATGAGCTTTAATTTATGTTGTTTTTCTGTTCAACCCTACCTCAGGTTTTGAAAAACTTGTGTTAGGTTTGGATCTACAGATGATTACAGTTCTGTCAATGCTAAGCAGTGATGTGCTGGTTAAGCGGTGGGCTGAATAATTGAGCCAATCATCTGGCATGTTTGGGATAATCAGCACTGAGTTTTGCTTGTGTTCACGAGCCAGTAACCAAAAACTATCTGCAGACGTGATTGCAAATAGTCAGTGTGGCTGCTGTGGAACAGTGTTGGCGTTTCTCCTTGCGACTTTTTGGAGGGTGGTGAAAAGTTAGTTGTAAGCTCTGCAAATTAACACATGCATGCATCCAAAGCGTTTGCCTAAACTTCCTCAGTCACCATTGTCTTTCTTATGACATTAGCATCTTATGTTAGCCGTTTAGAGAGCTCATGCTCTATAAATTTCAGCACTGGTCATTGAAAAACTCATATCAGCTGACCACTAGCCAGTAATACTGACTGAATCTCTGTCCTGCAAACACTAACTTGGCCTAAAAATGTTCCCTGGTGATAAACTCAAATGATTTTAGCAGTAGAGCCCAAAACAGTAGCCTCAGGGCGCACACTTTAATTTAAAAGGCTGTTCTGATTCCATGCTGGATTTTCTGCAAACTTCTTTCATTCTTATGAGACTAATGAAGCAGAAATGATAGATGAAACCCTACACAGAGCACCTTAGCAGTTAAAACTGTGCAGTTAAAATTGTTCTCAACCGGGAGGAGTCCAGGTCTGATGAAAACAAACTTACATTTTCAGTGTTATCAAAACAGACTGCAGGCCCTTTCCTGTAGCGAGGATTGTGAGCCAGCTCGCAGGGATCAGGGCCATCAGCTGGAGGAGTGAAGTCAGGAACACGAACCAGTCTCTGAATTAGTAAAAGCTGAAACAAATTGCCCCTTTTTTTTTCAGCTGGCACTTATAACTCCACTTACCCCTTGGGAAATTATTAAACATAACATTCTGATTAATGGGAAGAATCACAGGAATATATTACATTACTTTTGTCTCTCTTTGGATTTCAGGCACATTGCTCAATACCTCAGTGATATGGAATTGATCTTCAGGCATTGTGTTTTCCAGGAGGTTTAATCTGTAATTAACCACAGCCCTGTGTTTGAGAAAACATCGTAGATTTGTTTGTAAGCTGTTCAGCAGACTTAATACACACTACCATCTGCCCTACAGACACAGAGAGGGACCCACTGCGTACACTCTTAGCCAACCTTTTAATGTGAATTTCTCAGGAAATGCTCCCTCATTATTAAGGCTGTATGATTTAGGGGATGCAAATTACAAAAAAAAGAAAAGGGGAAGAATGTTCTGTTTTTATCGCAAGTTCCCTTCCAGTAGTCGGTGACAAAAATCAGCTTGAAACTACATGTTATCTTGTCAAGAGCAAAACAATTTTTTGAAAACATCTGTTCACTGAGTCAAATGTTCATATTCTGTGCCAGATGATGGCTGCGTTGGGTGAAAGGATACACTGCTGCTCATCCTGTATTAACGGCTTGTTGTCGCAGGACGAGCAGGTGAGTTTCGCATCAGCGATGATAAAGACCAGGTTCGTCTTGGGCAGCTTTTCGGCATGGTACATCCTGGAGAGGAGGGGAGGGGAGAGGACACACAAGAGACGCAAGAGAAGCTGTTGACACATCGGCTGGAGTCCAGGAAACATGGAGATAAAATTTCACTGAGACAAGCTCACAGGAGATAAAGGAAGTTGAATATTTAACCAGAAAAGCAGTGAAAGGAAGACGCTGATTTTGGTCTGCTGTCGTCTGATAGACATGAATAATTCCTCTTACATGAGGAAACAATACTCCAGAAACTATGTAAGCTTCAACACAATGAAAAACACACAGTTGATCGCTCAATCAAGCCTCCTAACTGCTTTTATTCCTGAGGGGACACAAACCTGCTGTGCCACTCCACCTCCAAGACCTTTACTGAATCCCACATGTCGCTGGCGCACAAATGATTTTCTCTGCTCTTTTTTTTATGACGGTCGTTAAAAAGAAACGTGTGTGCGGCTAATGTGCAGGAACGCCGTGCGGCATGCGGGCAGGCACTCCATTAGCCGGCACGAGGGGGCCTTAAAATGGCATACGTACACACACACACACACACATCTGCACAATCTGCACATGAACATGCCAAGACGGTGGTCCGCGCTTGTGACTTGACTTCACCTTCATGGCATGTGAATTTTTACAGCCCTCTCTAAGCGCCACCTCTGCGGACGTCACTTGTGTCTCATGGATGCAAACGAATCACTGCAGGTCAGGGAGAGTGTTTGGACCCCGGCTATCGTCTGGTGAGCAAGTGGATATTTTTACCTGGTGCAGTTTTCACAGTCGATGTTGCCTCTGAAAGACAGCTGGCTGTTCTCAAAGTAGTACTGAGTTTGCTCTGTGATGCAGACCTCTTTAAGCATGGCATCTGACACATCGTCATCCATCTCAGCTGCAGAAGGACACATGAGATCATGCAGACACTTTAAAAACATATACATCACAAGACTCAGACATTAAAATCATCTAAGAGTAACACTGTTACAAGACACTGGTGTTTAGTAGATAGGTGCTGTTACAGTGAATGATTACAGTGAAAACTATACTAGCTTAAAAGTCCAGTGTGTAAGATTTCGCTAATGAAGTATGTGTAATATTCATTAGACAACTTCCTACCGAAGAAACTGGACAAAGTTAAATTATTCCAGAATGTCTGATTGTCTTTAAAAATACACGTGTGGTGGAGCTCAGTGTTAGCAGGTGATTAGCAAGTGATTTCACTCTAATGGTGGCCATTAACAGGTCCTTCTTAGAGCACAAACTCAAGCTCCAACGTCTCTTCGCTTTAATGTGAAATAAAAGGGTAATTACATGGAACATTTTCCTAGTCTGCAAGAGTGCTATCACAGCTGAGTATGCTGGTTAAAGTGTTTCAGGAGAGGCTTCAGGACATGAAAAGTGACTCAAAAGAACTGAACATATTTGCTGCGTCATTTTTTGTGACACCAGCTGACATCCCCGTCAACCTACAACCTCAAAACTAGAAAACCAGGCACAAGTAGCATCATCATCACTATTATCTGACATCAGATGCGTCACCAAAGAGAAACAGTAACAGCAATCACAAAGAGGTTGTGTTCAATAATTTAGTTTGGCTCTCAAAGGATGTTATAAATATTAAAATGGGCCTGGAAATGAAATGGTTCCCGACTCCTGCTTTAAAAAGTATTAAGTCATAATTACAGGGCTTATAAAACAATAAAAGAGACAGATCTGGTTTTGTATTGGATCTGTTAGTAATCTTTATTTTCTAATAGCACATTTGTACCCACGAACACTGGGCTACCACACACAAACACAACTCCACATTCGCACGGTCTGGGTCAGGTGTGCAACATCTTGCACACATGAAATCCTCTGAAGATGAATGAGCGTTCAACTGTTCCTACTAACAATATTGTTACTAGCTGCATATTCTTGGCATGTGGGGAGCAGCGCACTAGGATTTCAAGATAGAGAAACATTTGGAAAACAGTGTGCTCAATATCTTTTAAGGCCTTGTCAAAGGAACTAAAAACGTACATTTATTACTATTTTATTTCCATAATGAGGCCATTTGCCTTGTCCAGAGCTTGCTCAATAAAACCTCAAAGCCCTATTCTTTTCCATGTGTTAAATTGAAGTGAACTCACCTGCGTCCAGGAAACTGGGGAATGTGATGCTGACCAGTAACTGCTGCAAAATGGACCTGAGAGCAAAAACAAACCCGAAGGATGACAAATGTCTGGGTTCACTGGAATATAATCACAATAAATAAGCTGTGTGAATGCTAATGCATCGATAAATCAAGAGGAGATTTTGTGGAATGTTGACTGTCCTTGGAGCAATTCAGCTATTTAACAGATGCTTTAGTCCATTTTGGAGGAGCGAGGAGACAATCCTTGAACGCTTCCATTAAGGTTTAGGACTTAAAATCCTTCTAAAGTGTAAATTTTGTTATTAACTATTTGAAAATAACTAATGCTAACCATAAATGGAAATGTTTCCACAATAGGACTCACCAGGCTGCAGCCGTTGCCCACCATCCTAAATTCAAAATATCTGCAATCGTGGGCTGAAAGGGACAAACAATATATGACTTAATATCATAAAAGAACAAAATTGAGTTTATAACAATCTTTAAGCAAATCATTTTAAGCTGGTCGAGCCGATCTTGAACATCCTGCTTGTGTTTACAGAAGCTGCAGACGGTCCAGTTCTGCCACGCACAAAGACCAAAAGGTCCAGCCGGTGAGATCTTATTTTCTTCCCTCTCGGAGGAAATTAGAACACAATCCTCCTCAGCAGATGCGGGCATAAATATGTAAACAAAGAGCCAGCGAGAAAACAAAGCAGCACACGGTTTGAATCAAAGGCCCAGCATGCTGCTTTGATTACGGCTAGCATGCGAACGGCTTGTTTTGGTGAATCACTGCTGTATCCTTTCTCTTCAGTTTGATGGCGTGTTGAGTCACCAAGAAGTCTCAACTAACCGTGTTAGAGGCATCACCAGCTATTGACCGCATCTTTGATCAGAAGATGTCTGCACCTTTCATCTCACCTTGATCACTCGAGCGTGTTGTACACATTTGTGGGAAATTACATGGCTTAAATTGTTGACTGTTAGGGGGAATTTTTCTTGCCTCTGTAAAACCCTTTGAATGGCTGAATCTCTTTCTTAGCTATCAGCTTATTACCTCTAAACGTCACGACCTATCATGACCTTTCATCATCTAACAGAGCTCCTGACATATGCATCATTTCACAGTAAGCTGTACATTTTGTGAGTGATGAAACACAGTGCCTCTTTCTACATCACTTGTTGTGTTAGCCAAGCACGCTAGACCACCTAATCCTGTTACTGTTACTGCAACTCCCACTCTAACGCTTTCACCATACCCTCTGCTTCCCTTCTCATCTGCTCCGTCCAGATTTATGGCTCCCTGGTGAGAGAAGATTTGTGTGTGTGTGCATGTGTGCGCATGTGTGTGCGAGACCAGTTTCGGAGTGCGTGAGCGAGCAGGCACGGCTAAGAGCGGCCGCATGTGTACTTGCATCTGTCTGCATGTTCATGGAGGGAAATGAGTAAATGTATATATCAAAATATCAAAATGTGTGAACATGTAAGTGTGGTTGTGCGCACGTGGGTGGCTCTGCGTGTGTGGGTGTGTAAGTGTGTGTGTGTGTGTGTGTGTGTGTTTGAACGGTCTCTGGCTTATGTAACTCACCACGTAGACAGATCGCAGGCCTGCAGCCGCCTTGCTCTCTTTCTTGGGGTCACAGAGCGACTGGTAGTCGAAGGTCTTCTTAAAGGTAAACAGGGACGAGTTGACCAGGTTTCTCATGAGGATCGGGTCGATGACTCCAAAGAAACGCCCGATCTACAAACAAAAAAGTAAATGATTTACTTTAACAGCACTTTTGTAGCATGGATTGGGCAAAGATTACAACTATAAAATAACATAATGTGATATACATGTCTGCATTTTTGTCTTTGGTGACTTTTTGAGATTTGTTGTGTTGTCCTTTGATTCTACAGAAATCTGTAATATGATCCATGGAAACACAGCATCTTCTGAGATAAGGAAAGTCTTAGAATTAGATTTTACCCTGAGGCATGAAGGTCTGGGTGATAATTACATAATTTTGGTGCCCACTCCCAAAGAACTGACAATAAAATGACCATAAAGCAATTAAAAAACAGTAAACTCTGAGAATTCAGTGCCACTAATGGTCTAGGGGATGATGCAGTCTTGACTATATATTTAAACTAATTTAAAACTACATTTTTAACAGGGTAGTTTGATGTTTTGCAAAATATACAAATTGGTCTGCATCAGAGTTAAATGTCATGATAAACTCTAGTCTCACTTTGCAGAGTAAAAATGTTTCTGGAACAAACAGCTTGTTAGCTGTATTTAGCATAAAGGCTTGAATCAGCAGAAACAGCTTGCCAAAGGCAATTAACGCGGTTGCAACATGCAAACAGCAGAAATTCCAGAAAGGTTCTGCTCAGTCAAAAAACAGAAACATAAATCCATTTAAGACAGAACTGTTAATTTTACACATATTTAACATTTTACCATATGAGCTTTAAATGGTGCAGGAAAACCAGCTTTGTTATGTTTGGACAGGACTATGCTAGCTTGTTTTTCACATTTGTAGTCTTTATAAAAAAAACAACAACAACTTTATGGTTAGCTAATGCACTGTTGGCAAAACAAAGATCTGAGAAATCATTTCATTAACAAGGATCTGAGAAATGTTTGAACGACCCGTCTGTTTGAGGAAAAACCCCTAAAAAGCACCGTGTTGATGTTACTGACTGAGGCTTCATTTACACAGCAATTAAACACTTTTACAATTGTTAAATCTATGTAAAACACGTGCAAACACACCCAAACGCATTCACACACACACACATACACACACTCAGTAAATCACCCTCAAACCAGGATGATGGACTTCAGTATAATCTGATTAACACAGTTCACCAGGCAGCCATAAATTTCCACTAAGAGGAAGTAGTTTGTCTCGGCATCTCAGAGGTGTGACATGACCGTGTGCGTGGGAGTGTTTAAGTGCTCGTGTATTCAGGAGGAAGTGTGTACAGTAAGTAGTGCTCATCTATGTGTGAAAGGCTCGCATGTGTGTGTGCATGCAAACTATCCTTTTCCTTCCACTTTGTAAGGTTACCGTTAACAAGCTGTCCTCCACATATCCACTCCTCTTTAGTTTTAACAGCCAAAGGATGTATAAATCTTCCATTCTATAAGGTAAAAGGAGCCTTCTCCCCTTTCCCTGTGCAATAACACAAATAATGAATTAACAGTCACAGCCCTGTTAGCTGCAGACTCCCTGAGGGTTTCAGAGAAAGAAAAGGAACGAGCTGGAGAGGGAAAGACATAAAGCGGGAGAGACCGCGAGAAGCTTACAGGGAGAGAGAGAAACTCTGCTCCTGTAAGAAATATGATTGAGGGCACACAGCCTTTTCCAAACAAGGCCTCAGGCCTCTGGGTTTTAGTGCTGCTGCCAAACTTCAGAGGGCGACTGATTTATCCAACGCACACCCAGCCCTGATTAGGAAGGAGCCGACCGCATGAAAAAACATTTACTCAGATGACAGCAGGGGCCCGTTCGTAGCATTTAGCACAGGACAACCATGTGCAAAATGCGTGTGGTTACTGTACGTGTGACTGTGTCTGTATGTGTTAAAAATATGCATAGATCGGTCAAACTGTGCTTGAGAGGCTTCATTTTTTTGTTGTTGGAGTAGTTATGGGGAAATTGAGACTGTTTGAAGGTTCACAACAAGTTTGGCTAGTCCAGTTAAACACTCAATATGTTAATTCTGCCACTAGAGGCCTCTCCATCAAAACACAGAAAAACAAAAAATGTAATATGATGACGACATGAATTAGCGTGGGATCATGGGATTGTTTATTTCAGTGTTGAACAGCCTCTGCTGCAGATTCTGGTTTAGACAGCAATGTCTACGGACGAGGTGATGTGTTAAAGTTTTAGTATGGTTATTATGTTTAGTCACATTTGCTGACTTTCTTCTTCACATGACAAATCCCCCCCCCGCAACAATGTTACCTTGAAAAAACACCCAAACATTTCTCTGAAAATATTCAGGATAATGTAGGTACATAACTCAACTAAATATGGTCCTTTTTTATTTTAATATGAAAATGTTACAAATTGCAAGTCTAAGTACTCTGATCCCTTTAGGACAAACTGTTTCTTGCAAGAGGATAAAAGGATTTTATAAATGATTTAAATCCATTAATCAAAACTGTATTAGTGCTTTTTAAAAAGCAAAAGGAATTTGGGGCATGAAATGTATTTGTGTAACTTGTAAAAAAAATAAAAAATCTTAATTTAAAGAAAACAAAACACCTTTTTGACCAAAAAAAAAAAACTGAGCCAAGGCATTAAAAAATTAATGACCCTTTAAAATAAACCAAATTTTATAAGTGTATTAGATTTTTCCCAACCCAACATTTTTATAATTACTTGTTTAATTATAAACATGAGTGAATTATTCATAATACTTTGATAAGATACACAGGCATTTTTTAATCAATTTTTCTAATAACTCAGGGTCACAGTTTACCAATGTTGGTCTTTATTTGAATGAGTGAGAGTTAAATGTAGAGGCTCACCTTAGGAATATCATCATCTTGATTGGACATCACCAGGAAGCCCCCGTCATCCAGAATGACACAGTCTACATACTGGAAAGAAACAGAGATTGAACCAGTGTTTTATGCACACGACTCTCGTCCGTAAAGAATGTCTTAAAAAAAGTAAAAATATGCATTAAACCTCTTACCAGATGGTTTCGCTTACAGCCACAGATCTCATCATTACACTGAAAATACAATAAAGAAACGTCTCATTCTGAATCGAGTATGTATGTGTGTCGTTGCACTTGTGTGTCATGCTGATATAATCTACTCACATTCATCCTCTGTGTGGTGTTGATGAAGCTCGCCATCCAGGCACTGATGTCCAGCTTCACGCCGACCACTGGGATCAAATAGAAAAAGCCAGACATCCTAGATCATGCTGGACCTCTGTGTCAACTTTACTCTCTGAACTTGGAAAATGCAAACTTGGCCAAGGATCACAGGACAGCAGACAGCTTGATGTGTGGTTTGTGTGCGTGTGTTTGTGTATATATGTCAGAGTGAGAGGGAGAAATAGACAAATGAGGAGCCTGTGGGTGCATGTGTGTGTGTGGTAAGAGATGTGAAGGCATTTAAAGGGTTAAGGCCATATATTTGCAAATGTAGGAGTATAATTAAGACGTATGGCCGTAATTGCCATATTTACATGCAGGTGGCAAAGTAAGAGAGAAATGAGAAGTGTAACAACAGGACCTTTTTTCTCTTTGTGTGTGTGTATGTTTGTGTTTGTGTGTGTTTCCTTACCAGCTGGTTTGAGTGTGATATTATTGATGTTGATGTTCACTGCTCTGCTCACAAGGACTGAGTCTTCACTTGCTGCAAGAGGAAAAATAAAGGAGCACTATAAATATGTGCATAAGCATAGAGACCCAAGAAAACACACATTGTACACATGTGCGCACAAACACACACACACAAGCAGGCTTTTACTCACAGTTCTCTCCCGGGGAGGAAGTTGGAGTGAAGATATACAGATCATTGTCCAAACTTCGCTTATAGAAACTTGACTCATATGTCTCTGCTTCTTCTTCCCAGGAAAACCCAGCACTATCAAACATGTTTATACAAAACACACACACACAGACACACACAGACACAAACAGGCAATGCCACTGTCTGAGAACTGTTTCCATTACCAATATATTTTACTTAATCAGTTGCTGAGGTGTTTAACAAGCTGCTGATCGTTGTTGATTGCAGTCCCACATTGAACCCAGAGCCAAATAAATCTGCATCACGACTGAATGTTAAATTTATTTAAATCACCTTGAAACTAAAGTGGTAACAGAGTTTTGTCTCTAAAGTAGATTCAGTCATTTTTACATAATGTACTACACTGATTGTTTTTCAGCAATAGCACCTTTTGCATCATAGTTCTTCTACATTACATTTGTTTACGTGCAAGAACTATGCCAGCACATAAAATGTAATAAACAAGAAATCTGCTTCAGGTGCTACATCTTGCAAAGATTTTGTTTGTATTGTTTGTATTTGTTTCTAAATCATCCCTCGTCAAAGATGGGCTGGATAAGTACCCTTTGGGATAAACCCGTGTGATTCCTCCATCAGTGGCAACAAATCTGGCCAAGACACCAAGCCTGACAAGCAGAAAAGATAAAGCCGTAAAACATACAGTGATGGTAAAATACTTGAACTATCTGTATCCAAATACCAAATGTTTTTGCAGGAGCACAACACATTTTTATACTTTACTTACTCCACTTCATTTTCTCTCCAAATCCTGATCAGTTCTGAGGTGATGCCAGCATCCAGGAGCAACCGGTTCACCAGCTCCACGTTACCTTGACAGCAAAACATAACTTAAGTCTCCACATATTATCTTTGCATATAATATGTGTGTCTGTTTACTGATAAGAATCTGTTTACATCTTATTTTAGGCATCCAAAATGAATTTCATATTGGGTGCAACATGTGGACAAGATTTAGTTGATATAACTACTAAACTTACAGGCAACTACAAGGTTTAAATAAGAAAAGAAGTGGAGGAACAAAAAAAAAACCAACTTTACAGATAGATTGGGTTTTTTAAAAAAGAAACTGAGTCTGTGAGTTAAAATTTAATTGAAAAAACTGTCTCATGAGCTGTCACAAGCCCAAAACACAAAAATCTTATATTGAAACTAAATGAATGACATATGTATTTAAATCCACAAGAGACTACCAATAAATGTGGCCGATGCTGATAAGGTGTCGGTGGTGGGCTGGTGCAAGGGGTTAACAAATTATTTTTCTAGACATTTCGACAAGACCACATGACAAACATAACAGGCGATAAAAGCCGCTCGGCCATTTTTTCGGCCGTGCCCGCCACTTTGAACTCTCCGACGACCCGCTTCAGTCCATTAACATCGAGGCTCGACTTCGATATATGCCCCCACCACCTCCTCCAACCTTTATGACACACCACACACATCAGAGAGAACAGCTGGTGTAACACTTTATCCCCACCACCACCATCACCACTCAACCCCACCTTCCCTCCTCATGCAGTGGTTTTCATTAGGGATCCTTTATTGAAGGCAGCCCAGGAATTCCTAATGTACTTCAACTTCTTTTCGCCACTGCAGTGGCTTAACCAAGCAAACCATGTAAGGATACTCAAGCCGCCAATAGTCCACATGGGCCATACCTCTCCCCCCCCCTCTGAACTCCCAATGGACTCCATTAAACTAGCAGCTAATAATGGTGAAGTAATATTTCAATTGGATGAAAAGTTTTATTGGCTTGATCACGCTGAGATGTTTGAACCGAGTCCTTAAAATGAAATCGTCGAACTAAACTTAAAGCAGATCTTTTACAACAATTCGGGGACCTTTTGTTTTACTTAATAGGAAAAAAACTGGGGGGAGATGCATATCAATGAGGGGTAAGTAAGACATGGTAAAGATGTTAATGCGTTGGTCAGATGTTTGGGAGAAGGTCCACTGGCCCCTGATTTGTGTTTTATTGCTCCTCTCGTGCTCCTGGCCTGACGTGTCCTGCTCTTTCTCACAAACACACAGTAATTGGATGAGGTCGAGCGGCTATAGGCGGGGTGTGGAAGGCATATTACTGGTGAACACTGTGCGTGTGCGAGCGCGTGTGTGTCACATCTAAGCCGACGTGCCTCACACATGTGCACTCAGGCGTGTGATGGTCAGACTTTTGGAGTTAGCATCAAATGGGTAACATGAACACAGCGGTTCCACATCACAAAGCTTTGCCTGGTCATGCACACCGAACTGCCAGACCTGTATTTCACTGCAAAGAGAGACCTCTGGGAACAGGTTTCGGTTGACGCTCAGCCATTAAATTTTCAATGCACACCTTAATGCCAAGCCAGATGGCTGAGATTCATTCACATACACATACTGTAGTAAATACTGTAAAGCTTAGCAGCTCTTTGAGGTGTAAATAGAAGTCTGTAGTGAGAATGAGGTCCAAGTGTTCTGCAGAGTACAATAAGATCCGGTAGAAAAGTATTAACTAGGTTCAAGAAATAAGACCACTCTCTATATACTTGGGGAGGGTGGGGGAGAGGAGGGATATAATAGGTTGGGTGCAATCTGCAATTTCACTGCTAGATGCCACTAAATCCTACACAGAGGACCTTTAAATTGTGTTTGACATGTTTGATTTATTGGGTTTTAAATGAAACTTAACTTAAAAGTTATCTCAGTAATGCTTTTTATGTGCTCATGTATAAACATACATGTAATCTTTCTTATTTTTGCAAAGCACTTTTGTGCAAAACCTGTTTGCTTTTTAAAGAGCCATGGCAGGGAAATAAACATTAAACTTGAAACTTGAAGTTTGATTCTTAAGAAAAATGCAATTTATGACGATGAAACTTTTTGAATGGAACGTGGTAATTTAGAGAACATTTTAAAATGTTCTGATACTCACATGAAGGATGGTTTGGAGTCTTTATGTCAATGTAATTGTTGAACTCCATGAGGAACTCAGTGTTGTTTTTGTTCTTGTCAGGCGGCTTTAAGTCCTTGCAGTACACTCTGTGGGAGACAAGAGAACTTTACTGTGAACTAATGTAATCAGTAAAAAGGTGAATCATGAGGATGAAATATGTCTCTAAGCTGAGGCATATTCATCATGCTAGAAGTAAATTGCTCAAATAATATTACCCAAATTATTAACACGCTGTCTTACCTCGGTGCAATAAGCGTATAGCCATATTCATCAAACTTGTCCGCCAGCAGGCTTTCAGAAACTGGTGAAAAGTATAAAGTATTATGAGTTTTCCTCATGAAACTTCATATAAGAAAAGCTCAAATCCAACTGAAGTAATCATTGTATGCAGATGAGGTAGTGCTCCATTGGGCAGAATGTAACACTTGTTGAATATTTAACGGTGCACCAATAAGAGAGAATTGCTCCAGGGATCAAGATCTGAAATGAGATTTCATCTCTCGACAGACCGAGCAGAGAAACATTGGCTTCACATATTCAACACTGCTACACTTCTACTTCTAAAAAAACCCTTCATTTCAGGTAGTTTTTGAAAAGTTTGGGGTTTGTATTCACAGAGAGAAAGAAGGTAAACCAAGGAAATATCTTCCACAAAACTCACAAAGCTGGACTAACTGAGGCAGAAGTTACAAAAATGTAAGGCTGTAAAGAATACAGTCTTGCACAAACGGCTGAGAATCAGGTATAAATAAGAAGGACCAGAATAGACTCAGCAGAATTGACATGCTGGGTAAAAGACCGACAAGGCTGAAGAACAGGAGGAGAGAGATGAAAGTAAAAGAAAAAATACTTGCCATTTTTCCCTGGAGTGGAAAAAAATCCCAGCAGAGAGAAAGTGAGCGAACGAGAGAACCATCCCCCGGGGAGGAAAAGACAAGAGGGAAAAGAAAGGGAAAAAAAGGCAGGGTAAAACCACAGGGGTTAGAGGTGACACAATATTTTATTCACAGAGCGAGTCCTGAATAGAAATATTGGATTCCAAACGAAAGGTTGTAGGCCTTTGGATGTAAAATGGAGACAGTGCTGATGGAGAACACAAAGAGAGGCTCAATATGTGGTCAGAAGATTTTGAAATTATGATTTAGTTGTCTTTTTAGTATTGGTATTAGCATTCTTTTGGTGCTGAAGTAAATCCGTCAAGTGACTGACTCCAGTGATGCATTTGCATTACAATGCTGCAATGAACTGAAGAATATTAATCATGGCTCTTGACCTTAACGTTCCTTTGACTTTTCAGGCGATCATACAGTACAGTGAAATTTCTCATGACGACACAGGCTGCTCCTTGTCCTCTTTGGTGGTCAAAATGGGGAAATAATTGCACCCATGTGCTTTTTCTTTGATATTCGGTCATCACTTGCTAATCCAAGAAAGTATCTGTTTGATGGATAGCAGGGAGATTTGGGGAGTGACGAGTGCTTATATTTGCTGCTCTTTCGCACGTCTTTTCACACTAATGATGACATTCCTACAATTATGACTTTCAGCTACAATTCTTAAAAAATGTGAATGGATTTCAGCATTAGCTAGACAAGACCTGGCATTGACTTAACAAATGGATGACAAGTGAATGTGGGAATTGGAAAGAGGTGTGTTTTCAAGTTCACTTGGGCTTTAAAATTGACATTGACTGCATATTCACCCTCTAAAAAAAAGAATAAAAGAGACAAATATCTTCAGTTTCAGTTAAACCGCAGCGCGCCAACAATGTTCTGCTGAAATGTTTGATTCAAAGACCACAAACTAGACAAAACTGATGACACAGCGCACAGACAGACAAGCAGAAGAGATGAAGCTTTAGTGTTCTAAGAGGGATCCTGTCTTTCATTAGGTCTTGTTTAACAAGGTTGTAAAACTCAAAGTGAGTCAAAAAAAGGAGAAAACTAAAGAAAACAAAGAAAAGCACCAACTCATGTTTTGTTCACAGCTTTCTCCTTTATGGCTTCACCTTTAAGTAATGCAAAAATGCTGTCCTTCCTGCTACAATGGGTTAGTGCCAAAACCACATCTGAGGGCCATTGGAACAGGTGGGGGTTGAATATACATGCACACAGAGACATACACACACACACACACACCATCTGTGACACTCTGTGTGGGCACGCATTGCATGCGAAGTGCTGCTTCTAAAGAGCAGACGCCAGCTTGATTCAGTGAAACAGAATTGTCGTTATTAATCAGAAGCCACTAAATGAAGAGAAACAGTCTGCAGGACCTTAAATGTTGAAGCAAAGCTAAAAGTGAAATTACATCCAAAGTCTGCTGCTAACGCTAGCATAAGAAGACAGGGGTTATCAGGTAAAGCACAGGAGGAGAATACTTGCCCACAAATGCTGCAGGGGTCCAACACACCAGGAAGAGTTGAAGGAGGGCAGGAGAACGGGAGGAGGGAGGAGGATAAAAAGATGAGGAGAGGAAAGAGGGAATTGGAAAAGAGAGCAGTAAAGGAAAAGCCAACAGGGTTATGCAATATTTTATTCAAATGGACATTGAATAAGAATATTGAATACAAAAGTACGAAACATTTAGAGTTTGAGTAAGTCACTGCTGGGAGACAAGGAGTTTTTAACTGCACTATATGTATGGTTATGCTTTAATTACATTGTGGGGACAATACTCACGCAGCCACATTAGAGGGACATTCCTCCTCTTTGTGGACAAAATGTCTTTACTGGATTTTTTGTTTAATTTTAGGGTTTAGACTTGATTTTAGGTTGAGGTTATGGTTATGTTCTGTTGTAATGGTTATGGGCAGAGTTACTGTAAGGCTCCACAAACTGAAAGCAAGTCTATGCAAAGTTTTTTTGTGATAACTAGTAAGGGTGGCGATGTTAAATTGAGTAGTCACCAATTACACACATCCCTACTCGCAAACACATTTAATAAAACTTTAACAAAATTTAATAAAAATACAAAATAAAACTCAATTAATTAAAAAAAAGGTAATAAAATGTTTACTGCAATGGATTGCTAATGTGAAGCGAGCTCTGTGTCTCTGGTAGCCGATTTTCAGGGCTTTCTGGCATGAGGAGTTCCTGATTGTTAATGAATGGTGGGTAAATTAGACATAAAGTTTATTATATGCTTTGGAAATTGGTTGCTGACATTCTTAAAAACATACCAAACAATAATGTGGTTGTCTAGCTTGTCACAAAATCAGCAAAACCTTTGTTTGCAGACCCGCAAACATACATACCAGGGACGGCTCCATCTTAACTGCCGTGAACACACACACGCACAAACTTACACATACATGCCATAAAACTGTCCTTTGAGTAACACTATGATTCAGTGACATCTTTTACAAGTGGGAGCAGACTTCAGACGACAATTCCACACACATGGAACGCCTGATCCGCTACATAGTATCCAATAGGCTCATAGGTGAACACACACACACACACACATATAGCCACTTATAGGCACACACACACTCACATACACACATATAGAGTGAGGTACTTAGCTGTAAATGAAGTGATGAGTACTATATGTGTCAAAGGGGACACTGGAGCCACTCGTCCTGCTGTCTGGCAACAAAAACTTGGAGCAGCACCACAACTGAGGGTGTGCGTTCCCGTAGCGACCCACGAGGTGGGGGGGCATGTAGGGGAGGCATAGATTTTTTTTCTTTGTGTTTATGTACATGAGCATGGGGCACTATAAGTGATGGATAGGAACCATAAGCTGAGGCACGAGTGTTTCTAAGCCTTACATGGAGAGCAATAATGTCACTGGAGAACATTAGCAGTCATTTTCCAACCAGTAACATTTGTCTTGTGTCTGTGTGTATGAAGGGGAGTTAAATGTTACCGAGTGGAAAAACCAAGAACAGCACAAGCGATTGAACTGATTTAGATGGCACTTACATTTTGCCTGGGTGATTGTGTCGCCGATGTTGGCCTGGATGTAATGCATACTGTACTCAGGTAGGACCAGAGCCAGGCTGAGGGAGGACACACACACACACACACACACACAAACACACACACACACACACATATACAGATTGTAAACTCTCATATAAGTTCTCATATAAGTTCTCATGTAAGTTTTTGCAAGAATTTCTATAAAATCAATACTTTGGTTTCACTCTGCAGAGGAATCAAATAAGCATTTAATTGTCTGAGACATTAACTGCATGCACACAATCAAAACCAGGCACTTCACATGCAAAAATACACAATAAAAACATAGCATTTTTCACTCTTTGTTTTCATACAATTACTCATAGCATCACAGCAAATCAGTCAGTAAGTCCTGTGAAGCATTTTTTAATAGGAGGACAAAAAGTTTTCAAAATAGTGCAGATAAGTTGTTAATGTTGGCCCCTAATGGCTTCACCTAGAACACTCATAATTTGTGCCTGGACTTTGTCCTGAACTTAACACCACAGTCCAGCTTCAGTCCCAATGAGAACAAAATGGATTTGTGCAATTATGACAAACATTTTGCAAACGGTGTCAGTGCAGCATCTGGAGTTCTTCAGTTTTCTGGGATGGAGTTTCACAAAAAGTACTTTGCACATGCAACGGATTTATTACATCATGAGACAAACTTAGCTTTTGATATTTACCTGTAATCTGTCCCCTTTACTGGTGCAAAGGTGTACGTCCTCTGACCTAAGTCAATGTAGCGCTTTGAGGGTAACAGTTTGGTCAGTACATGTTGGATTCTCTATGTAAATGTGTTTATAATTGACATGGACTCCAGCATTCTTTCAAAATAAACTTACTTCATCCTGGGATTTAACCAGCGTAGAAATTGTGAATTTTCCTGTTAGACCATCAATCATTTTTTGTCTTATCTGTTGAACAAATAATCAAAAAAATACCTAGTTTATTTATTAAAAAGGTAAGAACAGTTACAATGCTATTATTTCTGATATGAGCTCATGGATTGATAAGAGTTGGAGTAATCTATCTTCCAAACCTCCACTTTGATCTCGTTCTCCAGCTCTGCATCCAGGAAGTCCAGTGTTACAGGTTCATGAAACTTGGCAGTCTACACAGAAACGTGAGCAATTAGTCTGCGTTGCAAACAATAATTTAGTATTTGTGGACTTCAAGTACAAAGAAGAAAATTAAACTGCAGACATCAGTTATTGATCTTCTGCTTCCAAAACAGATCCTTTATTTTGTAACTTTGTATGAGGAACTAATTATGGACTAATTTGTCTGTTAACGCTGACTTTTGAATGTTGTATTCATCTGGGACCAATCAGTGCATGCGTGATTTACAAGAAGAGTGCGTATCTTAAAGGTCAACAAGAACCATCTTGCTGTGTTTCAACAAACAGCATTCTGAACATTTAAAAAAAATTAACTGAAATGTCAGCCAAATGAAACAAACAAAGCCAGTGTGGTGACTCAGGATAACACTGTATCTGCAGCAAAGATGCCTCGCTGTGAGAGTTTAATACTAAAATAATATTGTCCATGCAGGAAAACCGAGATATTAAATGTTTCTGCAAGGCTGCATTTTGAAACATGTAACAAGTGCATATTTCTTGTGTATTTTCATTCTAAAAAGCCTTTTGACAATCAAGAATCTAATGTTTTCTTGCCAGTTTGACCCCAGTAATGAGCAACTAATGAGTTTCTGAAACTAACAAGATTTATGAAGCAACAACAACTGTGACAGGACTGTTCTTAAAAATAATGAAAGGTCTGGTTACTCTGAATTGAAGTGTATTGATTTGGCCTACCATTGGCTGGAGATTAGGGTGAAGCAGCACATATCCATTGGGATCAATGGCAAAGTAGTAGCCATTTGGTCCAAACTACAGGAAAAAAGAAATAGAAAGGGAGATACATGTGAAAAAAAAGAACTGAGGAACCAGAATGAGATCTACTGTATAAATAGGCTGGTGTATGTGTTTATTTTTGTTGTGTGTGTTCTCACAGTAAACCGAGGCGTCAGTCTCTTGATATCTTCCAGGGAGACATCAATAGCCATAACCCCCAAGATCAACTGGTTTTGAATTTTTGGGGATTTCTGAAAGAAGAGCAGAGGGGAACTAGAAATACCACCTCGTGGGTGTGTGCCTCAACCAACCAATCAGATTGCACTTACGATCTGTGTCTCTTTAGACTTGTATTATATATGTAGCAAAGACTTTGAAGGGGTTTTAAAAAAGGCTATTTTTGGCATAATGAAGGTCATGACTACATTTACATGTATACTTCTACAGCTGTCTTTACTCAGAGGAGAAGAGAACAGAGGTGTCATAAAGAGCTTCATCACATATAGCAATATTAGCTAAACCAATGAGCTTCAGGTGATTACCATGCTTCAAATATGGATGATGCTGTAAAGAAGCTCACAATTATAAAACATGGAAGCTTCTTTCACATCTTCAACCCTGCAGCACTCAGAACGAGCGTCACCAAGTCAGTAACCGACCACATACGGTCACAATATGCCCTTTTATTCATGCATTACGATGACAAATAATATCCGAATAAGTGTTTTTGCAGGATGAAATTATGTCACAGTGACTGTGTCTTTTACATCACGTCATAATTTAATCCTATTAGACATTTTGTTTGAAATTTTGACATAATAAGTGTAACTAATGGCTAAAAAATGCATATTGTGAGGTCTCTGTGTACATTCTGAATGACTTTGAGGAAATGGGGTGCAGTAGAAATCTGGACAGCCTCATCCCCAAAAGCTTTCCACGCAGACATGAGTCACTGACATGGCATTTCCATTTCCAGTCTTTGTTTTCAGCCATAGTGGAGGTAACCCCCAAGTCCTTCGAGATATAGATGTAAACTCATCTTGAAGCACTTAGCTACTGCATCATTTGTCTCTCTGCTCTGCAGGTTTGATCTCTTTTTTGATATTTGCTTTATGAAATCCCAGCTTCTCTTCCTGTGGAGGCTTGTGGGAGAGCTTTGAGGGACCTCAGCGTCAACAAAGGATATAAGGAGGAGCCACAAAAAAGAGGGGGATAAAAGTTAAGGATGAGAAGATAATTAAGAGTATTCACGTTGCGTGTTTGTTTCTTTTAGTCTGGTAAACATTATGGCGTGTCATAAAACCACAGACTTAAAATCTCTCATGGCGCAAGAGACAGACGATAAATTTAGTCAGTAAGTCAACTGTAAATTAGACAGATGTGAGAAAAGACAGAGGGAGGGAGGGAATCAAGCAACAATCTGACAATAAGCTCTCAATAAAATAAAAATGAAAGACTAACAATTAATGCGTCAGTAAAATAAACTAGTAAATTAAAATCTACATTAAATAAACAACTTGAGAACTCAACAGCGTGTCATTTAAGTCTACCTTTGAGCTGATGCCGGTTTTGTTGAAGACAGGCAGAGTTCCAGTGATCACTAGGCCAAGCTCCTGGAGGATGAAACATACAGGGGGGTGATTGATAAGTTCCTCAGGTAGAAGGAGATGAGTTACACAGCTCTTTTTACATGCAAAGCGCAGTTCAACTTTTTTAAGTGATTGTGCAGAAAGTTTGAACTTAAAAAGCCTTTGTGGTGTATCTGTTTCATGCAATAGAGAAAAGTAAGTTAACATTGTTTGAAAAAATGGAAGAAAAAGGCCTTTGTGCCTCCATCTGCTGCCTTTTGTCTCAAGAAGGTCCAGGAGGACATGCAGGCGACACAAAGGAGGATGCCCTTTACAACATGGTGAAGAAGTGGGCTGCTGATTTTAAATGTGGCAAAGAGAGAGATAACTGTGTGAAAGAAGATTCATTTTTTAATTTTCATTTAAGCAAAACATAAATACCACAAAAGTTATTAGCTTTAAACTTTCTGCATAAGTATTGTAAGAGTTAAACTACGCACTACTACACACATAAGTAATATGAGCTGGGTAAGTAATCTCTTTCCATTGTAGGTCATGAACTTATCAATCAGGCCTCATACTATTCAATGCAGTGACATGAGGTATGTAGGAAAATATGTCTTTTTAAAATCATTGTTTATGGCCTAAATTCACATAATACAACACTGAGTGTGATCTATTTTGGTGTGATACCCCTGATTAATCAATAAGACATCATTAAACAACCTTAAAAGCTGACACCACACATATCCTGGTTGTCACTGGGTCATTCAAAAAAAAGAAACTATAGCTTGAACATAAGTTGCTCCCTGTAACAAAAGGCAGAGACATTTTCTAGAGGTAACAAGGTCAATACAGTCTCCAAAGTTGCCAGAGTCTTATCAGTGAACGCATGACAATGTCCAAACCATTTGGCTCAGTTTACCAGACTGCTTCCTTATCTACACCGTCGCCCTGAAGTTCATCTAAAAAAAAAAACTGTGATTGATGCCGCAGTTTTTAAATGAAGTTAATCTGTCTTTTCACAAACACTACTGTAGCAGAGTTGAAGTGGAGTTTAGCGAGATGACAAACAGCAAATGTTTAGAAAAATTGAACAAGACTTATCTGAAATTCTTCCATCTGACAGAAAACAGATTTGTTCTAATTCTTGCAGAGCTCCACATTTGACTACAAACATCTCTTGTCTCTACATAAACTTGTGTGGATAACGTGTCTGTATTCACACATAACGTACCAGTGCGTCCAGGTAGACGTTGGTCCACTGAACCTGCTTGGCTTTTTTGTTATCCTTAACCATAGGCCTTCCCAAAACATCCAGGTACTCCTGCCAAAAGAGGATTAAGGGGGGATTCAGTTTGTATTTGCTGCATGCATGTCTGCCTTTTCACCACAAGAGGGCACACTACACAACAGGTTGAGTAAATAAGGCATAGAACTGGAGAGGAAGTCAGGAGCTGTGTGGGTGAACTTGAGCCTACCTGAGTGTTGATCCTGATGGCTCCTATGGATGGGATCTCATAGTAGTACCCTGAATTAAAGATATAAGTTCATTTATATTGACTTTGAAAACAGGAAGTTAGTTTAGACTAGATTACCCGAACTATTAACACTCAAACAACTTAAATGAGGAAATAAGTGAAGTTCATTTTAAGTATTTAGCAAGATGCAGTACTTATGGGGCAACCTGATGTTGTGTGAAAGCTGCCAAAAAAACTGTTCTTTTGATTGATAACTTATCTAATTAAATTGAGATTCGAAGTGAAAAGCAAACACCACCCAGATCTCACTTTAGGTTGATTAAAACAAACTCAAATACAATCTTACAGAGCCAATCAGCAGTGTTTTTGATCATGTCAGGTTAAGGTGCACTCACAATAAATAAAATATTGTGTTTTTGTCAGAAACAGTGGTAGGTAGAGTGGTTGTGTAAGTACAATTACTCCCACTAAAAATCACATTAAACATGAAAAATTGTTTGCCACATGGACAACAAAACTCAAATGCAACCTTCTACCTTTATTATTGCAGGCCATCCACTGTATCGGTCCTTTGTCATAGTTGTGTTGACCTACTGAAAATGTAAAGATGCGCACCTGGAAGGTGAAGACCATCAGTTACACAACAGAAGTAAAAACTTGAGTATTCTTGTAAACATGTTGTGTTTACAGTCCTACCGCTTGCTTTGGGTTGTATTTTTGAAAGAACTCCTCTGCCTTTTCTTCTCCTCCATCAGTAAAGAGCATGATGATTTTGTTACAGTTTGCCCTTGACACATTCATCTATTGGATGTAAAGGGAAATGTTTGCATTTTAGTGACTATTTAAACAAGGAGAGAGAATAACAGTAAATCATTACTGTTAAATAAACAAACTGAGAATGCAGTTACAGAGAAATTCAAAGGAAACATCAACTTTTGCCTCTGAACAAAAATCTGCAACACCCAAAACGACCAAAAGAGGTCGTCATACGCTCACTCTTCATTAGGACACTGCTGGGATTGAGTTGTCAGATTGTCTGATATTCCATCATTATTTTCATAATTAAAGGAAATTGGTAAATTGAATGAACATAAATTGAATCAGACAGTTAAGTAGATTTCACAGGGTTTCATCAAGCCTCAGGGCTGGTCGGCATATTTCCGGGGACATTTTTGTGTGGAATAATTAACACAACAGATTGACAGAGACGTCCTCAACATTATCATCCCTATCCCCATACACCAAACACACACACCCACACACTCCTACACCCTTATGTTAGCAAAACACACATACCACACAAACACTCCACCATGCCTGCCCGTGCTGACACTTTACCTGTGCGAGCTGCTCGAAGGCCAGCTCAAAGCCACCTCTGAAGTTGGTGATACCTTTGGCGGTGATGTTCTGCACGGCATCTTTCAGCTTCCTCTTGTTGCGGACGTTTGCCTGCACCAGGTTGGTGAAGCACGACGCATACGAGGCCTTGTCACTGAACTGGAGGGAAGAGGGAAGGAGGGATGATGGGAGGTGGAGGGAAGGCACTTGCACATATTTCCTGTTAAATATGTGGCCCGTTATTCCCTTCTAGGGAGTCATGCATTGTCCCGTAAACATATAGGAAAGTCTTAAAAGGTATGTCAACACAGAGATAACTCGATTCTATTTCAAAATAAATAAAATAATGATTCACAACTGTTACAAAGCAGAGAAATCCACTTTAATAACACTGTAACGTCTTTTCTGTTGCAAAAAAGCCTTAATCAAATCTGCACAGACCGGAGGGATCTATAGGAGCAGAAGGAAGGATTGACAGGAGAGCAGGTAGGGATGTGAAAACAGTGGCATAAAGGAGGTAAAGAAGAACAAAGAGTGAGATTATGAAGGAACTCTGCCATAAAGAGAGAGAGAACTATAGCTGGTTAAATTACATTTACGCTGCTCTACATTTAAAGTGTCTTCAGATTAATTCTGGTGAATAGTTAATGTGGAGGAACAGATGGAACCCTATCAAACTCATGCACACGCACACACAAATATAAACCTATACACACAAACACACACACACAAACACACACACAGCATCTATGGAGGACTGGGACATAGCTCATTAATACCAAACATCTGTTTTGGCCTTGACTGCAATCATGATCATGTTCAAAACACACAAACACACACACACACACACTCATAAACACACAGATACACACAAATTCTCAAACATGTCTATGCACACACACACACACACACACACACAGGGTGCAGAAATACCACCTTTTCAGTGCTTTTATCATTTCTTGCCCCCAATATTTGAATATCTGCCCACACTTACTTTTTCTTGAACAGTGACTTACAGGGAAACAGGGATCTCACTGGAGTTGCATAAAAAAATCAAATATATGTGTGGCAAAGAGGTAGAAGTGGCAATTTGTAGTTCTTCAGTTGGTTACAGTGACGAGACTATGTACACACTGCAAGACATTTCACTGTAGCTGCAAGTGTTGTCAACTTATAGAAGATAATCAGCTTGTTTTTTGTGAGTTGTCAAACAGTTTGTGTAACTGAGGCAAAGTCAACCAAAAAAAGCTAAATTATTCACAAAGGCAACTGGAAATGTTTCAATAAAACTACAGCGACTGTCTACACAAAATGATACAAATGATAATAAAGGAACAGAAAAGCCAGAATTAACAACTAAAGGACAAAATTGAACACACTTTGTGTCACTTCTGCGCTCTTTCTTCTTTATTCACATGGGTTTGTGTTTTTTAAAACTCCAAAGGAGCTCACAACGAACGCTTCCAACAACTCAACATGTTGGCGAGCATTTCAGGGCAAAATACTGCCAAGACATTCGTCCTTTAACACAGACAAACGCCTACACACACACACACACACTTTAGACCACGGAGAGTTAAAAATTCGTCTGACTTGATTGACTGGATGCCATCAATAAACTTATTACACCCCTGCCTGATTTCATTAACTTAGAAAGCCAGATCACTTAGCTGTATTGAGAGCTCCAAACAAAAAAACATAAAGCACTTTTTTATTAAGGAAAGTGAAAGAAAATGTAATTAATGGTTTGTTTGGAGAGGCAACTGGAAAAAAAAAGTTATTTATGTCCTTTCTATTAAGAAGAGGAACAAAGAGGCAGTAAACAAAGATGAAAAAGATTTCAGATAGATTAAAAGCTCAACTAAGTATGACTCAGTTTTAGAAACTGCATCTTTGGCAACTTAAAAACTATGAAAAGAGGTTCATAATTGCATTAAAAAGGGAGAGAGATTAGAAGTTTGCAGCCAGATAATCTCTATACATGCTGCAGGAATGCAAATGCTTTTCAAATAAAAACAATATTTTTGTTCATATATATTTGTGAAATATGATTTTTGGTAAAAAAAAAAAAAATACACAGCAGCTTACTTAAACATCATAAGATTTCTGTAGCTTGTTTGCTTTTACAGTTACTGAAGCAGAGCTGCTATTGACTGGAATGTCCCTCCTGGGCGACACATATGAGGTCACTGTTCACTGATGTTAGTTGAAAAAATCCAACATGTTTTTAAAAATGTTAATGAGAACTGCCAGTGACAGGACCTGAAGACTTCAGATTCAAATTTTAACATTTCACATATTGAATGAATTTGAACACTAACTGTCCAAGAATACATCAGACCTGGTCCAACGTGACCCAATCAGTAGTCAAGCCCAAATCATACTTATGGTTGGCTACATTGTGTCCCCATTTAAAAAAATATAAGGTCTTAAATTTCACATCAACACAACTGTGCAACTGCTTAACACTACAAAACACAACTTTATATGCAGAGATTTTCTTTTATTAAATCTTATTTTTATCCAATTACAACTTCATAAAAATCATGACTTTACAGATGCTAGATATTACAAAATGCAAGCTCATATGCAGAGGTTTTCTGTTTGTTTTTTTTCATTATTATTATTATTATTTTATTCTATTCAATAATATCCAATTAATAACAATTACAGCAAGTATTTGAAATTGAAGGAGAAACCGGAGCACCCGGAGAAAACCTTCTAAGGCTTGGGGAGAGTTTAAAAACTCCACACAGTGTAAAACACTGTTCAGACTGCGCTCCCCTCACATGACAAATATTTTACATTCATTTTTTTATCTGTCATGTCATTTCACAGCAGATGTTCTGGATCATGATGTTTTTGTTGTTATTTTGGGTCCTTGAAATTTCACAGTACACCGATGTTGATATTGATGTGTGTGTACATGTGACTGGAGTCCTCCTACTTTTTCCATCTCTTTGGTTTTCTCAGGCCCAGAAAGTGACGTACTCTCTTCAGGAGCGATGGCTTGGTTGCAGTCACACGGGGCATTTCCTCAAAGTCTGTAGTCACTGCGGGGCCTGCATCCTCCTCTGGAAGTTCGAGGGCCTGTTCTGTAGGGACTGACTCCTGCTGCATGTCTGGCTTCTCCTGGGGGTTTTCAGCCTCATCCAGGATCTGGATCCCAGCTATGGACCTGTCCTCGCTTGCCACTTGCAGTTCTTCAACATCCTGTTGATGTGAGGCACAGGTCTTGTCCAGGCTCTCTTGGAGAAGTTTGTTCTCGTCTTTCTCCGCCTGAAGCTCAGCTGCAAACCTTTCCTGGCTTTGAGTTTGAGCCACTTGCAACTCCTGACAGTCCTTCTGAAGGAGTTGCCTCTGTTGGACCTCCTTTTCCAGCTCACGCTGAAGAGTCTCAACCTGCTGTCTTGAACTGATTAAATCAGTTTCGTGTCTGTAGTTGACCTTGATCTTCTCCAGTTCTTCTTGGAGAGGCTGGTTTTTCTCCCTCTCCACCTGGAGCTCAGCAGTGAACTTTTCTTGGCTTTTAGTATGAGCCACTTGCAACTCTTGACAGTCCTTCTGAAGGAGTTGCCTCTGTTGGACCTCCTTTTCCAGCTCACGCTGAAGAGTCTCAACCTGCTGTCT
>JAQMCX010000037.1:6462887-6514068 GCA_029814765.1 Acanthurus leucopareius | reverse complement strand
AGAGAGAGAGAGAGAGAGAGAGAGAGAGAGAGAGAGAGAGAGAGAGAGAGAGAGAGAGAGAGAGAGAGAGAGAGAAGCAATTTAATTTCACTCTTATCTCCCGAAACACTTGGTCGGATCAGAATGGACAGATATCACAAACATGCTGTATCATAATAATCAGATTAATCTCTAAAGCAAGAGTGTAAACAGAAACTGTAACTATGGCATGATTTTGCACCTGAACCCACAGGCTAACACACGGCTCTACAGCCGAGCTAGCAGCACCGCAGGTGTACTTAGGCAGAGCAATGCTCTGAGTTTAATGCTAATGTTAGCATGCTAACATGCCTGTATGCTGATGTTTAACAGGTATTTCATTTAGCATGTTCATTGTCTTAGCTAAGTGTGTGTTAGCTTGCTTACATTTGCTAATCAGCTTCAAACACAAAGCACAACTAAGGTCAACGAGAACATCATCAGTTTTGCAGGTTTTTGGTCAGAACACAAAGTATTGCACATATTAATAATTTGACCCAATGATGGCGGTCAAGGGATCACCCGACTTATTAGTATTTATCATTATGGAGCAATAATGTCTGTACCAAAGTTGTGTATTGATCGAATGAGCAATTACAGATATAAAGCCACCTTTCTTGCGTGACTAAAAATGCTATACTACACACTAGGCAAATCTAATTCACACAAAGCATGATGGGAACTTTGGTGCAGAAGTCTTAACATTATTATTAAAATGGAGAAATAAGATATATACTAACGTTGCTGCAGCTTTAATTTACAGAATGAATATATTTTGTGACTTTTCTAATGCAGAAAAAATCCCTGATAGCATTACTATTTTATCTGTTTAAAAAAAACACCTCTAGATAAGTTGTAATAAAATCCAACAGCAACATCAACTACAAGAAAAACTGAATGATGGTTTGATTTATTACACGACAGTAAAAGACTGCATTTACTTTGGCTATTCGTATGTGATGAACTGGCAGCTGTGTGTACTGTATTAACTGTTAGACGCACGGGCAATAAATTCAAATCGTGTAAAACTTTTATTTAATCGTATGACATGCCAGATAATAACAATTCTTAAAAATCTAGCAAAATCAAAAAGGTTTAAAAACCTATTTTGGACTTTAAATTTTAAAGCGCCTTCAAGAAAAAACGCAGTGCTCTCCGTTGATTAAGTAAATAAGCAATGTGCAGCCACAAAGTCTCGCCAAATAATATATCTCACCCTCCTACTTTTCCCCTGTTTACTCTGCTCACTCCATCGTCGCTCCCATGCTCCCCTCTGTTCCTCTTACCAACCCACACACACACACACAGGCACACACACACACCCCTTGTCTTTACAAAGGCTTTATTTTCCCTCTTTGTAGGATAAAGTAATAGTTAAGGCCAGGTCTTAAATGGCCCCTGAAGTATTGTAGAGGCAAGCGTGTCTCAGTGATAAGTGGTGACAATTTGTTCAGGCCTGATCTCTCTGCTCCCCGAGGGTGGCCCTTAATGGATTAGTCTTGCTGGTTTCTGTGACATCAGTAACAAGAGGTCTCAGGGTAATAAGACCTCATGCAGGAAGCATTGGTATCCCCCTCATAGCACTCACACAGAGAACTAACAAGGAAAGAGTATTTGCCCACCACCATCCTTTCTGTGTAAAGCTGACACACCCTACATTAGTATCCCGCAGAAATTTGGATGCAGACACACATCACACACCCCTTAATGGGCAGGTCAGGCATCACCCATGAGCCCTTTGCAACTTCATCAAAGGTGTGGCAGCTAGTGTCCTCTAATCTTAGCCAAATACTGAGACAAATCACAGTTTCAGTGTAAACACATCCATCTCCGTGGTGTTGTGTCTGTTTGCTCGAGGTCACCGTGATGAGGGGAAGAAATGAGAAGCGTCGCCGCTGCATCGCGAGCTCTGGTCAGCTCTATTTGTCAGGAGTGGCATCACGGCCCGAGGGACTTTTAGAGGGTGTGTGTGTTTGTGTGTTTGCCTGCTTTGTGGCTGCTGCACACTGGAGAATTATAAAATCTTAACTGATTTAAAAAAAAAAAAAAAAGGGAGACCACACAGTTGACCTTTATTTAAAAACTGTATGAGGATTTCCAAGTGAAATTTGCCTTTTGAAATGGCAGTGAGACATTTAATCAACAAATTAAAGGTATATTTGCCGTTTAAGTCTCTTTTTAACAGATCAGGTCCAAAATTCATTCATAAATAACTGCCGTTTGGTTTCAGTAATATGCTTTTTGGGTCCGGTCCTGCAAACTTGTAAGTATCCAGCCTCTCTGCAAGAATCTGGCTGGATTTTTTGAAATCTGAGGCTTGTTACTAGAGCCACAATGTGTGTTCACCATTTAAAACAACTCAGAATGAGAACTGAAACATAACGGCTTCAAATGATAACAAATTCAACAAAGATTCCCAGCCATGCCAGCCTCATAAATCACACTATTCAAATATCACATGGTTAACAAGTGAAGACAAGTGAGATAAGAAAAAAAAAAATAAAATGAATGATTCATGTGGCGAGAGGACATGGGAACTGAATATGGAAAAGAAAATACTAAATATTCCCTGTGAGGCATGTTGATGCTTTCAAAAACAAATCACACAGGACTCCGGCAGTGACTGATGAGGGTGAGGGCGGTGGGATGAGGGGGGGGAGGAGGGGAGGGGAAACCTACAAGGTGCCATGGGTGGTGATGCCCTGTGGTGTTCCCTGTCATCAGCTCGCTGGTGGATGAAACTGTGAGCTCGTGCATTCGAAAGTAAATTACATAGCAAGAGCTCAAGTGGTGAGAACCTGCAATCGTGGTATCGGAAGCGGCCCTGTATAAGATGATACTTTGCCACTCACGGCTGCTTGTGATGTGAGCGCCAACACATCCTTTTGCAGGCGTCCAAACAGCGCTGACATGCAATTTAGCCTCTGGACAACACAATGGACAACTGGTATTTAAAACCAATGCATATTAGTCAAGTTTGAAGCCTCATTGTTTTTCATGAAAGCCCAAAAGACACCCCTACTACACGTCAACTCTCCATATTTAAATCACATTCAACCCCAAGATCCACACAACCCATCTGTGATGCTGAGTCATGCAGATGGTGTGTGTTGCACTTAAGAGTAGCATTGATAAGCACTCTGAAATCCCTCCATACAGCACAAATTCTTAACGTTTATTTGTCATATAAATTTGCCTTGCTAATTTGTGCTGCAGTTTGCCTTGAAAAGAAAAAAAAAAGTTGAAAAGCAGTGAATTTGGAGAGAGAGAGAGATGTTGGATGGAGAGATGTGGGCAACAAGAGCACTAAACGCTGCAGAGAGAGCTGAGGATGACTGGACTCCATGAGAGAGAGGTTAACTTAAAGAGCAGCAAAAACAGATTTTTTTTTTTTTTTTTTTACTGTGCTTGTGATTTTTAATTTTTTTTGTAAAAATTTATTTTCCTCATTGCTGGATGTCGGCAGTCAGGATTTTAAACAACCCGATCCTGACTGGCACTGACTCAAATCAGCTTCATCTATTTGGCTAAAATGCTGAAATTGTAAACAACCCAGTTATCATGATGTGGTCTTTGCTTTTACAAATACAACATGGGCTGTAGAGTTGAATGTATAATATGTAAAATATTTACATGAAAATGTCAAACTGTTTTTTTAACAATGTTTAAATCCACAGAGGTTGCTATTTTATTCAGGTTTACTCAGTGCATTTCATTTTGTTGCCTTCCGCTCACTTCACCAGCCAGAGTGTGAGGAAGGGAAGTCTGTTAAAGTAATTAAATGTCAAATGAATAATACTTCAATACATTACATCATATGTAAACATTTCTGCCTGAGTCACTCAGACAGATTTTCATCTGCAATGTCGGCTGTTAAACAATTAAATAAAAACGTTCCATGACCTCAAACTATTTCAAAATATCCTCAAACTAAATGAACACGGGGGCAATGGAAACATTCAAATTCCAGAGATGCAGATATACTTCACGAAGTAAATGGTGATGTCTGGAGACAACAGGTGATCTTCTGGTCATGCTACAGGAGTAAATTCGTAGTGATGTTGTCAATATGTGTGAAAACCATTTGAGGTGTTTGATAAAGTAAAGAAATATAGCAAAGTCAGAGCAGCTATGGGCAAGAGGAAGGAACAGAGAGATTTGAGCATTAGCCTTTGTGCGCATTTGGCTTATTTTTTCTGTAGTATGAGAAAGGTGTTGCTGTCATGAAGCATTAAAAAGCCCCAAGAGCAAGTACTCAGTGACAACTACTTGAGTGGCAGTGGAGCATTTTTACGCCATACCTCCATCATGAGGCTGCAAAGTTTCTAATTGTTGACACTGACCGCTGGAACTGGGAAGGAACTCAACAATACAGTATGTGACATTGCAGACATCTCTTGGATTACTTTCTTGGAAGTTTTATGGCAAGATATAATATGATTTCCCTGGAAACTTTCTGGCATGGGATGTAATCCAAATATGAATCCCAATCAACTGATTAGAACATCCTGGGCTTGCATCCAACTTGTCGCGAGGACGCAGGTCGCAGACATAATGACAATGAGAGATGGGAGGAAGAGGAAGGAAGCAAGGATAAGGAAAGAGACACAGAGATAAAGACACTCAGAATTTGGCAGCCAGCTCTGTAAATGGGATAGGACGTGTATCAAGTGGCACAAGAGTGCAAAAAAGAAGAAGAAGAAAAAGAAAAAAAAAATCAATTTATATGCTGTGAGCTTTGCCACAGGGAGCGTGACTTCGACACAAACACGCTCACATACACAGTGTCCCGAGTATCTCGGGACGTCACACTGTGTGTGTGTGTCTCAGGCTGACAGGTGCCACACAGCGTTGATGCAAACGGGCATCAGATGAGCCTCGGATCTCCTGCCAAGGCCGCGACGCTCTCCTCTCATCTCCTCTCGTCGCATCCACGCCAATCTGCCTAATGAGCGAGAAGACACGCACACGCTGCCGCCGTGAGATCCACATACAGTACAGTAGGTGCATGCGATGTGACACACATACACACACACACAAGTCAGCCATTGCACCCCCAAGTGTTTCTTCCTCTCTCACCTTATCTCTCCCTCTGAAACATATTCACACACACAGATAAAAACTCTGATTCATCTCCAGTGTGCTCGCCACACATAAACATGATAATGAATCCCAGTCTGACCACCCACACTGGATCAGCAGGGAGAATAGGTTCCAATCAGCAGGACTAATGCGGGGGAGAAAGACAGTAACACATTGGTCTCCACATACCCTACTATTAATACGCTTAATAAAGTGGAGCAAGGGATGAGGGGTGGGTGGAGTGGAGGGGTAGAGCTGTGGAGAAGAAGAAGAAGGCAGTGAGGAGCAATGAGGAATTAGCAAGCGTGATAAAACAAGTGCGAAAGAAGGTAGAGTTAAGTGACTGGAAAACAAACCAAGGAGAGGGGAAAACAAAAAAGGAGGAAAGAACAAAAAGAAGAAGAAGAAGAAGGTGGATGACACATCTCTCCTTCAGCATCAGTCCGAGCTACAAGGACGCCAGCGTTATCTGAACAAAGTCCCCTAATCAAGTTACCAATCCTTCCTCCACAGAAACAAGACGGAACACCAGGGCGTGTCTCAGCATGTGTGTCTCCTACACACACACACACTCACTCACACACACACACTTGGATACACATTGCCATGGCAACTCTGACAGTGCCGGCCAGTCGGAGTGGCATCAATGTGGCAGCCCTTGGAGATGGAGAGATAAAGAGAGAAAGATGGAGGGAGACACAGAGCAACGACACAAGCCTAGCTTAGCTACATCGCAATGTGGAGTTCCACCCAGACTCCACCCTCTTCCACCTGTCTGAGACCTGAGAGAGACCAAACACCTAAAAAGCCATGACGCTGAAGAAGAGGATCATTAAAGTATGGAGCATTAAACTGCCAGTACATTAAAATTAAAAATAAAGAAATGTAGAAAGAAAAAGACAGAGGTCATATATATAGTCGCACAAAAAGAGCAAAAGACAGCCTGATGACTCACACCAGGAACCCCCCTCCTCCTCCTCTTCCTCCTCCTCCTCTGACAGCCCCCCTCCTCCACCCACGCCCACACACCCACCCCCCACTCTTTCATCATTAGGACTGTTGCCTGCAAAAATAACTATGTGCATTTGGCCGTTTGGCAATGACAAAAATGTCTGCACAGTCAGAGGCCTCAGAGGCCCGTCACTCTGCACATTTATAGTCCAAATTATGTGGAGTGACTCGCTCTATAAGGGCATTAAAGTCACGTGACCGAGCCCACTGCTTTTAGCGGACCCAGTGTGACGGTCATTACGGAAATTGATATTGAATGCTCAATCGATGCCAAGGCAGATTTTGGTCCTGCCTGCGTATGAGGAAACCATTTCACTGTTTTAATGCCTGCTTCATTTGTTTGCTGTTAAATGCAGAGTGCAAGATGTTAAATTAAACCTTTTTAGATACAAAGTGTCATGTTAAGAAGCATGAGAGGCCAGTAATAAATGTTTCTGTAATAGATTTCCCAAAAGCTTGGGCTGATGTTGTTGATGTTTCATCAAAATTTAATTAAAATTCTTATCAGATCTGGTCAATTTTTTTTTAATATTCACTCATTTGTGTCTCCTTCCTTCCATACATAAGTGTTTGCATGTGTTATATGAGACTCTGTCTGCAAGGAAGGACATAACATGAAATGTATGTGTGTATCAAGACATGCCTGCATCCTTATTTCCATCCATCATCGTGTGTGTTTGTGCCACTCTGTCCTTGCATTCAACTGTCCTAGAATAACAGACTAATAACCCAGAGGTGATGTTTGCGTGTGCGTGTGTGTGTGGGCAAGTGTGCTCTGCTGCGGTCTTTGTGTGTAGTCGTCCACGCATACATTAGTCCATTTATCTCTTCAAAGGAGGCTTTTGTTGTTTAACATACTGCTGTTTTCAAATCACTGGCAAAAGGGCAAATCAATGTGTGTAAAAAATACTGAGTCAACACACACTTGGACTCAAACACACTCAGAAGCTACCTTTTATACTCGTAGATCATAGGAAAGGTATTAAAATATGAACCATTTATTGTACAGTTTTTACACAGGGCTTCTGAATAGACATAGCATGATAAAAAAAAAATCTGCTGCAAAAACTCAGCAACAAATTGGATAAAACTTTGTTTATGAGGCTCTCAAGCTTGTCTAAAAGAGTTTGAGACTGGCTACACACACCAGATTTCAATACTGGAAGCCAAATCTAGTTAGAGTTGGCCTGTCCAATGTGTTTTCCTGCTTTGTGTCCAAAGCATTGTGGGAGGAGCAACAGGAGGAAGAGATGGATAACTGTATCGAGGAAGTTTAGCCCTGTATGTAATTAACTTTAGAACAATGTGAAGTGGGAGAAAAGTGAAGCAGTGAGGAGAACAAATAGAGTGTGGCATGGCAAAAAGAAAAAATCTAAAAAACATGATAAGCTCATATAAATGAGGATTGTTTGATCCCCCTTTATACGTACAAAAAGACCATTTAGTGGTGGAACCACTGACATTCTGTGCAACTTTCCCGAGAGGTCAGCAGGGTTCGCAATGAACTGGAGGAAAAGGAGCAGCTGGTGACCAGGGCAAAGAGGGGGCCTAGAGTGTGCTGGCCATTGGGTTGATGGCATCTGTGCTATATATAGACTAGAATGGCCTAGCCTGGGTGTGGAGCTGTCCACTGCAGACAGCGCTGAGAGGCTGAGCTCCACATCATTGCAACATACTGGACACGGTGGTGACAGCAGACAGAAAGCAGAACAGAAGATGGTGGCTGCTGGGTCATAAAGAAGGATGTGTGGTTGTTATGGAGGAGATTAGGCAGTTTTCTACAATGCATGGAAACGTTTGTTTTAACTCACAGCCTTCATATATATCCGTAGGGATGTGGACAGCCGTGGTGTTGTACGAGACGAGACGTTTGAAGTCGGGGTCGATCTCGAAATCGTCTGGAATATATCGGTTCTTCTTTCTCTTTGCCTCTTCTGTCTGATTAAGCTGCACAAAAAGAAAAAAGAAAGAGTTTTATGACAATTTTTAAAGTATACTCAGCTCTAAGTGCAGTCTGTGTGTGTGTGTGTGTGTGTGTGTGTGTGTGTGTGTGTGTGTGTGTGTGTGTGTGTGTGTGTGTGTGTGTGTGTGTACCCTCGGTTTGTAAACATACTGTAAATTCAGTTTCTTGTTACCGTGAATGACAAGGTGTCAATGTAGAAAACTTATTGAAATGTCACTGCTGAGAGATAAAGTTTGAGAAACTAAAATTTTACTCAGTGAAACATAAACACTGGCATCCAGGGAGAAGGAGAAAGAGGGGAGAGGGGCTGTCAGTCAAATACAGAGTGACATTAGTGTGCTGTGGGTCGGTGGTTTTTTCCCATTGGGACAGGGGAGAGAAATTAGATGCTGATCCCTGTTTATAAGAGCCGACAGATGACGTCTGAGGCCTGGGGAGGCATTCAGTGTCTCACGCGTATTCATGTGTTTCTGTGTGTGTGGCCCGAAAAAATGTTCTAGTTTATATGCATGAAAGAAACCTTGTTTACAACATGTTTGCACCTTAGCCAAAGGTTTAAGATCTATATATTCAACCCATGTAACACATGCGTACCAGTATCTGCACATACAGTCACTTCTTTTCAAATATTTTGTCGATAAAATTAGGTTTGTTGACATGCTAGTGATCATAAAGGGCTTGCTACGTGATGCCTTTAGCAAATTTTTTTTCTCTTTTAAGAACGTGCATTATCTCCAATGACACAGAGAATATGAGAATAGTGGAGCTGAGTTGTACTTACGTCCTCTTTGGCATTGTAGTAAACTACTTTGTCGGCCTGAAAAGGGAACGAAAAAGCAACACAGATTAGCAAAATGACAAATGAATGACAAAGAGCATTTTAACTTCCCTCTCAGGTTTAAAGTTTCAATATTTTATCACTGACCAGAGTTACCATCAGTGAGAAATGTGGTTTGGTATTGTTTTCACTTGTAACCACACTGGGCAGTGACATCACAGTGCACTGACACACCTTGAACTACACTTATTCCTCACTGCAGCATGGTCCCATTAGATGCCAAGCTACATTACATTTAATATCAAAGCTGGATGGAGCAAACTACAAGAAATGTAAAATTCATAGAGTCACCATTTCAATTAATCCTGAGAGAATTTAATTAGTAAACTGAATGGCAATAAGTCATGTGTGGAAAGTTGACAATTTGGCAGGTGCGGCAGGTGTAAGTGTGTGCAAACTGAAATGTTTTTTATCCCAAAGGAGCAAAAACATGCACAGGAAATTTTTACAAAAGTCATATTTTTTTTTCATCCACAACTGACTCCATGAAGATCTAGCTATTAGATTTTAGTTATTTATTTAAAAAACCCCAAAAAATCCTACAACAAAACAAAGGGAACTAAACTGATAATCAGACTAACCAATTGCCTTTTAAAGATACACTTTTGTCCAGTAAGTAAAACTATCACATTTGGTTTGTAACTGTGAATATAATTTAAATCTTCTTTTTTAGTTGCAGGGCAGCCGTCGGTGTTTGACACTGAGGATCACTGAAGTAAGTGGTGTTATTTTGCTCTCACACTGCTGGGCTCCCTGTCAGTACACAGGCTAGCAGGGCGCTAACAAGCTAGCCTCGCTGCCAACATAAGGATGCCCCGAAGCCACAGAGCTGGTTCACTGACTCCCACCACCTGCCTACAACTTCTGGAGCTGCAAGCCAACTGGATGACAACGCAAAGGGACCTGTGACTCCTTCTGTCACTGCCACCATCATCTTAGCTTGAACAGATTGTAATTAGAGCTGGGGCATTCACAACTATCACATTTTAATAATCATCAACTACTCCTACAAAGTAGTTGACTAGTGAACTATTCGTGGGAGATACATCATATTTTTTCACTTAAAAACAAAGATCATCCTCATCAAATAGAACCAGAAAATGGTTGATTAACATAGGACATAGAAACCTGTGGAAAGGTCACAAACATATCTGTGTCTGCTCTGGTGAAGTACTTCCACGCTACTGATTGCAGTCCAACATTTGGGCGTGCAGCCATGTGTCTGTCTTCTTTCTTTTGCTGCAGGTCTGCTGCTTTAGCTACGCTGCACAGTGTTTAAGTCATAAATGACAACTGTGACTTGTCAACATCAACCACCCACAACACCACCTCCTGCATGTCTGCTGCAGTTGCCTTGCCACACCCTTTATTTCTGCACAGAGCCAAAATACAGACGAACATTTAGTCTAGAACAATGCAGGGCCAAGTTATGGTTTAAATAGTCTACTACTACTCTCTTGTAAAGCCCCTAATTTGTGCATAATAAGATATTAAGCTGTGCGTGCTGTGCCAAATGCTAGCATACGCTCGCTGATTTGCTGTTTTGACTGCTAGCGAGTGATATCAAGAGACATGTAAGTTCAGCTATAGAGCAAAGAGTAGGTGTAGTGCACAGATGCTCATATGAACATGCAAGAAGAAATATACACAGAAATAAGATGATAACAGGAGACTGTTCCATGATGTTTTCTGTCAGGTCATGTTACTGCAGACGATGTGCACCTTAAGGGGTGATGATAACACTAAGGTCACACCATCACACCCTTCAGGGGAGGCTACTGTGTGCAAGAACACTTAATGTGTGAGAGACAGGGAGCTGCGATGTAGGGGAAGGAAGGACAGGAAAAATAAACTATGCTGTTACTTGTGAGGCACGTTGTTGTTGTGGGTGTGATGTGTTCTGCCAAATCAGCCTGGATAAGAAGATGTTTTTTAAAGTACTGCGATCCAATCTCTGGCAGGGGTAACTGCAGTTCATATCTACATTTGTAAAAACCTAATGACTCATTCAATATGCCATCTACTCATTAAAAGCTGCAACGTGATCCAGGGCAGTTATGGTGCTTTTCTCTCGCATCCACAGCAGCTGCAAACACCAGCCTCTCGATGGAGGCATTAAAGATGACCTTTTTTTTACCCAATAAAACTTCATATGGGTTGCAAAATATCATATTTTAGAGGGTTTATGTTGACAGTGTCGCCTCCAAACCCACTCAGACATAAAAATGAGATCAAATCTGAATAAAAACAACAAAAACTAATATACATGTAGTCAAACTGATCTCTTGAGAGAAGCTGAATACAGCTTGTATTTTAAGCACAAGTGTAAACAAGGCAAAAGTCTGTATATTACACTGAACAGGCGCTTGCAAGCTTATGTTTTTATTGCAGCAGTCACAAATGTTTAAAGTCAGCAGGGGGAGGTAGCCAGCAGCACTGGCCCAGTTGTTAAAGTGACAGAGAACAGACATTTGTGCATAAACACAAAGTCAGCACTTGAGATGATATATGTCTCGATGTATGTCTAATCATCACAAGTTACTGTGATTCAAATACATATAATATGTATACAAGTTTGAGGAGGCCAGCTTTGTCTTACAACAACGGCAGCACCTCCAGTTGCAGTGACCAGTAGTGACCCCGAACTTTGCTCCTTTTTGCTTTGCTCAGTTGCCCTTTTTTTGCCGTAAATAATTATGAATATATTTGCAACATTTTCCATCAATTGTAGCCAAATGGGACTAACATTGCATTTTATTAATGATACTTTATATTATTTTAATTCTTAAATAATTATTCAACAAATTTAATGTCTATTTATTTTGTTGGGTGTGTTTTATCAAGTAACAGCTGCACTTTTTAAAGCTTTAATTTTACATTAAATGTTGTAAGTGAAAAGGAAACTGAAATGAAAATTTCATCAAGCCTCTCGTTGTGGTTAACTACATTTTCTGTCATATTAGTTCAAAATTTCTCAAGGTTGCTTCTGAATTGCATTGAAGAGGCTGCATTTTAAATAAAATTTTTTTTTTTGTAAAATCCCATGTCAGAGCAATTTATTGGAGTATACTGACTAACATGAATCAGACAGCCAAACTCAGAAACGACTGTATTTCTTAAGGAAGCTTGTGAATGCAAAATTAAAGTGCCAAGAGAGAAGCAGAGAGGAGTGATAGAAAACATCCTGACTAGATATAATACAGTCAATTCCACACTGTATTCGCTTCATTCATTCACTCATTACATGGACACACAGACTTTGTCCACCATTTTGCAGACCAATGAGTTCAACAACATGCTTTGGCATATCTATAGCACAGCTTAAACAGCAGTGGTGTAAACAAGTTTGGCTAGTAAGAATGACTTCACTGTGCTTCATCCATCCATTCATATCTTCCACCGCTGCCAATTCACAGTGCAAGGAAGATAATTAATTTGTTCAGGTGTTGCAGAAATCCCCACAATATTAACCCAAAAATTAATTACGTTTGCTATCAAAGCATCTCAGGTTAAACTCACAGAGCGATGAAGAAGTTAACTGAAAATATCTCCAGAGAGGACATTTCCTTCCCTCTTTTCTCAGTGCAAGACAGTTAAATATGAGAAACATTTAATAAAAAATCATTAAGGTTTGGCAAACAACACTGGAAATTTCTTTAAGTTAATTGGCTAAATGGTGATGCTGAATTTCTAAAAAGTTTTTCCACCGCAGTTTGTACACAAAATATCATTTGTCATTTGTTAAATGGCTGCCAAGAGAGTGAGGCTTTACTCAATGCAGATCAGGGGGAAGGAAATTTGTAATATGCAATGATTATGAAAAGCCCGGAGCTAAAACGCAGCATCGCTGGCTGTGAAAAGCCAGAAAGCTGCATAGTAATTCCCAAATGGACTGCGGTTTAAAGGGAAACTACACTCATGCGACCGGCAATCGCAGTAATTTAAACCTGAATTTCTAAAAAAAAAAAAATAGTGAGCTTATATTGTTTGCTGTAGATTTCCCTTTAATTTACTGTTAATATATGATTAATGGACAATATTAGAGAGTGAGCTGTGTGTTTGTATGTCTGTTCCTGATTTTTTTTTTTTTTGCCAATTATGTAAAATAATGAAATTCAACATCGTATCAAGTCAATTACAGGACTATCGTCATCGTAATGAGATTTGCCATCCAATTATTACAATCATATTAAATCATGAACAACATCTCTCCCTCCCAACTCCCCAACCCTCCAACCCCCCTAAACCCCCAACCCCCCTCCCCCCGGCTCCTCTTATGGAGTTTGTGGCACCACTTGATTTGCATGTAGTGCAGCCGGTGTTAATGAACGCATCACGTGAGCTCGCTCACCTCGCTACTCTCCCTCCACTCGTGCTCCATTTGAAACTTTTCGGCTTCTGTCGCCAGCCTCTGCGAGAAAAAAGAGAGAGAGAGAGAGAGAGAGGGAACAGTATGTTAGATCATGTTTTATACTCTTGTCAAAGCTTAAATTTGATATCGTTTGGCTCTCAGGCTACATTACTGTCAACATCATGATAACAGCTTTGGCTCTGAGTCTGGCTTTGTTCGGGGATGACAGTTATTACATTACACCGATTTGGAAATTTGTAAAGTCACGAGTAAGGCGGCTTGTGAAATCTCTATAGCCAGTGATTTTAGTATACAGAAGAAAAAAATGGATGATTAAATATCAGAATTAGGAGTCAAGTCGTGACATCTCACTCTATGGCTCGAAGAGGGTACAGCTGATGCAGGAACAGTACGTTCAAGGGAAAATACCTCAATGGCTCTCATCACTCGCATGTGTGAAGTAGGACTAGCAGCAATGATGCGCTAAAATTAGACATCCACCTTTTCCATCTTTTCCCAGATCTAGTCCTGACGACTAGGTTAATGGGTTTATAATGGGCCCAGCTTTTAATCTGTACCTGGTCCAGAAATCCACTGTACTATTAATTTCCCCTGGGAAATATCAAATGCAGCTCTTCCTGCTTACTCCTGGGTTTCAAGTCACACACAGAAGGAGCAGATTTTTTGATGGGGGGCAAAGTAGTAAATTAATTTACGAAATGAGAGGAGGGGCTTTGAATTAATGAATTATTGAATTAATTCTGCTGTGAAATTAAACAAGACGTTCACAGGAATCAGTAAGGCAGAACAAAATCTGACTGTGATGACTGTGGATCGCACGCCGGGATATTAGTCCCAGTGTTTGGGTGAAAAATCCAAAGTAAGACATGACACCAACTGTGACTTTTTTTTGTTTATAGTTTTAAAATCACTCATCCAAAAGCACTAAAATCTCATACCAGTCGACTGACATCACCGCAGCCTCTAAACAAGATAAAAGTCTTTGCAATTTCATCATCTATTTTGACTCCAAACATCTAGTGGTTCATAAAAAATTTCCTCAGCAACAGTGCCAACGGTTTTTAGCCTCTTGTTCATTCGCTCCTTCTTTCTTTATCAGAGAAAATCCCTTCTCTACATTCTGCATAATCAGCTGGTACTTAGGTCAGATTTAATGAAAGCCAGTCCTGCAGATCTGGCTGCAGATGACTCCTCATGCCTGCTCACCGCGCCGTCCCTTTGTGCATGCTGGGAGCTCTTGTTGTCTGAAACATGGTTACCTCAAACAGGCTCTCAGTTGTGTCTCATTAGAGGGGAAATTTAGCAGCTGCTGTCAGAGACGATGGGACCTGGCGGCTAGAGGAGGAGCAAAGGTGAAAAGGAGTTTTTTTGTGTTTCTGTTTGGTTAATGTGGCAGAGAAAAGCTTCAGTGCATTTTGAACATGAATATGTTTGTGCGCTAGCGAGGATGCATATGTAACTTCAGAGAAAAGCTATGTTTTAATGACATTTCTGGTATAAATCCACACAATTTGTCATCCATCCTCCTTTTGTGTTTTTTCCTTTTAATCTTTTTGAGTTTTTATGTGTCCACACACAAGCGTTTATACTTTGTTAGAGAATACGGCTCTCAACAGGTGGGTTATTTACTGCTCACGTACAAACACACAGTGCCTCTGCAGATTTTGTTGCCCGTCACCAGTGGCTCTGCAGCTGCTTCTGCTGGGAAAATACTGTCAGTTTCCAGTCAGGTCATTATTGGTTCAAAGACGGATTGGGGTGTGTGTTTCAATCAATCTAATAAGCGGCTTATTTTGTGGTCACAAACCCATCAGTGGTGTTTTACTCTGAAAGCACTCAAAGGATGCATCATCTGGTGTTTCATGTTTTTGGTGCTGAGGCGTATATAAACACAAATTCCTCCGACTCCAAGTTTTTTTTACATAAATGATGGAACGTGAGTGGCATATCAGCGGACTTCCCAGCATGCACTGTTTGAGGGTTAAAACTCTCCAGAGAGAGCGTGCACGTGGAGGTAAACACATTCACACAGGATGATGAAGCTTTACATGAGAGGAAAGGTTTTACACACTTCAAATGTAACCCTAACCCTGTTTTCTACTACTCTGATATAATCTGTTGATTCTTCTTCTTTCCCTTTTCATTCCTCTACATGGTCCAGGAAAAGATAAAAGTCTGATCCATGATGTGAGTCAAAAGAAAGTAAAGTGACTTGATGCGTCTTGAAAGGAGTTAAACAAAAATGCTTTTTGAAGATAGAAATTAATTTTGAGAAAGCAAGATTTCCTTCACTTGAATGAGCACAAAATCCTTGAGATGGATGGTGCAATGTATTATTTAAAGATGATCGAGTCATTTCATTGTGCAGCAATAATACCAATGAATTCTGCCGCCAAATGCACTATACAGGCATGCACAGAAACAGAAGAAAACCAGAGATTATAATCAGAATAAAACATAATTTGTGTGTCTAAGTGGTCATAAAATGATACATTAACTGAGAGATTATGCAGAAGTCTGATATTATTTGATTTACTTTGATATTTAACTTTAGGTAATTTGCAGGTGCAACCTGCTGACCCTGCTATTGACTCCTCTCAGCTAACAGTTACAGCTGTCAGGACAGATTTCCAGCAGCTGCACTCTCTCACTCACACACACGCACATGTACGCATACACATGCACACACACACCTGTCCACACACCCAAACACAGAGATACAGGCATTCACTAATGAATATCTCCACAGCAGATCAAGAGGTCAGAGAGTCAAAGGTCAGCAGCTGTTGCAGTATCTTCCTCATATCTGCTCTTTCATGTTAAAACCACACACTCACAGCATGGATTTGACACACCTTGTAGTGTTGTGTGATTTACAGATTTTCACAGGTTTTTACGCCTGGTGCTGCCATGAACACATGAGATAATAAATGATAGAAAAATGGGATGCGGCATTAACAAAGTTTTATTTAATTCTAAGCTCTGTCTCTCAAGAATATGATGTAAGTTTTGAGAGGAAATAACTTGCTAACGAGCTGTCAGTTAGTGTTATGACATGGGCGAGTTGCAATAGATTGACTAATGGGAATACAGTGTTGAGTCCCGAACAGATAATAAAGATGATCTATGTCTGATTCATGCTTTGCCTGTGAATAAAGAAGCAGCCTGCTGCAAATAATGTTTGATCCATGTGTGTATTTGTCTATCATACAGTTACATGTGTAGATAAAGAACTACTCTTATCTCTCTTCTTCTCCTCTGTCCTTGAATTCAGCATTTTTGGATTTATGATGTGAAATTTCTCCCCGTTTTGTTCTCACTGCCTTTGGTGTCTTGTTAGAGGATGATGGAGGGAGTGCCGACTTTCCGGTGATCAATCACAGCCCTCACTAAGTTCTAATGGAGGACAGAGTTCTCTAATTGACTCTACATGTCCAAATGCAGGAGTGTTTTTTTTGTGATGGATAGAAGGAGGGCGGAAAGCAATGAGATAGGAGACCGATTAATGGTACTTAACTCTTTCATGCACTCGCTTTCTCACAAACAAACATGTACAAAACATGAATCTTCCTCAACTGTCTCATAACATTCTTTGTGTCTGCAGTCTAAGAAACACTGGAAAATGGATTTTAAACATTAAAATACAGAGATGATCTGTGTAAAAATTCTTTTTTCTTACCGACACATGTTCCTGGCAGTCTGATTAGAGCATCTAGTCCTGCCAAAGCACAACACACACACACACACACACACATACACCTGCAATCTCACTGATGTGTCGGGAGGCACGGGAGAGCAGAGGAAACATGAGCATCTGCTGTTGTGACTGGCAGCACTTTAGTCAGATCTATCCTGCTCAGCCTGTAGGGAGCCAGGAGGAGAGTGGTGAGGAAGAAAAAAGGGGAGAGAGAGAATTGCACTCTCACACACACTCAGGCAGACTGACACATGAAAGAAAACAAGTGCACAGTACAGTAAATGCATGCAACTTAACAAGTTAACCCTATTTACCACAACACTGCTCTTTTAGACGTGTAAACAGCCCTCAACTACACACCAACTTCCAAGGAAGTGACTTGTTTGAAACTAGCCTTGCTATCCGCCGCTGTGCACTGGTTTGACAGCTCATCTCTCCTGCAGCGTACTCTTCCAGCTGAGCACGCTATCTGTGTGCCAGCTGGCTGCAAACAACTCCCAATTACGGCTGTACCCCGGCTGCAATGGTGACACGGCGGTCCTGCACGTCTTGAAGTTTGCATCACCTCAGATTTGGCTTTTTATATCACTCTTTTGTAATTGGAGGACAAATTGGCGTGATGCTGCCTCCGTTAGCACCCACTTTAACCGTGATGAAGCAGAGACAGTATTTTGGCAACAATGTCTTGAGTGGATTTACTGTCAGCGATCATTTCACACCCCAATTTGTTTCAGTTTCAGTGCTCATCGCGCCGAGCTGTTGCTGATATATCAAGCTGCCAAAAAAGAAACAATCTGAATTCTGCAGACAAAAAAAACCAAAAAAACAAAATCAACAATGTCAACTTTTCTTTTGCACATTCCACAAAGACACATTTATCCTGCAGCACAGCTGCTGCCGTCTATGCCTGAATGGGACTGAATATGACAGAAAGCAGTAACGAGCGACACACATCAAATGTACACACCCCTCTGTGTATGCATACTGTAGACTGTACAACAGATAAGTTTCATGTAGGAAAACAGAGCTGACAAACACAAAGCTGGAGCCGCAGAGACACACAGCGAGTGCGACAGCTGGGCTGACAAAAGCAGCCAGACACACAATACACACACACACAAACACACAATACACACGCGTACACACTCTCCAGGAAGTGATGGATAATGAGTCACTTGTGGCCAAAATCAGACACACACTCTCACACAAGGTTCATCTCTATCTCACATATTCAACGTTTTCTGCGACATTATAGATATGAAATATTCATAGTTTCTGGTGAGAGGGACAAAAAAATATGTTTACACAACATTGTATCACACCAAACAAGAGATTCCCGAAAAATCCATCTCCTGTAATGTCTGTTAGCTTTTGAGTTTACAGTGTGTGTGTGTGTGCCGGTTAATCTATAAATATGCTTTGCAAAGGTTTTGTGGATTTGCTAAACCATCTCTCTCCATCTTCTGTGCGTCGCCCCCTCACTGCTAACTGTACATACATCGTAGGCAAAGGTTGCTGTTTTTAAATATGTTTCCTTCTCCTCGGGTAAGCAAATGTAGAGCAGGGAAGCAGACACTCTGGCTCAAAGCCCAGTGTTCTGAGCTACAATAGAAGATGTATGATTGACGCATGGAGGAGTTATTTTTGATTCTGGACATTTTATTTGTGACATAACAAAAACAGCCGTAACAGCAACTTTGTGATGAACCACTTCTGACTATGACAACATTTACATATATTGTATTTCATTTCTGCCGCCAGAGGTCTCTGTTAAAAGTGTCAAAGTTTGATGATGTCATAGGGCAGGATAATGGGATCTGTTTCTTTCGCATCACTGATGATGAAAATCTACCGGACAAACTCAGGTAGAAATGTTCCCATAAACTAATGCAATGAAGTTATATTTACATTAGCAACAGGTGCTAAGATTAAATGTACCATTACATTGGATAAAATTAAAGATTTCTCTGAGTCTGAACATTATTGGAAACATCTGGGAAAATACAAGTACACAACTTGACAAATATAAAACAGAGATACTGCTGTTTTCAGATATTTCAATGTAGTAAGTAATTAAAGCTGATTTAATCTTCACAAATATTTTGGACTGTTTGCCATGAAGGCATCACAACTTTTTGCACACTGATGCCCTTTTGTCCTCCTGCTCCTCTGATATTACATATAATCAATTTAAAAAAAAAATAATAATGACAACACTATATTATCATATAGTAATTTAAGTAATATAATTCAATTTATAATAATTAAATGGTATAAACACAAGTGCATGGTATTATTTTCACTGTATTTGTTCCTTTTCAACTGAGTCCCAGTGTCTCTGAAAATTTGTTAAAACCAATGAAATAACACTGTTTTGCTTTTTTCATTCTGTTTGTGCTTCATAAATATGCACCAATCTCATAATTTTAAATCAGTTCTAACAGTGACAAACCAAAGTGCCTTTCAATCACTTCAGCACGACGCAGTACGACTGTGACTGAGGGGTTTAATATTTTAATGTCTCAGGACTACTCACAATATTGGATCTCTGTGCAACAAGCTTTGCCCTGAGAGTCTCACTGCAGCCTGGGACGCCATTAGCGTAAATTACCTGGCAATAATAACTCCTCGGCATGTGACATTAGTAGAAAATTTATTATGTTAATTCAGCCATTTTGAGATAAAAAATGTCACCACTTAAGTGAGAGTTAACTGACGTGATGACATAAGACATCACAGCCTATGATACTTGAGTTCAAGAGGATATGGACTCATGGGAAACCGAACAAAGGCAACGGTTTTCACCTCAGAGAATAACTTGTGAGAGACAAACCTAATGAGAGTCTGAGTTTGTGTGTGTACTTGTACATGCTAGAGATTGTGAACACAACAGAACAAGATTTTGCCTAGACAGTTAGGATTTTTTTTTTAAAAATAAAGACATTTTTTCATTTCAGGGACTGTCTGAAGGTTAAGACTTGGGTCAAAGGGTCAGGGTTATGCATTTAGTTATGATGGGTAAATTTAAGGGACTAGGATGTGCATTTGGTTAATGAGGATCCTCACAAAGATAGAAGTACAAGTATGTGTGTGTGTGTGTGTGTGTGTGTGTGTACGCATGTGTGTCTAATCTGTGATTAGGGCTTTAACAGTGGTGTCTAATGACTCACAGCATGTCATCAAGTGTCAGTTTAATAACGTGCTTCCAGACACTGGAGATCATTGACTCCTCTGTAATTACACACAACTACATAACACACACTTAACAGAGGTCTATTCAAGAGCTCGCACTCTCCCTCTCACCCTTTTTAGAGTGTTTAATGAACACAAATGCTACTAGAAGGGCAATATTGTTTTTAATGCATGCATATTGAAGATTATGGAGCAAGGGTACTTGAATGAAAGTACCCTATAAAAAAAAAAGAAAGAGAGAGAGAGAATGAGAAGTGATTCATTTTGGGAGTGAGGAATCTGTTTATGATGCCCACGTTGCTAAGCGACCAGGGTGTCATGGTAACCTGCCGCATCTGTGGTCCATGCACTGTTGAGAGTGAAAGCTCCCAAGAGACCTGAAACATTTTGTTCATTATCTTGCCATTGTAGTTCAGGCCATCTTTCTCCTTTGCAATTAAGACTCGCCTAAAAACCTGCGTCTTCATGCCGACGCCAGCAGCCCACTCGCAATTAAGAAAATTTAGTTTCCTATCGATGGAAACCCACGCCGAGGGTGATTTAAACCAACACGAGAAGCCAAGGTTGGAAAACAACAGTTGTTTTTGTTTCCAAATCCAGACTCTGGTGGGCAGCCAAAGCCTTTTTCGATCTAATGCCAAAGCACTAATGCGATCCTGGGCCTGAGATAACCCTCACCAATCAATATTCAAATAGCACAGTCCTCAGCTGTCTGTTCTGTGGTCCTGTTCTCACTCTTCCCCTTCAGCTTTCCCTTTCCCTCCTGGGTGGTCACTTTCTTTATCTTTTTCTTTTACTTCGCTCAAGGAAAAACTCTCTGGAGACCAAACTTGCTTTCTAATTTCTTTTTTGTTCCTTTGATTCTCTTTCCCTCTTTGATTTTGATCACAACATCTTCTCTGCCGGTCAGTCGTCTCTCCTCTGTCTCACAGAGGTCTTGGCAGGCTGTCATGTCTCCCGAAGCTGGCGCTTTTTGTCAGTAAACATCCCTGAAGGTGGGGACAAAACATCAGAGGGAGTTCCTCAAAGGCACTCGGACTGAATAACCTTCCCCTTGTGCCAACAAGTCAGTCATCGCTCTTGAGTTTTAGGCCATCTGGGGACCAGCCATCAGCTGCGTAATCCTCCTTGGCTGTTTAATGTCAAAAGTAAAGACTATGGGATTATACATTACCAAGGACAAAGTGTGTGTCACTACTTTCAAAGTCATTTTAAACTGAAAAAAAAATGATGTCAAGTAAAGTAAATGTAAAGTAAATAAAATGCTTTGTCATCAGTTCTCTTTAAGTAGCTACTTGTATTAAGATCAGTGATGAGAGTAACAAACACTGCAGATTCTACAGGAAGAACTGACGTCACGTCACAGTGAGCGAGAACTTTTCACAGAAATGCAGATGTATCGGTGCGAGGTTGTAATCCCTGAGATTATTCTGCTCTCTTAGCTGTTTACAGTGCAAACAGAAACACTCATGTTGCTTCCAAAAAACAAATAATATTAATAATTACTGCAAACACAATTGGACTTGATGCTGCAAACAACTAGTTTGCACAACAAGATACATTAAGTTGGTTATTATCGCTTCTTCCATATTTTGCAGAAAAAAAGGCCAAACATTAGCATTCAATATAGGAATTAATTTTATGATAAAATAAAAGATTGCAACATTATATCCATAACACAACAAAAAACTTTTTTGTATCAAAATTTTGGTGCCAAAGTCCATGAAAAAAGTCTGCATGTCATCAGTTACCTGGAACACAGTATTTTCTTGGAAAGCAGCTCAATCGAAGCAATAAAAGATAAAAATATCTCAAACTGAGAAACAAAAGTTGGAATTTAGATCCAACTTAGATTCCAGTTTTTTTGGAAACATGTTAAGCGATCGGCCTGATACAGACACCTGTTTGTTGCACAATTCTAGTTCTGATGCAAGAAAAAAGCGCGAGTACCTCAGCCAATTGGCAGAGCTTTTTCTTATTATAGTGCATGTAAGCTTTTGCAATTTAAAAGACTTCAAAACAGTTTGATGAGTTCATTTTTTTTCAGTGCATTTTTTCCCAGATATTTATTATTTGTGACTGTGGCATTCTGCTATATAACAGCCACAAAATGCTCCTTCTTTTCATGAAAAATGAACCTATCTGTAGATCTCTGCCTGTGTCACTGTGGGAAGAAGAATGACCTATTCCACCGGGGGAAGTTAACCACAGTCCCCATCAAAGAGTATTGGTTAAGAGGAACGCTTAAATTATTGATGAGGACAGAGTCAGACGTGGCCTGGATATCAGGCATAAGTGATCTACTGTCAAGAAGAGGAAGAAAAAAAGCGCTCAGGTCAATGTAATGAACAAATGGAGCAAAGGTGTCCCGAGTGTGCGTGCCAACCCTGGAAGTTCATTCACAATTCATCAACAGGCAACACCTACTTGTATACTGTAGCTCACAATTGTGTAGTCAAATGCATGTCAGCTCAGGATGGATGTAACGATGGAGGGAATTGGAGCAGAGTACAGTGGAGGAGGATCTGAGTCATAGCCGCACAAAGAGACAGAAACTGAGTAAGAGGAGGTAAACAGAGCAGGGCTGCACTGTGGGGATGCTGCTCATCTTTTGGTCAGTTTCTTTGATTAAGTCAGTGAACTAATCCGGAGAAAACTCTCAGCACAAAACTTTTGGTGATACACATTTCAGCTCTGGGCTCTTGTTGTGGCACAGTGATGTTTTGTGATTTAAAGTTGACAGCATGACAAGTTGAGATTGTGACAGAAATTCAGTGATTTACATAAGGGTCTACTTGCCTGCAAAATCGATAAGCAAGGACATTTCTAGACTGGGAAGAAAAATGTATCTAATGTACTAATGCATAATGCATCCAGTGGTTAAAAAGCAGAGGAAAACACTCAGGTTCCAGCACTTGGTTTTAACAAATGTTCTGACACTGTGGTTCCTCCCTCTGAAGAAAAGGCTCCCTCAAACATGATCATTCTCATGCAAATTCTGGAGTTACAAGAAGCTTTTTTTTCCTATAATATATGAGCAGATCTATGATGCTGTTTTGTTGCAGAAAGTTTAAGTCTCACTGAAACCTAAAATATGCCTATTAGGTTTTTATATTTGTATTTGAATGCCATTTTTAATGCAAACTGCCTGCAAACAGTCGCAGACTTCCTGCTGCACTGGCATATATGTTTTTTTTAAAACTCACACACTGTGTTACATCTTTCCCACCATGACCCATTAATTTCTTGCCATTACAGTGACCAGAGACTTGCATGCAAAATCAAGCTGAAGCAAAATGAAAACCGTATCAACAGAAAGATACAGTGGCCAATAGCCTCAGGGTGAACTGGGAGACATCTGTGTGAAGAAAACTTGTTTCTGACTTAGAGAACAGAAGATACACAGTTATAGCATCACATAAAAAGCACTTCCAATGTAACCCGAGAGCAGATGCTTCAGTCTTCCCCTGAGAAAACTTTTTCTTAGAGGGGTGAAAAAAGCCTTTTAGGGGCAAACAAAGTCCCATCAAAACTGAATTCGTGTTTCAGGAGATTCCTGTCCATGCTGATGTAAGATGTCTCCAGTGTGATTTGAAATCAACATTAGCATCTTATTGTACAATATCTTTCTGTGCTTTTTTGTTACTGAAGTAATTTATACGTTTTCAAGTGTTGTTTAGATGTTTACAATTATACCACTACTGTAGATAAGACAAAATACAGTCTGGTTGCCTACATATATGGTAAATGATAAGATACATTAAAGAAAGTAATATGTTTTTTGTGATATATTTATTTTTTTACACACTCTGCAGCATCACATTTGTAATTGATAGAATTGGTTCAAGAGGGAAGAGAAGTTGGAGATGGAGACGACAGGCAAGACGGAGAAAAGGCATCAAATTGTAAAGTGTAAAATATCTTTACTTTCAGAACAATTTAGCGTCCGTCTTGAAACCATGCCCCCCTACACACACACACAGGCACGCACACACACACACGCACACACACACGCAGACACAAGCATCCAAAAGGGAAGAAATGAGAGGGGACAGAAATGGATAAAAGAGGAAAACAGGGCAAGACAAAAATGGGAAAATTGGAATGAAGCGTGACAGAGGATCGGGGTGAAGTTATGGGAGAGGAAGTTACGAGGGAGTTATGAGCAATGAGGACGGAAGGACGAGGTTGGAGGGAGGAATGAAAAAAAAACAAGACAGAGAACAGGAGATAAAAATACCATATGCCACAAGAATGAATACCAGAATGAAAAGAGAGGAATTTAGGGATGTGAACAAAGGTTAAAAAAGGCTAAAAAGGTAGGAAAGGTGCTTGCACTTGCACATGGGAGCTCACAGATCTTCAGTTTCATGCAGCCTGTGCATTTGTAGAGGTTTTGTGACTGTTTGCGAAACTAAGCCACGACAGCAGCAGCAGCAGCAGCCTGAGGAATCTGATTCATCATCTGAGGTATCAAACAGATCTGAGGACAACTCTCAGTTTGGCACGCATACGCATATACACAAACATCAAATCCACTAAAAAGCTAAATTAATCAGCTATGGCACATTGCAGATGACAGCAGGACTTTCAGGGGTTTTGTCTGAGGTAAAAAGTCTCTCCACACTCTCTCTGTGGTGTTTTTTTTTCTTCCAACCATTGAGAATTGCGCTTTCACTTGACGTTCTTTTTAAGGACAACACGTACTGAATGCAGAACATCGCTGCGCAACATGAAAGAGGCAAATTCTTTGATCGCCCATGAGTGGTTTGGAAACAAAATTATTTCCCAAGTCAGATTACGGACACTTTGGGAACATTAACTTCAAGTGGTTGAGACGGACAAGTGAGGAGTGATGTTCCAAACACTGAATTAAAGAGAGAGGGAGATTGGGGATTTACATTTAAAACATTTTCATGCTGTTATATGAAATCTGAAAGATGAAGTAAGAGGCGTGAGATCTTATAACAATTATTTGTAAAACTGTACCACACCCCTAGAATTGAACAGCAAATACGTCCTTTTAGATTTTGGCAACTACTGCTGATGATTTGGTGTGTTTTATTCAGTTAAAGTACACATATTTTAGCTTAATTCCTAATAAGTCCATCCTTTTGTTTAAACAGGTATAGCTGCTAATTCATTTTACAGCTTTAATTTCTATTCCCCCTCCTTCTGACTTTTCTTTGATTACTTTCATAACTTTTCTCTACATATGGCCTCACTGATTCTTGATCAGCATTAAGGGAATATATTTATCCAAACTTTGGAACTGCACATTATTATTTTTGCATGAAAATAAAATACTAAAAGAGTTTGTTGGTGCATGCATGTTGCAGGGCTGCCGCAGTGATGTTTGTACTTATATGAAAGTTGCAGTTTAACAGATGAAACCTTTCAAGTCTTAGACCTTGCAATCTTGATTAGTGTGAATATTTTCTTACACACAACCCAAGTTACACCCCATGTGAGTACAATAATCAACAAAAAATGGAAAATCTGTCTCCCTCTAAGTAGTCACAGCTGCCTTCAGCTGAGAGATTGCATGTCAAGGGAGCACCGCCATCGAACGCGGCGAATGAATTGAGGTGACAGGATGGGCAGATGTCAGATTGACAGACAACAAATCCAGGCGTGCCCCTGATTAAGTTAATGACAGCAGTCATCATTCTAATGGGGTTTGTGTTCCTTGACAATTGCACACACACACACATACACACACGTGCACACACAAAAAACCACTTGCAAAGCATAGCCAGAGGAGACAAGTTGCTCTAGTGTAAAGAGAAATGCCACCAGTCAGAGAGGCGGCGTCTATCCGGCTTATTTCAGGAACAATGCAGCCTGCTGTAAAGCTGCAGGGGGTGGCAACACACACGACTTCAGTGGCTTTTAAGGCACTCTAGCATGATGTCTTACTAGATTCTGTGCGGCGATGGTGTGGTTTCCCTTTTTTTCTTTTGTAGATAAAAAGATAAGTTGACACTATCATGAAGATCAAAAAGCAAAAGAGAATGAAATTAAAAGCAGCCTCTCTAGTTAGAATTTTGAAAGGGTGCCACTGACAGGAGACAAACTGTGTCACAACCTACATCATGAAACGGTTGAAATGCATCCCAGAAATAAAAAGCTGAAAATTTTATTATATCAAAGCAATGACACTGGAAAAAACAGTTCATGCTTTTCAAGTGCAAATGAGATATTCAAGTCCATGACTCCGTGTTATCAGGCTAGGCACTGCCTCAACTGTTACATGATAGTCTTATCTATTAATAATATCTCCAATTTAATAATTCATAATCTCAATACTTTTATTTATATTATCCTGACTTTTAATTATTTATAATTCCTCTGCAATTTGCAAGTTTTTACTCGTCTCATTTGTGATAAATTCATCATATTTAGTATGTTTTGAGGGACCCTCAAGAACACATTGCAGTGTTAACAGCAGTAGGTGTGGTTTCATATGAAGGGCGTTGGAAAAATGGAGACTTCCTGCAGGTCATTAGTCATTATTTTTCTTTATCACTAAACCACAAATGACCTTTTTCACATGACGTAATTATACTTGTCAAAGCAGAAAAAGCCCAAGTGGAATTATTAACTTTTAAGATGGCTGCATTCCATTTAGAGGAACCAGATTTAGGGCTCCCAGATTTATTTTGCTTAATGTAACATGGTCATTGTAAATTATATTTACCAATGCTTTTCTAGCTTTGGGAATGAAATATGCCTAGTAGTGATGCTCTGGTGGCTGAGATAATACCATGCATCCGTTGCTTTAATGCCGTTTGGGTTAAATGTTCATTCTTGAAGTTTTTAGCTGGATTTCACCAAACAGATCACAATATCCATGTAATATTACACATTTAGAGTAGAAGGGGTCAGGTTCAGGAAAAAAAGGGTCTACTCAAAATGCCATTAGCAGTATCTAATAGCAAAATAACTAGAACATTATCTGCAGGTGTAAAGGTTTTATGCGTCACAGCATGTTCTGTGTGAGCGAGATAAGAGTGCTGCCTGTTGGATTGTGTACCAAGAGTCGAAGATCCTAATGGATGTGAGGTCTGTAATAGGCTTCTAGTCTTTTGTATACTGCCCCATGGGAGGTGTGACAAAGTGCATGATGGACTTCTTACCACTCTCCCTTGACTCATCATCATTTCTCACTTATACACACCAGGCCTTTCAATTTCTCCCACTCTCATGGTAAGAAAGCTACAACCTCTCACACAATCGCTCTCGCACTTGATCACTACATGCTGTGTGTAATCAGCCTTTTCTACAAGGTACAAGGGATAGAAAGAGCAAAAAAAGGAGGGATAAAATAGAGGAAAGATGGTGCAAAGTAAAGAAAAAAGTTGCGTGTGTCAAAGAGAGACTGAAACCAGTGCTGAGAAATATCAAATTGGCTCAGGTTAGGAACATCACAGATGCTGCAGTCATCCAATTTCAATTCATGATTCAGCAGAGTTGACAAAGGGACCATTTGTTGTCTGTTAAAAAAATTGATTACCATACAGCTGGCTTAACTTCCCTTCATTACACAAAACACCATTTACAGTAGCTACAAAGCCACAATGGGCCATCTCCTCTTCAATGCTACTGCAGCGTCACGTAAAGAAACTTTCTGAGAGGAACAAAGAACATCAGCATATGGTGTTTAGCTAGAGAAAAAAATACCATCCCTCCCTCCCTCGCCGTTTTCACACTTTCAGCAAAGAGCTCAGAAACGTCGTTAACTCACGCAGGTGAAATACACAGCAGATGGTGTTATTAAAATGGAAGAACAGAGCCTGTAGTTTTACATCTTTATTCCACTGCCAATAACTCACTGAGCTGTTGTGTTCCTCTCCCAAGGTGCAACACACCAACACCAAAAACCTAATTGTCCCTCATCCCTGGACAATTATCAGAATGTAAGAAAAACAAAACGCTCTGCAGGATCGATTAGGTAATCAATGAGATCGTAACTATGGCAACGGGTTGTCTGGCTTTAATTGGACACTTAAGAGCCAGATTGATTGAGACCAGGAGCGCCCAGAGATCCTAATTGTGTTAGCCAGATACTGTTGTGTTTGAAATAAAGAACACTGAAGGTTGTAAGGGTCAGCCTAGCTTGTAGTTGTTTGTAGCTTCATACAAAAAAAAGAGTTTGAAGCCACACTAACGGCTCTGTGAGGATTTATTTAAGATGTTAACATGCTCACAGTAACACTGCTTAATTGCTAATGTTTAGAAGGCACAATTTTGTTCTTTAAGTTAGCATTTGCTAGTTAGCATAAGTTGAGACTGATGGGATGGGATCCTTAAGTTTTGTAGGTGTTTATTGATAAACTAAAATGATTTTTTTGACCAAGACATGGTGCAACTTGCCACGTCAAACTTATGATATGCATCACTGTCTAATCACAATAATATATTCTTATATTTACATTTTGAGTTGTTCAGTGTTTCAAATAGTCAGAGCTAGAAAAATGTGTAACTTTATTTATTCCAATTCTACTTCACAAATTCATGAAGTTGCATCTTTTGTTTTTCATTATTTTGGTGGAGAAACATTTAAAAGTTTTTAAATAATTCTATAGTTTTATAAAAGGGTTGCACAATAACACAGATTTAAGCTGTATGTGTTCTGCATGGCTTTTTAACAAAGGAACCAAACTTGACACAACCTCATTGCTCCTCAAAGGTCTTTGAACTGTCCAGTCAGCCATTTAAAAAAATGACCGGATCAGCTACATGTGCTGAAAACTGTCAGGAACACTTTATTACAAAACAAAAGAATTTAGCTAGCGTAGCATTTTGTTTCTGTTCAGACAAATGACCTTTTGATAGCAGGCAGTACAGATTAGGTACGATGACAGACTCAGTCTTGATCAGTGAAATAATGAGAGATTTCTTGGAGGTGAAACTGAATAGACTCATCTCTAACTTGAATTACCACCTTAAATTGGCTGTGTGTTTAGTGCTGTCCAGACTCAGAGAATATATGTAGTGAAGACTTCAAAGGTATTTAATAAAAATCATGAAGGATTTATTGGGTAAGCAGAGGTTATACCTGTACTGATATGTTTAAATTTTATGTGAATAATTAAAAAAGTGAAGAGGAGTACAGGAACAGATAGAAAGCTTTGTCGAATAGTGTAACGAAAACTGCCCAAAGCTCAATATCAGCAAAACAAGTGGGCTTGTGGTGACTACAATGGTGCTTGAAAATGAAAGATCAGAATATTGTGATGTCACACTGGAGTTCAACTTTAGCCTTTTGGATATAAAATGTCATCTTTTCATTATTTTGTTCTTTTAGACATATGTGAAAATTCTGTTAGATTTGGCATTTGAATTTTTGAGTTATGAACAAAAACATGTTTTGTGAGGTCACGGTGACCTTAACCTTTGACCTCTGACCACCAAATTCTAATCAGTTCAACTTTCAGTCCAATTGAATGTTTGTGCCAGATGTCATGAAAATTCTTCCAAATGTTCCTGAGATATTGGACAATCGGACGACCCCAAAAAACACGATGCCTCTGGCATGAAGGCACAAAACAAAACCTTCGAAAAAAACAAAAGTGACAGGCTACAAGACATCTGCACACAAAGAAATTTTTGTGTTTTTTTGGCATGTAGCAACCCTGACTGGTAACTTTAAATAAAGTCATCTAGCTGGAGGATGTCTGCTTGTATTGTATCATTGCCTGGCCTGAAGCCGTGTCTTTGTTCCAGGGTCCATCCTGATGTGAGATGAAGAGAAACAGACTGTTTGTGTGTGCTTCCCTTGGACCTACGCTCAGAGAGATGCTGGACCTGAGCTTACAAACACACTAGAATTTGCATTTTGTTTCAATCACAAGCAGACAAATTACCAGCATAATACGCTCAAGCTGATATCAAAGAATTAGCAATAACCAAACACCTTCTCTTCCTCAAAAATCAGGTTCCACATGAGATGATTCTGTGTTGGGAGGTCATACTCACCTTCAGGGCTTCGGAGCGGTTAGCCAGCAGTCTCTCTATATTCCCAGCAGCTGTTCCCACCAGTTGTGTCGCATTGTTGGTCTTCACAGTAAAGTGAGGACTGTGTTTAAGATAAATCTGAAACAATCAGAGGAGAGGTGCAAAGGTCAGAGGGAAGCAGAGGCACATCTTCATCACAAACCAGGTGTTCAGACTGATTATATTGCAGGGTGCGGCGATGCACCTGATGATAACAAATCTCAATCCCCATAATAAGGATTAAAAACAATAGTTTGGATTTACTCTTTGGTCAACACTGTCACATTAAGTTCAGAAAACTGTGTAGATGTGATCAGTTCTCAGAAGCATCTCAGAAGTTTTTTCAGTCGTTACATATCTTCTACCCACAAACAAACTGAGTCTGAAGCTGACACTGCATCAGCGGATGTCCTCTATTCCTCATCAGACCTCACTGACCAAAGCACAGTGACTCAAAAAAGGAAGCTACATGTCCGCTGATTAAATCGCAATGTCAGGTTATGTAACAAGACCATTTACTGTGCAACTGAATATGCTCCAGCAAAAAATAACATAAAAAAAACACAAATGCCAAACAGCCAATTATTTAGCAGCCTACAGGGATTTCATTGTCCGACATTCAAGCCACAGAACTGACGCGCGTGCATGTATTTGTCTTCATCCCCTGGGCGTATGATGGATTTTGCTCTTGTGAAATTCTCTTTTAATATTTACATTTTTTCCTACATGTTTTGCTTTATTTAGATGACAGCTGGAAAGAGAAAAGAAAGGCAGGGGAGAGAGGGTGGATGACACGCAGCAAAAGGTTTCGAGCTTAAATTAAACATTGGCTGCTGTGCTATGAACTCAGTCTCAAGCTTAGATTTTGATTTCATTAGATTTCCTTGGATTTTCTACTTAACTGTATGTTGTAACCGAAAGTATTCATGTTGTATTGTAAATTTGGGTTTGGTTGAAAACTCAGACAGTTGCCAGTGAGAAAAGGAACAACTGTGTGTGTCAAAGTTTCCAAATTATGTCCACCGTTAACAATATTGGAAAGCATTCCATTGCTAATTTACAAGATGAACTGTATGAGCAATCAGGATCACTTGGCCACATGTATTATTAACTTGCAAGCTGCATAACACACCCTTTTGAATCCTGCATGCTGTGTACAATATTTTCATTAAACAAAAGGCTTTCAAAAGCATCAGGCCCTTTTGCAGCATTTCGATAAGTTTAATTCTTATTTCTGGAGACAAGTCATGGCACCACTTCAAATAAAAACATGCAATGATTGATTTCTGCCATGCTTTAAAGCTGAATGATTTCTATTCTTGAAGGGAGAGGGGAGCAGAAGTGCCAGATGCATTATGTCAATCAATATGGATCTAAAAAGCTTCTTCTGCTTTGTCAGTTGTGGGTTTGTTTGTGTGTGGGTGCGTGAGTGAGTGTGTTTGCAAAGACCATAGCCATCTCAGTATAGTCCTGATGCTGATCTTATCTGAGCGTGTACATTGGGCTGGCAGAACAAAATGATGCAGTGTTATGTAAAATGAGAGTCTACTATATATAGAATGGGGATGTATTGTGACAGCTGAGTTCGTGCAAGGAGGGTTAATGAGTGTAAGAGAAGCAAGTGACAGAGTGTACACACGAAAAACTCTTGCAAATACTGAATTAGCTTAATGGATTTTAAGTCGAACTGAAGTTAAAATTGAGCTTGCTAGGAAATCAGTGTGTTTCCATGCTGCTTTGTATTTCTTGCTTGTGTATTTATTCGGTCCAAGTTCTGATTATCAAAGAGAATTCTTAAGACTTAGAGGTAAAAGGGCATTTCAGCAGCCTCAGGGCTAATGCTAATCACTGTATAGTCTCATCTCTGTTTCAGCCGTCCCCACTGTACATTATTCCGTTATTTTGTACATTATTTATTTAAAAGGAAAGGAATCTATTAAGGCTGACATTTCAGAGTCAGTCTGAATACCGACAACTTTGATCATTTACCTTCAACACAAGTGGACCAATAAAAGAAAGAAAGCTAAAATTTCCACCCCTCCCCTCCTAACGTGGGCATAACACAGAAGTGAGTGTTTGAGAGCTTTACAATGGCAAAGATTTTTAAATAAAAAACATGCAAAGTCACATCTTGTGGGAGTTAATGCTAACATTAGCAGGCTACACTGCAAGCTAGACTAATTAACTTTCACTTTCTAAGCTAGTTAGCTTAGCTTGCTAACTTTCACTTTTTGAGTAGATTGCAATCGAAATATGCCGAAAAATGCCTTTTGACTGAACAAAAATTCACATTCGTAGCTGGTTCTAACCTTTATTTATTTATTTATTTATTTATTTACGTACGTACTTACTTACTTTTAGGGGGAAAAAAAGTTGAAAATGTTTGCTTACGGTCAATGGGAACAACAATTGCAGTGTATGTATGAGTGTGTTTGCAGGTGACAGGAAGTCATGCTTACCTGTGTTAGGTGCTCTATTCCACTGGCTGTGTCTGTTAATGTGATCAACTCTTTTTGCATCTGGTCCACCCATTCCTTTATTCTAAGAGCATAAAAAGGACATAAAAAAAAACAATCAATTAGTCAAACAATCCTGACTTAATAGAAAATTTCCTGGACAGTGTGATCAAATTTGTAGAGCTGCTCCAATTTTATTCAGCATAAAAATCCTCTGACCTACACTGAGCTTTACAAATTCCAATCATCATACTAAAAAAAACAAAATAGATTCACAAAAGGTGAAGCATGAAATAAAAAGTTTAGTCAAGTGGATACACTGCTCTAATCCACACGAGCTGTGTGTTTGGGCGAGAGCTATTCATAGTTTGTCAGCATGAGAGTGTCACATCCTCGGGGGTGAGATGCTGGTTAATGTATTCTTCTGATGAGAAAGACGACAAAAAGGGAAATAGAAAGAAAAAGAGCAGAGGAGAGAAAAACGCTTATTAATTAGGGTTTAGACTTTGTTTAATATAACTCCAACACACTAAATGGATCAGAAAAGATCTGAAATATTTTTTTTCAACTGAAAATTAATTAAATTTTCAATAGATAACAAAAAAAAAAGGTTGGCATCAGCACTGCCAGTTAAATCTAATGACCTCTATGTGAATGTCTGGGTTTCCATATATGTACTAGTAATATTTAAACAGTAGCTACCAGCATGTCTGAGGTGTTTCAAATCAATTTTATGCCCTGTAACATAGACATAGGGATTCTAAGGACACCAGTTCCTTACATGGATAATTCAGGTCAGTTCAGGTTATGTGTGTGTGTGCATGAGTGTGTGTGGTGCCTAGGTGAGATCATATCCACCATACGATCCTCACTGTCAAAACACCAATAAATCTCTTGACTTGGCAGGAGAGATGAGACATGGTCACACAACCCCGGGCACTGTACAAAGTTATTTATGATTATTTTGAAAATGTATGAGGTCGACTCACTATATTTAGTTAGTGAAGAGGTAATAAACTTCTTTTAGACATCATAATCATGCCTCTGTAAGAAATAGTTTAAATAGTTTGATTGATCAAACTCTTTATGTGAAACTACAGCCAGTAGCTGGTCGATTTAGCTTTGATTAGTAGACAGAAACAGTAGAAACAGCTAGCCTGGCTCTGTCACATGCTAGCAAAATCTGCCAACATCTACAAAGACCAAATCAGGTGGTTGGCAGATTTTGCTAGTTTTGCAGCGGTGCAGCAGTGTCGTCCCATTTGTAAATGCAAATTAAGATGTTGCACTTCCTAATGGCCGAGTCGTTCAGTCCTGCTCAGTCTGATTGGCCAATTAGCAGATTAGCCACCGCACCAAGTGTTGTCAGGTTATTTCTCCAGAAGTTTACTCCGAACTTTCGGCCTTAGGGCTGCTGTATTTTCTTGCAGAACCCCCCCTGTGATCCACACTGCAGTTAATGGGAGTATTTGCATTTTTACTGCAATGCCAGAAGTCCGTGTGGGGCCTAAACTTCACTAACTAACACTTTTGTTTGTCTAAGCTATACAAAAACCTGCACATAAAAGCATCATTTGGTGGTTTTATAAAGAGAGCTAAAACGTGTCATTTTCACGTTTTTGTTGAGGCTGGCTGTTCCCAGTGTTTGAGCTAAGCTAAGCTAATAGGTTTCTTGCATTAGCTTCAAATATACTATAAGAGTGGTGCCAATCTTCTCATCTTACTGTCAGAAAGTAGGTATGCATAAGTCCAAACCTGTCGAAATACTGCTTTGAACTGGGCAAAACTGCTGAAAGTTTAGTACTGAGAATTTTTTAGAACATTTTAACAACTTTTGCTTTTGAACTTTTGGAGTTATGATGGAGAAATTTCTAAGCAAGAGCAGTTTCTACAAAAGTTATAAAATCCCTGTTGCAACCACACTACTTTTGTCAACCTCCTGCAGATCATCTACACAAAACATGCTCTGAACCCTTCTGAACCCTACACTGTAAGTACACCTACCGCCCCGCCCCCACCCCCCCACCCCCACAGCTTCTTTACAACAGCCAATAAAAAATACATGACATAATCCATAAAGAAAATTACTCTTTCTCCCCCTCAGTGTGAATTAACCTCTTCACCTTCCACACTGCTGAGGGGCCTTTGACATATGAACCCCCGTCTATGTTATCTTATTTAAAAAAACACAGTGTAATGTGAGCATGGTTAGCTCACGCTGGAAATGGGTAGCATAGCAGTCAGGCAGTAGACCTATATTTAGTCTCCTGAGCGACAGCTGAGAGCAGATATAGGATGGCCAATCAGCACAGAGCTCTTTCTAACCCCATATAATCGTGTACAACGGTTTTAATGTTTTACAAGGAACTTAAAGTGAAGGGAATTTGAGTTTGCTTGTTGTAGTTGTTACGTACGCTGACTACAATACACAGAGCCAACTTCAGGGTCAAGATAAGGTCCACTAACCACAGCCAACAGGTGTGTATTAGGGTTGTAATGCACCCAACTTTCTAATTTCTTCTGGTCTTAAGCAGTAAAGGGTGGGGCATTACAACAGATGTCTTATATAAAGATAGTGAGTGTTTGTGAGATTCTATTCATACTCCGTCCCAAAATTTTACAATGTTCATTTGTCTAATTTCTTGTAAAAATATCTCATCACACTTAAAGGTCCGGTGAGTAGGATTTAGTGGCATCTTGCAGTGAAGTTGCAGATTGCCAGCTGAATATTCCTCCACTCACTCGCCTCTTCAAATCATGCAAAAGAACATATGGTGGCTAAGAAAACTCGCGAAAAATGCGAATAAATGTGATATTCAAGGACTTGTTTCAGACATTATGTCTTACTGAATTTTTGATTAGTGAATTTTTACTCATTTTACAATCAGAATGTTAATAACCAGCATATTCGGCACTACATTAGCAATTAAAAGTTTTTATTTTGCCACAAGTTTGAGGCATTTAGTTTTGCAGAACACACATACAAAGTAGCTGATCCAACCTTAGTGTTGCAATTACAGATACAAACAGCTCTGGTCATAAACTAGCTGACACTAATGTTGTGTTTGCAGAGCTTTCATTGTAACGAGGAGAGGACTGTGACAACAAAACAGGATCCAGGAAACCTGGCTAACTACACTAATTGTGGTTAAAGTGATTAGTTTCCACACTTATCTGCAGCAGCTTAAATATTTCTGCATGAAGTCAACTTCTGATATAATAAAATGTACTGCTAATGAATTATTCCTTGTATTTTACATTGGAATTTTCTAATCTCTCTCATCTTGGCTTAATAAAATCTCTTGGGTGAAAACAGCAGTGTTGTGATTGGGAACTTCCACTAATAACTATCCTCCTCTTATCAGTAAAAGGCCATACATTCCCGGCATAACATCAGGATGTGTTGCTTCCTCTTAAGTGATCAAACAGTTAACTGTATGTTCCTGCACAGAAGCATACTATAGAATGGTGTTTTGATGAAGAAACATGCAAAAAAACCCCAAAACAAAACCATTTGATGAGGGAATGGAAAGTTGGAGCAGGACATGGAAAATTAAATAGCATCAGTAACCCCTCCCATGCTTAGCTTCTCTCCCTCTCTCTCCTTGGGGAAATTGAAGAGAGGGGGCAATGTGGAGAGGAAGGAAGCCTCCAAAATGGCTGGTGTGCCATGTAGAGCCACTCGACTACAGCGGTTAGGCTGCAGGGCTGGAAATGAGAGGAGCCATGTGAAGCTCAGCCAAGTGTGAGACCTGCTGGCATTACAAGCCTCTTTTCTCTCACACTTGTCTCGTTGAGTCATTAATAACACCCACTTATGGAGCAGGCTGTTTTTTTTCTGACAGGCATTTGTTGAAGCCCCCTATTTATTATTTACTTCTTTTTCTTCTTTTTGTCGGTTGTAGTAACTAACTCAGTTCATTCGCTGTCTTCATTTCTTGCTTACATGAAAAACTGTTGTAGACAAATCTACACTACAGCATCTAGGGCTGATTGTTTTTTGTCAAACACTAATAATCAGGCACAAAAGTCCAGATTTATTGTGAATTTATTGCTCACTGGCACTGTTGTTCTCTGGAATTTACCATTGAGCTACAGTGAAAATTGAGTTATAGGTGCACTCTATTTATTTCACACACCTACTACTACCACTAAGACTATGGTTTGGCAGATATAGTAGATTTCAAACCAGTTTGATATTAAATCAAATGCCATACTGGACTGGTAATATTGAATTTTGCCACTAGGTGTTGTATGTGACTCCTGACCAATTACCTCAGGAATCTCAGTAAATTGCTGAGAGTTGAGTCAGAAAGCTTTTCCACAAAATATGATCCAGAGTCATTAAAATCGGTGATAAGTACAAATATGTGATATAATTGTCCTCTTTATGTCATAACTTGCAGTGCTTCTTTGGCAAAATATTTTTAAAAAATCAGAAAGGACTGAGAATTCTTTTATAATCTGATAAATGACTGCAACCTCCACTCGTTCTCTTATGATGAAATACAATAAAATGAAAGTACTTTTAAGTGCTTTTTTTTTTACACTTTGCAAGGTGGGAAATATCTGTCAAGGTGGGATACTAAAGTGTGCTCAAAAAGGCAGCTGAAGGTAAGCAGAGAGGGTAAAGGCTATCAGTAATATAAACAGGCTTTAAAGACAGGTAGCACTCTGTGATACCACACACATTTTCCTTTGCCAAGCTGGAAATGAGCCATAGTCTTACACACACAAACACACACACACACTCTGGGCCTGGGCTGGTTTCACACTTGTTAGAGTTGAGATGGGAACCTATGATACCTGTCTAACTCGGCGTGTTGTTTGCGATATTAAAATGTGACTCAAGCGGTGCATTCGGCACAGATCATCGCAGGTTCACTGACTTTAGAGAGTTGGAGACACACTTGGTTGGAGTTTAGACAAACAGATCGTCTGATATGAGGGCTCCGATGCTGAAAAGATGACATTAAAATTTCATCAAGTTCTTTCCATGTCCTCAGTCGCTAGCACAAATGTGCCAGTGAGCTAAACGGTGTGAAATTAGATGGGGTGGCGGCGAGCGGTGTCAGTATTACTATGGATTGTGCCACATCTCTGCAGAACGATTCAAAAAATAGACAAACAAGAAAAAATACAGTCAACATGGCAGAAGGCATGCGAGACTTTCTATTAAATTAGCAAGCATGTGTCTTAATTTATGCTTGACCCATGTGAGGCTGATGGGTAGACAAAGCAGACCCCCCCCACAACCCACCCATCCAACCCTTTGGCCTCCATCCCTCTAATGACTAGAAAAGAAGCTGCCTGGGTTGGGCCAGCTGTCACGTGTACGTGTGTGTGTGTGTGTCCACGTCTACATGTAACCAGAGCAGTGGGTCTTTCACAGGGCAGGTGGGGGGGGGGGGGGTTGCCCAGGGTCAAAGGTCACAGGGACAGGTGCATCTCTTTTGCAGTGGCTCTTAATGTAATGAAGTGGGTGTGACCCTATTTGAGCATGCATGTGATGTTTTCCACCAATCAGAGTGAAGGACCAGGACATGACAAACAACTAAATTATAGTTTAAATTGTAAGAAATTAGCAGATGCTTTGACTTTAAAGCTGCGCTTATTAATATTTTTGAATCACTAATGAGTCAAGAACTTTGCTTTAAACTCTATTTGCTCATTGTTTTGGTTTTATAGCCAACATCTTTAGTGCTATGGCTCAACGAATGGCTTACATCAACCCTGTTTCATGCAGATGCAGGCAGCTGTCATAAGCCCTGATATTCCTAGTGTACACTGGCAGCAACTGGCAGATGAGCAGCTGAAGGACCAGATATTTCCCTAAAAGTTGCTGGAGACAAAATTCACAAGGCATCCTTTTGAATCTGTGCAGTGAAACAGTCACAGTGTAGTCGAGTTTAGGCCCTAAAATGACTTCACGGGGAAACAGAACTAGTCGGTTATGTTTACAGAAATAACTCCACCCAATGTGGCAGAGGAAATTAAAAGTCCCAAGAGGAGTGGACATAACTTTTGTTCAGGAAACCACAATTTGAGACAACAAGGCCATTAGGCTCAAGAAAAGACAATCCAGGGCTAACTGGTTAGCATGCTAACTCCAACACACGGACATCTCTGACATAATCTCAAAACTGTTATTCATTTTCATTTTTATTTTGTGATATTAGGTGACACTCAGACTGTCCTCTTTACGAGATGATGAGCTCATCTTGTTTAGATTTTAAATATTTAAACATCTGAAGTAATAACTATCACCACATTTTTTATGAGGAGCAACCCAAGGTTTATGTAACACTGGTTCATGATGCACAAACAAACCACTGCCAGCTGTTATTAATTAAAAATGAAAGAGGAAATTACACGGAAAAGAAAACAAGATAAGACGACCCTGAGCGTAGAGTTTCTACCTGCGTGAGAGACCAATTCATCCCCATTTGCCACCTTAAAGAGGTAAATAAAAAGAAAAACGTGAACCTCATTTTCCAGGGAACACTCTGACTCACCATTAGGAGGAAAAACAAATAGTTTGTCTGCTAGTTAGCAGCGGACTGTCCAATCAGAGGGATGAACACAGAGAAGTGGACACAATCCCAAAATAGAGAGCGTGACTCAGCATAAAAGCACTTCTGTCTTGCTTCTGACCATATTAACCCTTCTGGCCAAGTTATGTGTTGTGATTGTCGGAGAGGCTGTTTGCTTTCTCCTCTCCCTCTGTTTCCACATTTCAAAACGACAGCCAAATACACTTCAGCCAGGCTAATACACTTCGGAGGATAATCAGCTCAGGAAACACTCAAAAACCGTATAATCTAAAGGGTCTGATTTATCAGGAAATCATTTAGATTGAAGGATAATTCAAGATGGAAGCAAGAAAAGCAGGTTCAGTTCACAATCCGGATTAAATTATTTAAAGGATAATTCTGGTTGATTATGATTTGGGTCTTATTTTCATTGTTCTGGCCATCGCTACTTTTCCAGCAATAAAGAAGTGAAAACAGACAAGATACACGAGTTTTCAGATAACCAGGAAGTATTTTTTCAAAACTATTTAGAAAAACAAAACAAAGGCAAACAAAGCGATGATTACGAGACTGAACTTTTAGTTCTGCCTACAAAGAAGTCTTTACAGTACTCAGAAAAACAGACGTTTTAAAATTTGCTTTTCCACAACAACTGGGCATCTACCATCTGCAGAGGGAGATAATGTTACGCAATCAAAAGCTCCAAAACAGCCACTGAATGGCCCTTGTATTGAGATTGTTTCTGTTGATTACCCATAACTCTGTCATGAACATCCATCACAGTTTACAGAACAACTTCCTGGTTTCCTGTGCAGTGAGGCATCATTAGCAACATTTCTGAAGTGTTTGTGGTTTAAATGGGGGGTTTTGATGATCTGGCTAAACTGTTGGTCTGTTCACAACCTGTCTGATCCTCTGGCTCCTCATTTTTTATACTGTCTTCATGTTTGTAGAATTAATTACCCAAGTGAGAACAATTTTATGATTTAAAGAAATGACGGCAAAAACTATGAAAACAAGAACAAGGTTGTTATTTTTCAAACATATAAGCTGACCTCAAATTGTCCTTGACTAATCCTCGTGTTTCTACTTTTACCTCCATTCAAGGTTTAGATAAAAAGCTCGCAGTCCCGCTGTCGCAAGGGGTTTGCAAAAGTTTGTAATTCAACTTTAAAAGATGTTCCCAGATGGAGTTCACATGGTGAGATTGAGAAGATTTTTACCTTTAAGCTTTGTTCTTCTGAGTCCTGTCTATACTTTCATATCGAAACTTATTTCCATGTCATTTCTAGAAAAGAAGGCAGTGCGGGAACTTTAAGTAAATACCCTGTAGACTGTGTTCCTGCGCTTTGGGCTGTCAAAGTATTGGAACAGTTTGGAATGAAAACACAGTTTCACGTCTCGCTGGTTAGCTGCTTTGAGTCCTCTCATCTTAGTTGAAACTCATGGTGCGAATGCTCTAATTTCATGCAGCGCACATGCCAGATCTTTGATCAACAGGGGACGAGAAAGAAGAACATCATATTTTAAATTTTTTTTAAGCATATGACCTTATATTGTCATTCAGCAGCGGAAGTTTAAAGTTCGCCCGGTTATTTCCACAGCTTTATAACTACTTTGTGTTTTTTGGGGGGATACGGATAAAACTGTCAGCATGTTAACACCCAAAGCTCAGCGAAAGTCTCGGAAAGCGATCCAGAAACACTGGACCCTACATCATTCCGACTGATTCCGATTGATTGCCTGACGTTCCTGTGTGTGAGCAGCCGCAAGAATCCCAAGGCTCAATATCCAATCTCGGAGTTTCCACCTCGGTGCCCTCTCGTCTTGTAAACATCCTCATGTTTATATACTAAGAACCGAGCCTGCAGATACGCACTTGATCTCTTAATACCGACTAAAAACTATCATGGAGGAAGCATCCGACAGCAAAACACACAGACACTTTCTCTTTTCCTCCATGTTTCGTCATGTTGAGGAGTCATGCTTTCCAACACTGGGAGACAGCTTGAAACCTTTAATCCTCCTCTGATAGCAGTAATTTGGGCTTCTCATCTGTTCTAAGAGAGAGACACAAGGCTGACATCATTACAGGAAGTGGGAGGGGGGAGCACAAAAAAAAAAAAAGGTAGGGATGTAATTGATCCACTGGAGGATTGTTAATAAAAGCTCTAACTATGAGGCAAGGTATCTAATAAGCAGCGAGCCTGACAACAGAGCTTTGTGGAGGACAGAACCGTTCTGCACCAGTTTCTCTCTTTTTCCAGTTTTTAAACACTTTGTCCTTCTTGGGAAAACACATCACTTATAACTTAATTCCTTTTCTTTTCATTTCTTGCTCCTCATTTCAATTCTATCCTGTTTTTTTTCCGTGTGCCTCCTTTTCTTCCACCTCTCCTACTCGACCATCTGTTTGTTGTTGTGTATAACGCTGCAAATGTTTACTTCCTCTATATCCCTAAAAGCTCACATTTCATTCTTGCAAACTCCACGTAATTATACCTAATGCTTCGTATTTTCTGTCTAAATGAACTCATAATGCTGGAGATCCTTTGTCCTCCTCCCCCCTCACTCCTCTCACAAAGAAGACAAGTGATGATATCTTCTCCTTTATTGAGGTCAATAACACCATAATTGCAGGCTTTGTAAATGTCCCGCGGCCTCATTATCCTCTATGGCAAGATGTTATTGATATTTCTGCCTCTCCTCCACCATTTTCCTCTTAGCATGTCAGTCGGAGCGTTTTACCGCGGCCCCCCTGCTTGGATCTGAAGAGCAGTGTTTAAGTGAAGCCTTGACAACAGTATTTTCCTCGCTCTATCAAGCACTTATGTTAGGCTGTATTACAGCTGCGGAAGAGCTGACAAGACATTGTATGAGATCATTACGAAATGATGGGGTGGTGCTGGTGGGCAATCATGTGCTGGCAGAGCAGGTGTGGGTTGCAGGAAGCTGATTCCAATGGGATTGGTTTAACAGGGGGAAATTATGGCCACAGACGAACAGCTTTGTATTGACTCGTTGTGCTCAGTTTAACAACGAAGCTGCTACTGCACAAGCAGTCAATGCATAAAAGACGATAAGTCAGAGAAGAAAGACCATTTCTCTCTGTGTTAACTCATTAATAGTGACCCAAAAACTTCAGTTAGTAAGCAGGATGGCAGGGTGATAAATGGCTGCAAAGCAAAATTATGCCATGTGATGTCTGTTTTAATTACCCCATATTTTTTCCATTGATATATGAACTTTGTGTGTGGAGCACACATCCTGTTAAACAAATACATTCACACACAGTCAAGTCTTTAAATAAACTGTATTTGCAATTATTTCACATCTTAAATTTGTTTCGCATTGTGTCTGAGATCTTTGTGTTTTAATAGAAAACAAAGGCAGTTCTGATTATATTTGTTAGTAGAATAAGTAATGAGCTGATGAGCTGACAGGAACTTTTGCTAATCACTCAACAGTTTTAGCAATTTATCAAGCAAATATGTCAAAAACATTCTGGTAATAGCTTCCAGATCTGTTGATTTCCTAGTTTTCTCTGGTTAACATCATTGTAATTTTAATTTTTTTGGCCATTTGGATTATCTTGAAATTAAAGAAATAATAAGGTATGATTGATTCATTGAAAAGATAAATCAGGGAAAACAATCACTGGATAGAAAACTAATCTGACTTTAATTTTACATCGAGGCTGTAGTTATACAATGAAGAGAAAGACCAATTTAGAACTTAGAGGAACCTCTGACCTCCCTGGAGGGCAAAAAGAGGATGAAAAAATAAAACAACCTTATAAAATTCATTTTAAAAATTTGTCCTCTTTCATACTGATGCTACAATCTGGAACACCTTCCACTGAAGGTCACTACAACAAAAACAAGATGGACTTTTAAAGGTCAGATTAGGAGGAAGGCGACATTCAGTAACTTGTATCTTATTTAATCCATCAGTTTGATGTGTTGTTTTAACTTCAACTGTAATGACATAATTCTTGTTTATGTTAGATGAAATTGTTTCCACATGTTTAACCTCTTGAAACCCTGTTGGAACACGACATCCCTTTGACTGACAGGTTTTTTTTTCTTCCTCTAGAAATAAATTACTTGAATAAAAACATGTATTCATTCATTTACAATCATTTCCATTCCAGAAATATCAGTTCACAAAGTCAGACCAGGCCATGGGGGTAATCTGAGCTCAGTGCTCCACAGTCTGCTCCCTGGCAACATGAGGCTGCCACAGAGGGCCCGGGGGGTCACAATCTCAGCCTCCCTTTGCCCACGTTTGACCTCACACTCTGGACCACGGCTCGCTGGGACAGACTCGCCGTCCCCCCAGCGCCTAGTCTGCCTCGTCCACACCCTCCAATGTCAAGAGGCATATCCGTCCTGACAGAACTAACAGCTCCCGTTGTATCACCTCTCCAAGCAGGTGTCTGGACACATTAAAAGGGAGGAAACAGAATTGTTGTGACACCTGCAAGTGTTTGCACACGCCGCGGAGGAGTCGCACCTGCTGCTGACGATCCAGCACCATAATAAAGAACAACAGCAACTAAAGCAACTAAATGAATTTCATACACAAGCGAGTTTGCAAAAAAGATTTGCTCACCTTATTACAAAACAATGAGTCAAGTGTGCGTCAATACTCTTAACAAAAGGCTAGGATAAATGGAGGTAATCACTGATTTGACTAATTTAAGACAAGATTAGACAAAGTTCATGTTCTTGGAGCATTAAGACGTCAAAAAGAGGATTAAACTTCAATTTCTAACTTAAAAAGCTAATACATGCATGGGGAACATAGTGCCTCTCTACATAAAATCAGGATTTTTCTCACACTTTTAATATTAATATTTCTTGGTATTTCTCTTTTATACCTCTTTGTCTTTTGGATTATTGCAAAAAAAAAAAAAATTAAATGTCATTCTGTTTCAACATTTGACAGTTTTCATCCTCTTGCTCATCTTCATCCCTCCAGCTGTCTTCCTCTGCACCACATGTCATTTTGAACTCCACTGAAATGACTAAACCTCGACATCCCTGTCACCTTCACACTTTTTGAGCAAACTCTTCACCCATCCACCCGTACTTCAACCCTGCCCTGCTGCATCACTACACACACACACACACACACACACACACACACACACACACACAATCTCAGATGATATGTATAAATAGAGAGATTAGAAGACCCCCCCTTGGCCAAGATGTCCAATTAACGTCAATCTAGACGCCCACACAAGCGGACTACTGTTAGTGCTGTACTGAGCGCTGGTCTCCCTGATGGCTACACACACTGTCCACTGTAGTGTAGTGTGGTGTGGTGTGGTGTGGTGTGGTGTGGTGTGGCACTAACAGCACTTCTGCTGCAATACGACTCCATTAAGGGGCTTAAGAGACGCCATCATGGGTCCACTTTCCTCTGCATTCCTTTTTTACACATCAGATGGGCTTGCGGTGTCTCACTGGTGATATTTTAAGCACTACATGCATTTGAGCATGTGATCAGGATAAGTTGGTTTATGTGCAGAACAGCGCAACAAGTGTATTATTAGTACTGAAGTTACAGATTAAAGGAATTGTTGATGAAAATTTTGTGGAAATTCACATATGTCTCTCACTGAAAATTAGATGAAAAGATTAATATTACTCTCATTCCTACACAGGAAATATAAAGTTAGACCTGGGTTAGGGTTTCCCACACTTTTCAAGCCAAGACCCCTACAAAACATTAGTTTATTGCTGGATTTATTGCCCCCTTTTTGGAAGAAATCTTTAAAAATCCATTGACAGGACTACAGCGAATACAAAAAGTCTAATCACAAGTTGCAGCTTTAATCAGTGCTTAATGTATGTTGTCTGAATGACGTTTTAACTGGCAGGACATAAGAAAGACTGGCTTGGCACACAAGATTTTGATATCTTAAACAAGGTTCTTTTGTTATCTTTTTAGGAAGACCTGACCTTGTTTCTAGCTTTACAATCCATTTCTTGTGCATTCAACAACTTATTCAAAAGTCTATATGACTTGATCCTTAGGGGTCCTGGCAATAATTCCTCAACCATAGATAAAAATATTCATGAACTTTGAAGAAAAGCGATGACAGCAAATACTCAGTGTGACAACATGCAAGACGAGCCACAGGGTTTTAAACTCTCAGTCAGACACAACATCTTACCCTCCACTACTTGCTTGTCTCTATCTTGTCCTCTGTTTTGCCTCCCTTTGTTTTGCATTACAGTACACTTTCTTACTTCACTGACTATTGATTAGTTTGCTGGGCTCCCTCTTAATGTCTTTAGAAAAAGGCTTATAAATAAATAAATAAACCGTTACATGAGGAAGGACTGACACATTCCTGATGTACAACACAGCCTTAAAACTACACTCCCCATGCTTCACGTTACAGTATACAGATGTGTTTCCTGTATTGGACAGGCCTCTTAACCAAACAGCTGTTAGCTATTCCCAAAGTTGCCTGGGAAACCCTGCAATGGAAAATTTCCATGTGCCAAAGGGTTGTGGGGAAGTAAAAAGAGCACCGGGGCTGCTTTGTTTCTCCCTAAGTTTTTCTTTGCACATACAGGAGGGAAATGACTTTTTCTCAAGAGGAGGAACTTGAACCAGATACTAAAGCAACACTCAGAGGCCACATATAAGCGAGGGGTGCACAGAAATTCAGTAGGGGGAGATTTACGAGAAGCCCCCCTGCCGCTCTACACCCCTCCGTCCTGTCTGAGTCAGGACACTCGACGTCCCTTAACCAAAGACAGAGGCTTACCTAAATATAGCCAGCATTTAGATCGGGACAAACAGGGGTGAGTGGAAGAGACGGAGGTAGAGAAAGAGGGGAAATGAGATGGAAAAAACTAGAAAAGTGTGAAAAAAGAGCAGAAGAAAAACCATGAGAGAGGGTGAACATAATAAAGAGAAACTAGATCGCACACATTATCCACGGGCACAGATCTTGCACCCTTGCAATGTTGTGTGTAACAGATATAGCACTGCCAGCTGCTTGACTCAAGGCAGGAGAATGCCTCCTGAAATATACCTGCTAGCAAGTCCCTCATGGCGAAGCAGCGCAAATCACAGCCAAGGAAACCCTAGACAGCCCGATCATTTCCATCTGCTCATTACATTTGATTCATCCTCTTCAAACCTCCTGGTATTATCAGTGTCATACTCCAAGTTAGATTTGACACTGGAATAAAGGTTTGAAGGGAAATATAATTTATCAACTGTTCTTTCTTCTCTTTTCTTTTTTTTTCTTTCATTCCTCAATTATATCAGATGAGACATTTTAAATCTCTCTGTCCTTCCAAAAGCAAGAAACAAGATCAAGGCTCTATGATTCAATCACGACTGCGGGCCTGGAGCTTTTTCCACTGCAAAATATAAAAACAGAATTTGTTAAAAGTTAATATACAGACCAATATACCGACCAGACTAATGTGGTGGACGCTTTGAATGCAGCAAGCAGGATTCTACAGGAATACAGGCACATTTTCTGGTTTGTGATGACAATGATGACACAGAAAAACATAAAAGAGCTTGTAAAAGCATTTACAGGTTAAATAAATGTTAATTATATAACATTTTTGATTTAAGTCATGATTATCCTCTATATTTCTATACCTTCTATACAGTCTTTGTTGTTGCAATACTTCACATTTTATAAGTGAGCCGCTTGACAGCAATGCATCAAAATATCTGCACTCAGAGGAAGTTTGGCCATGAAATAAGATGCATATCACTGGCTTCATGTGGGAACTGAGCCATGTTCTTTACAAGCTACTGGGATGGTGAGTGTCAAGACTGAGAGAAAGACATCATGCATGACAAGGTAAGGGAGGAAAGCCATTCAGGGAAATGACACCTGATCCATAATAAATCTTGAGGAAAGCGTTGAAAATATGTTGACATTAATAGCAGTTGTTTCTCCCTCTTTTTGAGTTGGAAAGTTAAAGGAATAGTTAGACATTTGGGGCAATTTGACTATTTGATAAGCACCACTCTCATGTCTTTGCAGTAAATATGAAGCTGGAACCAGCAGGTGGTTAGCTTAGCTTAGCATAAAGACCAGAAACAGCAAGTCTGGCCTTGTCTGCACATAATTCCACTTCACAGCACCTCTATATCTCAAAAATTACACCTCCTAAGGCCTAAAATAGACTATTTTTAGTTTTTGTTTATGTGCCTGGCTATATACTAAAGAACTGTCATCACTGTGAGGTTATCAGAAAACCAGTGGAGACTTTGGAAGTCACTGCGGCAGATCAAGAAATACTCGCCCACAAAAAAATTCATTTTTACGCTCCAGATCTAAAAGGAAATCAAGCATATATTCCGAGATGTCCTTTTTGTCTTTACTCCAATTCCGAACATTGTTTAGGATCCGTCCCTACTGTACATTTGTATATATCTTTACACTCTCCCTGCTCAAATCTGTCCATGTTGCTCTGTGGTGAGATGAAGTGCCGCCTCACATTATGCCCACTGATCGCCATAGACGAGGCCGCGAACACGAGAAGCATGGCTCTTTAACTGGTTGAGCATGAAATCTAGTTAGCCTTTAAAAAAAAAAAAAAAACGAAGCAAGTGGAAGTGGGAGAAATGGAGCAGAGGGTGACAGAAACTGTGGGGGAAAAAAAGGAGGATGGAGACAGAAAATGTCTTTTGGGTGACAAGAGTGAAAGCCAGAATGAAGCTTATGATCCAGTCTTGGATTGGATGACTGAATTCAGAGCAACACACTGACACATTATGACACAAAGATCTGGACATGTGTTGTGTTTTTGGGGTGTGAGGGTGTTAACAGGAAACAATACACAAGCAGAATTAATGGAGCAAAATGTCCATGAAAGAGACATCTTGGATCAAAGAAGGCAAAGCAGTCCGGATTTTTCTTGCCGTCTCTCCATCTTTCGCCTTTCTTTTCATTTCCCCTGATCTCTCAATGTGCTCGTTGGCGCCGAGATCTCTAAGGCGCAGTCTATGACATCAGACTTTGCATTTCAGATTCGATGATGTTAATCATCCGCCTTCAGGCAACCAAGAAAAAGAAGAGAGTAAAGAGAGAGAGAGAGATAAAAAAGATACATAGGGAGCCGGACGGAAAGGGAGATGGACAGGGAATGAACATGACTGAAAGGGAGAGAGATGAGATAGAGAGTGAGACGGGATGGAGGGAGGGAGGGCTGAGAGAAGGAGAGGGGACATGAAGATCTGAAGCAGACAGATGCTGGCATGTGAGGTTAGAGATGGAGCCCAGAGACAAAGTCACACTTCAAGCCATGAGACAGGAAGGTGAGAATTAAGGGACGGAAATGCCGGTGTGAACATACTGTATGTAAACGTCCGTGTTTTGTCACAAAACACTGAGCTACTTAAGAGCTCGCTTATCCACGTATCTGAATTTCCTGAGGGAGAACACGTTAAGTCAGTCTTTCCACCCCTGCCCTTCCAGTTTCCCTTCTTCTCTCTTTAACTTTCACCTTGAGGAGTCATCTTGAAGTGTGTCACTCATAATCAACGTCACCGCAAGAGAATAAGACTCCGAGAGTAAGACTGTTGCAGTGAGAACAAGGGGATTTGTTGAAGAATTTTGCAGGATTTCAGATATTTCATTTGTGTTCAAACTTTTTCTCCAAAGCCAGAAATGATCATTATTACTGATGGAAAAGAAGCAGGTGTCAAAACTGGAGACTACGTGAGCAGACTGAGCACTTTCTAGTTTGATTCTGGCATCGTCTCCTCTTCCAAATGAAGTGCCCCCCCCCAATTCAAACAAAGAGCTCCTGCCAGTCTTGTTGTGAATTTTAATATTGTTTTTCCTGACAAATTGCCAGTTCTACTCAGTAAGTCAACTGTGTCAGTGAAAGTGGGTCTGCAGCTTTCGACAAGCCTGTGTGAATATCATGTACACAACCCACAGATCAATCCACTTAGTGCCCATGAAATATAGGGAGTGGGCAGGCCACTCTGCTAGTCTGACATCATTGTACTCGGCCATTAGGCTGAGTGCCATCATGGCTCACCGCCTCTCTCGGGAACCGTTTCTTGGGCAGTGCTCAAAAACCAATCGCTGTAGTTCTGCCTCCCATAGAACCATCTGGAATATCTTAAACCTGTTGATGAAGTGTGAGTTGCAGCGTCGCCCACCTACAGCAGGTTTGTTTAATTTCAGAACTCTATTCCTGTGACTGAGGATAGATCATCTGTTACGTCTATTAATGCTGCACTGCAAATATAGAGGTCGGGAGTCAAATTTAGAAAGACAGCATGATACCTCTACTATATCTTAGGTTCATAACCCATCCTGCAGGGCAAGGAGAGAGCTCGCAGCAAATGGCTGGAAGCAAAAGTACACAGACTTTAGCGATAAATTATACAGCAAAGTTGAACCACAAGTCTGAATATTGGAAATGATAATGCATCCATATGGTGGATTATTAGCATTTTTTTCCCGCATAAATGAATGAAATGAGTAAAATTATTTTGGATTTTTTTTTCAGATAAACTGGTATACTTCTTTCACCAACTAAGGAACCAGAAAGATGTGTTGGAGTTTAATAAAACACTAGTTTCTCAACAGAAGTCTGGCCATAAGGCTTTTTAGTTGCCCACATGGTCTGTAAATACTCGTCTGAGTCCACTAATATTTCATTGTAGGAGAGCAACTAACAATTATTTAATATCAATATTTCATCCAGTTATTTTCTTCATTAATCAATTTATTGTTTGGTCTGTGAAAATGGTAAAATAGTAAAAATGTCCATCACAAGTTCCAAGAGAACAAGGTGACCTTTTCATTCTGCTTTTTTTTGTTTGACATCAGTTAAAAATCCTAAGATATTCAGTTTAACATCATAGAAGACAGAAAACAACCAAATATTCACAATTCAGAAGCTGGAACTAGGTGAAGTTTTTCATTGTTGCTTGAAAAATATATTAATGATCAATCAACAATCAATTGGCTTAAAAAAAGAATATACATCCGGAGAAGAGCAACTGTTCTGACAGTTCTCTAATAGACTCAGCATCAACTTCCTGTGATAAATCAGGGTTAAAAGCCAAAAAGTGGATCCCTCACACAAACTCTCATTTGCGCTCTATTATCAAATATCGATGCTCCAGGAAAAGTTTGGGAAGCCCTGAGCCACATGCAGACCTCAGTCCACCTCCCTGGGATGATTGATCTGACAGCAAGCCGCATGTCACGCTGCCGCACGCTGGCAACAAGCGCAAAGTGGCTTAAATATCAGGTCTCACAAGGTAAAGTTGTATCCTAAGTAATGTGCAATCATCATCACTTGGCGAGACGGAGACGCTTTCTGCTTCTGCTGAGACGCTTCGAGGATAATGTTCCACCAACTGCAACTTACCGAGTTTCAACTGCGAATAAACCTTAAAAAGACGCGTTTAAAAACAGTATTTATCTCTTCGTGAACTGGATTTATGTAATCTCACATCTCTGACTATAAGAGAAGAAATCTTGCTCTGAAATATAAAACTCCAGGCTGCTCCAAAGCATATAATAATTCACGACTTTTGAGAAGCCAACAGGCTGTTTTGAAGCTACTCACATCTGCGTTGTTGGGAATTGTCCGACCGACACAGACGAAAAGGTTGACAGGAGTAAAAGTAGGCAGACTGAGTAATCCATTGCTTTGTTTATTTCCCTCTTCTTCCAGGATCCAGACAGGAAGAAGATGCACACATACACACACACAAACACACACACACACAAAAAAAATGTTCCCAAATCCACAGCGCCGTGCGTACTTCTCAAGCCAAACGCCTCACACCGCCATCGGTGCGCGTTTGGGAACAAATCTCATCTGGTGTATCTGTGTGTCCCCCCCCTCCCCTCCCACCGGTAGAGTTGATGAGTGTGCTTTTTTTTTTTTTTTTTTTTTTTTTTTTTGTGCAGGCGGTGGGGGGGGTGGCATTTTATTTTGTGTGGAAAACTGGGGGTGGGGGTTGGTGGAGTTGGAAAGGGGGGTGGAAAA
>JAQMCX010000037.1:6380329-6462787 GCA_029814765.1 Acanthurus leucopareius | reverse complement strand
AGGGCGCATTCAGATCCTCAGCTCGACCGGCGGAGCGGTGCCTCTCCGCCCACTGCGATGGACGTCTCCACCAGCGTTTAGCAGCCAGGGTTTTTACTGTTAAACACGTGGCGAAGTGCGTGAAAGTGGGCGAGATTGACACTGATTTTTATCTGAATTAAGTGCCTATTTTTTTCTGAATGTAGTCTGCATTCTGCTCACGCGAGATTTAACAAATATTTCTCTAAATAACCGAATAGAAGTAGGAAATGGATCCAATTAAATGCACTGCAAGGGTCACTTCATGGAAAAATAGGCTTAATGTGAATACTGTGGAAGTGTCGAGTATTGTTCATGTTTTGTTTTTTTTTGTACAATGTGTGTTTTTATGTGTGTAGATGTGTGTGTGTGTGTTCCTCACGCACAAAAAGGGTTTCCGGGCGTCCTCTACCCACCACACGCTGCAACAATTACGCATGGCTCTCTCGCCACTGGACTCTTATCAAGCACCGGACACTTGGCACAAACGGCGCCTCGCCACCGCTTAAACACCACGCAGCCACCTCACCCTGTCTGCTGTCTGCACGTTTTATTCAGATCAGTGTGCCACTCTCCCTTTATCAACCCTGATAGGACCTGATTATCATAACAGGGTTACAGCAACTGATATAAACAAACATTTCAAGTTGTGTGTCGTTTACTGATAATCCATATTGTATGTCTTTGTATCCTGCAAAACTCTGCATCTCTGCATTATTTCTTACTATCAAGTCACCCGGAATGATCTCCATCCTCTCCTCCTCCTCTGCATCCTTAATAAGGAGGATGCACCCCAAGTGGGATAAGAGTCCAGACTTTCATTTGGTCACATATGTGGCTGAGAGCCATTTGAGGGCTTTAAAAATGACTGCTGCCAATGTCAGATTCAGCCAAACATCCCAAGGAAAACTCGCTGTTCTCATCTAATAAAAGTTCTCTGTTTTATTATGTATATCATTATAAACCTTCATTTAATTTGCGACGGTGCAGTGCATCCGCTTATGCAGAAATTCGATAATAAATTCCACTTGCTCCAAGGGCTGTGGCAAACTTAATATGAGGTGACATTTCCCTTCGCTGGGACAATCAGCAAGGTAAATACCGGAAGAATATAGTGTGCTTTATAATGAGTTTTGTCTGCAAAGCCCCTTGTCAGATACAAAACTAATCTCTGACTAATTTCCTCAGAGCTTCTCATTTATTATGGAACCCCAAAGTTATTATTCCTGAGTTTAATATTGTTTGTATTAAGGTGTGAATATGGATGTGCGCATGCATATGAGTTCACTGTTTGCAGTTGAGGGTCACGGCAGACAAACAATGCTAAGTGTTGCTCACCTGCTGTTACATGAATCATGCAAGTAGCTGTCCATGTCCTCCTACACAGGTTTTTACCACATCTATGAACTGTTAGGCAGGGTGTCTGGAAGGAGAAGAGGAGGCATATTTTGAAAATTTATTATGCAAGATTATTCTTTAGAAAACACAGATGAACACACGTTAGTGAAAGAATCAGTTACTCAAAAACAAAATGCCACAATCAACCAGAGTCCAATATAAATTCTGAAGACGTAAATCCGGAAAAGAAGCAAAAGACTCGTGGTCGAGTGTTGCTGGTGCCACATGCAGTATCCCAAAACCAATCCCTCATGCTGCTTCTGTTTTTAAACCAGGCAAGCAAATGCAACACTCTCTGAAATAGGATTATATGGGATTTTCACAGGGATTAGTTTGTTTTACAAAAGCTTCTCAAAAGCAGAAAATTCAGTTTGACTAAATACATCCCATTCCGATAAAAGATTTACAGACCCCCAGTGTGGTTTTATACAGTATTTATATGTAAAGCTGCTTTAATCAATGTGTATATGTCAAAAAAATAGAACAAATGACCATGTGTAATGTTGAAAGAATCACTAATACAGACAAACACATGGAGAACTTTCACCAAACTTTGCAGTTCCCCCAAGATTTATGGAGATTTTTAGTGACACTAAACCATTTGTTTTGCCTTCATAGGCCACAGCTTTATGATTGTGATTCTCTCTCATCCTTCTCATCATCAAAACTTCAAAAATCTCCATTAAACCCTCTGTACATAACCAAATACAGAGGGTATCAGTATCAGTACCAACAGTTAACCAACAAAGTTAGACCAGCTGGTAAAAATCGTGGAGATTTCAGCAGCTGAAGAGTGAGATATTTTTGTCTGGAGTCTGAGGAGAGCAAAATAGAGCTAATAAGGACAAATGATATTGGATATTTATGAGTAAAATGCTTATATCTACTGGATATACAAATAGGAAACCATTTGTCAACAGTTTAGATGACTTTTAGACCTTTTTCATTTACATTTTGACTACTTGTAGCAAAGAAAAACTATGTTGCGGTTCCATCAAGTGTCCCTGGGAGCCATGACAGTAAGGCAGCATGCACAACACACGGACTGTGGAATTAGCTCACCTCAATCGAATACAGTAATTTTTTATATAATCAGCTACGTACCATTTTTATGTGCAGTCTCCTGCACACCAAAGAAAAAATTCTATAATCCATAAGAAAAATTGTATAGCTAGGTTTTTTGTTCTGTCTCTACACTCGTTAAAATGCACACTGATGGTTCGTCTGCCAATCAGAATAATGTTGTTAAACATCTGCGAATCTATTAACTAATAATCTGGTTAAGAAACTGCCTGAAACTGGACACGGACAGGAATGATCAGGTTTTGTGGGGCATGTTAGAGTCGACTCTGTGTACAGCTTGTTTGGTTCTCAGGTTTGTGGTTCACTGCCCTTTTGTTTGAACCTGTTGACCACTAAGGTACAGTTTGTTCCAGGTCATGTTTCCAGAAAAGAGCAGCAAAACCACTGAAATCAAGAGTGCAAGTGTGTGTGTGTGTGTGCGTGTGTGTGTGTGTGTGAGAGAGAGAGAGATAGAGAGATAGAGAGTGCCAGGGGGCTTAATTCAGTCTCTCTGAGTGAATTAGGAATGTGTGCTTGTGTGTGCTTGTGTGTGTTTGTGTGTGTGTGTGTGTGTGTGTGTGCGTGTGTCACTGGCAGGCAGCAGGTGTGGCCTCTATCACCAGCCATCGACCCCACCCACCTGTCCAGGGAATTGCCCGGCTGCCGTCGCCTAGCAACCCCTTCGTCGTCTCCACGCCGACTCCTCACAAGCAGGCCACAAGGCTGTTGTTTTCCCAACCAGTGTGTGCACATGTTATGTGTGTGTGTTCACAATGGGAGCAGGGCAGAAAGGGCAAAACAGGACGGATAAAACTCTGTATCAAGAAAAGGAAGAACAAACACAAACTATTTTTATAGAAAGCTGCTGAGAAAGTAAAGATGAGCCTACAAAGTGAGAATTTAAAAATTAAAAACACATTTGGTGGCCATCTGACAAAACCTCAGTCTTGGTATTGGTTGTCCTTTATTAATCACTCATGTTAGTGTTGATCTTACCCATGACAGTCATAGTTAATATATTTTAAAAGCTTTAAAGCTTTGTGTTATATTATTGAAATTATGTAGGCCAATATGTCATGACAGCAATTAATAAATCAAATCGTCTGGCAAAAAAGAACAGAAAATCCAGTGTGTGTGATTTTCACAGGCTCATATAACTCCATCCAATCACATCGCTTGGCCTGAATCTGTCTATCTGTCTACCTGTGAACTCATTGTGCATGACCAGTCCTACACAAAGCTATGCAGCCACATTGCTGAAGCTATAGCAGGCTGGTCATGCAAGAATGGCAGAGAGAATGTGTATTATTTACCCAATGCTACTACTATTACTGTACTGTTTGTCTTTTACTAACATGTTAGCTTGACATACATAAATACTAACAATTGCCATTTATTTGTTTACGTTGTGGTCATAACGTGAGAATGTGAGGTGTTTTCTTACATGTGAATGACACATTAGGTAGTTGGTTATGGACACTGTGCATAAATTCATTATGGGTGAGGCCTAAGGAGAAATTTGGAAAGGATACTTTCCAAATGTAGATTACTTTTCCCGGTTTCAACCCCATATTTAAGCTATTTATAATCAGTTTTACCTTAACTGATCCCCCATTTTATCAAGATAGCAGAGATGAGGAAGTACAGCCTCAAATTAAGGTTTAATTTCCTAAAAATACAGCAGCATTAAAACATTCTTGCAAAACAAAAGCTTTTGCATTTTATTCAAATGATGCTTGCAATACACCCATTTCTATTTTCCACACCAAATAACACTTTGAAGCAGAACTGATTGTTTCTAGTCTTTTAAGCCAACTTCTACATTCGTGATCATCTTTGAATTTTGGTTAGTTTTCTTCATGCTGGCATCGGTTGAAAAGTGTAGGTTGTAAACATTCGGAGAGCAGCCTGAGCCTCATGACATGATACAATGTGATGAAGCATCTGTCAGATCTGTTTCCTGTCTGAAAAGTTAAAACGTCACTGTCACTGCCTCACGAATTTATCTATATCTTGCGAGACAAACAAATGGATGCATACTGCTGAGTCCTTACTAAAGAGGACAATTCAAGAAACTGCATTCATGCAACAATATTACATTATCCTGTGCTTCCCCCTCCTCCTCTTCCTCCACAGGCTGCCAAGCATAATTATTTATTAATTATTCCAGGCGAGTGTGTTACCCTGGCAACAAATTATTTCCAAGTTTAAAGTTTAATCGGCATCTCCCCCGCACTTGGCAAAGATGGTGGGACATGTGTTTTATCTCCACAAAAAGCTGACACCAATGCATTCCTTATTGTCAAATCCAACTGTTATGAGGAGAAATGCAACATGAAGGAAGATGGAAAAAATATATTATCATAGATATCGCACTGAAAATGCTTACTCTTCCTCTCTCCACTCCCTATGCAAAGCTAAGGGAGTTGACTGCTTGCTTGTGCTTTGGTTCTTCAGAGTGGGTTTGAATGACTTCTGTTGATCTCTTGACGTCATTAGCGGCAAGCTAACGTTACCATGACTGTCTCTGCTTGGACACATGACCTGTGTGACCTCTGAACTCTGGGATGTGATGACAGAGGATGTAACGCACGAACACACGGATTATTCAAACGGTTGACATTAAGTCTAAGTCGTCAACGTTGACATTTCACTGGCGTGCTGTAACGTAATTTCCCCCCCTACTGCTTAAACTCTGGCTGCTCCTGGCTATCAGATCAACTGTAAGTGCTCCGTAATAACCACAACTAGATGATGTAAAAATAGAAATGATTTCCTAACCTTAGTATCGATTTTCTCCTCTACTTCTGGGCAAGAAAGAGAGTAAATCTATTAACCTAATTATCAAACTCATCCCCTCAGACAGGGTGAAGCCACATACAGTATTTTTACGGTCTACATCTGACTGATCACCATCTGTAATGGCACATAAAGCTTTTGTGGGTCACTGTGAAAAAAAAAATCCTTGCACCACAGTCTCCTTCGTGGTGACAGTCGGCATGGGCGCGTCTTGTTGACTCAGTGAAAGAGAAGTGATGGCGAATGTGTGTGATATGATGTCTCACTCAGGACAGGGGCAGCCTCAGTCCCCTCTGTGCACTGACTGATCACATTACTATTAGTGAAAGCTATTCTGTCAGGAGGAGAAGTTATGGCCCGGCGAAGGAGGGCCTCAGGGTGAAACCGGCATCCAGTGACAGGAAGTAAGCCTCAGGGGGGATTTTCGGTGATTGGACATGAAGGGTCTTAGCTGTCCGGTTTCCTTTTCACTTACAAAATTTTGGTTCCTTCCTTCAAAAATGAAGTTTCTGGTTTTTGTACTCTATTTAAAATGGAGTGACTGGTGGCAAAAAGGCAAAATGTGCTCTTTCCTTTAGCCACATTGACAGCAGTAAACGGTCACACGTGTAACAGGTGGCTTTGATAAATGTTTCATCCAACTATTTTGTTACCAAACATACTTTCTTTCTCAAATACATTCACTCTGCCAAAACTTCATGATCTACAGCTTTATCTTTTGACATGTGCCAGGCTGTCCTGCATGCTTAATTCACATTAAGTCTTCCAGACTCTGGCTTCATCTAGTATCAAGGCACCAACATTAGTCAGCACATCCCTGTCTGTGTATCATCTGGACATCTGCACTTTTCCAGATGTCCCTTTTTGGGGCAGGAGAACAAATTTAGCCCACCAGGAATAAAACGGGGGTCATTAAATCAAAGTCCAGATGGTTTCAACTCTCCTGCTATCTAACAGGTCTCTCTGTTATTGTATCAGGATGTCAAATGGTTTGATACTTAGTTTTATAGAGGAAAATTAATTTTGAAGATCAGCTAATATAAAACCAGAATATCTGGATTCTGAAACTAAGCAGTAGAAATATCAGCAGCCTGCATATGTTGTTGTTCAGGGACATTTTTATACTGTTAATTAAAAAGTTGCTCAGAACAGAAATGTTATTTAAGACTCATATAAGGAGTCTCTTTTGCAACAAAATCTGCCATTAGCAAACCTATTAGAGTGGAAATTGTAGTTAGAAGCTTTTATTTTTTTTATTCTTCATGTAATAAAATTGAGAACTAGTTTTTACAAAATGCTTAGAGTATAATTAATTTTTTCCTTTTTTTAAATACTTAACTGTTACTTTCTTGTTAACCAAAGTCTGGTTTTCTTCCACTGTACCTACGATTAAACATCATTTTGTCTTGATTCCAGGAAGTTTCATAGTACATTTTGTTCTCTGTCATCAAATGTAACTGAGCAAATAACTTTTTTAAACATAATCCCACAATTAAATGCTCCTCATAGATCAAGCCATGTTGGATGAGTGTGTGAACCCTGTCTGACCTGGGATGAGCTGATGCATCCGGCGACGTCGCCTGATGTCGCCGCTCCAAATCCCCGTTGTTTTGATCAGCCTCGCTCCTCCATGAATCACAGACACAGCACGTTTCCAGGGCCCCGATGCAGGCCACATCTTTGAAGGCGAAAGAGGAGAACAAGCACATCTTTAGAAGTAAAGGATCTGAGGGATCCATCAGAACAAGAGTGGGAGAGAAAGAGGAGGGTATTGAGGAGAGGGATGGAGAGGGTGAATATGAAAGAGAACACAGGGAACATGAAATGAGACAGGGAGATCCAAAGGGTTATAATGTAGATGACAGAGTGGGAACTGGCAGGGAGAGCCTTTGATCAAATGTGGACGTTTTCAGCAAGAAGCACATGAGAATCTAACCAAACCCTGTCCTTCAACAATTCACATCCCTCTCTCACAGAGACTTTGAAAAAGACATGATGAAGAGTTAGGAATAAGGTGTAGTAAGGTAATTGTCGCATCACAAAATTTTGGGTAAATGTAATAAATTATATGAAATTGAGGTAAATGAGAACGTAATTTAATCAACTACAGTATTTCATAGACACAAAATACTAAACTTCAAGAAACTTCATGGTAGGCTTGACTCCTATCTGCTGGCTAGCTAACCCTAGCTACAGTTAGAAAACAGTTAGCTTAGCACAGATAGTGGGAGCAGTGGAAACTAGCTAACCTAGCTATGGTTTGAGTGCAAAAAAATCCACCTTACACCACCTCTAAATCCCACTTACACCACCTGTAAATATCACCATCTCCAAATCTCACCTACTTCCTTTTGTTTTTCTGTCTTTATGCCATGCTAACTTAGTGACCGCTAGCTTCATATTTTGCAAACAGATATCAGAGTGGTATCAGAATTTCAAACTGTTTTTTCTCAAAATGTGAAAATATTCAAGACATTTTCCTCACCAGCGAGAATTAAAATGAAATCCACTCTCTTCAGCCTAATGTATACGTTGCTTTCTTGGTATCTGACATCAGCTTGATGAGGTGTGAAACTTTCTGGATATAGCTTGTGGCAAAGACCTCATTGCTCTGCTATATTTGCAACGTTTTCTCTATTTAAAAGTACAGTTGAGACCCACTGTTGCTAACCAAGCCCCTCTATTACAGCCTTTTATGGTGAGAGCAACTGGTGTCCACGAAAGATTATAATTACACCGGATCATCAACCATGATGAAGAGTCCCGATATTAGTCATCATCAGGCCTCACACAACAGATTAGGGGTTGTTTATCACTATTTAAGAGCAGGCAAAGTGAATCACCCAAAAGAAATGAAGTACATGACTTTATTCTGAAATGTTGAAAGTGGATTCATGCCTGACTTTAAACTTTAAAAACACACTAAGGATTTTTTTGTGGGTTAACTGAAAAATCTAATTCATCCCGTTATATCTTTCATGACAGACCTTTGAAAGGGGAGAAGTGTTAAAATATCTGCTCAGTTTTCTTTTTGCGCTAACTCTCTTTGGCTGCTGCTAATTGCTGCAGTTAGCTTGTTAGCTAAGTTAGCCGTGCAGCTAATGGCCCTGTTAGCCGATCAGTCTGCCTGCAGGATCTCAGAGTACTAGGTGAGTGTTGATGTTTACATCGTGGGCAGCCTCTTAGGGAAAACAGCCAGACCCGTACTGGAAACAGCCTTCATGACTGACTGCAACTGGTCTGACTTAAAAGGATTAAAGTACTGAAGTGATTTAAAGCTGCTCCGACCAGGACTCTGACTTCACCTAGGAACCAGAGGATGTTGAGCATCACCAGCAGGAATTTTCACACCTAATTCAGTGAAGAAACATTGATTGTAACCCAACCAGATTTGGTGATTGTTGGAACAGTGGAAACACAAACCAAGATTTGGTGAGCTCTCTTGTTTTTCAGTTGATTTTGAATAAAACGCATATACAATAAGTTGACAGGCAATTAAGCGTGAGATAGGTCAGATGTCACATTATACCCTCTCTTTGCTGATAAGTTAATTATTTCTCCATTAAACCTAAACAGTTGCCGTGACTGTATAATCTCACAGAAACCTCACACTGTTGATAGGATTATAAGGATTATAGGATGGTTGCTTTATCTTATGAGTGCATGTAGGTTGTAACAGAATACACATCCCAGTAAATCCTGAATATAATAGCTAGAGTGAAAATCTTTTTGATGTTTGATTTAATTTTTTTAAGGTGTGAGGTGTTGAGGTTGAGTTTAAAAAAAATCAGTCCAACTCATTTTTATCTTGTGAAGAGACTCAGCAGGCAGAAGCAGGTGGTTTGTAGATGCAGCTGCAGAGTCACCGCCCAGCAGGTGCTGACACACATAATCCATCCACAGACTGTAAACACACTCTCATACACACACTCACATACACACACGCACACAGACACACCTACACACACAGTTCTTGTTCTTTCCTCTGTCTCTCTTGAAAAAAATTAACAAATAAAATGTTTTTGTGCATTCAGTGTATCTGTTTCCTTATGAATTTTGACCTTTTGTTTATTGAAAAATATAACCTCCATCGTTCAAAAGACATCGTGACATGAAGAGACACACTAGGTAATTCTGCAATATTAGTTTCTTACTCCCCCTGCAGGCAGACTTATGTAAGTGCTGACACTATTATTTCAATCCAAATTTTAAATAAGATTTGCATATGGACTGACATCTGACTGTTTAATGTGAGCACTAATTAAACTTCAGAAGTACCTGCACATAATCTGAAGTATTTTAAATTTAGCTCAGTGCAGGAAATAAATGTTTAAATTCACCATATTTTTAAATGCGTACAATATGATGCACAAAAAGAAGAAAACAGAGAAGCATGAAGTAAATTAATGAGTAAATTAAATGAAAACATAAATAATGTTGAAAAATCTTTGCACTAAACTGGAAAATTATTACTCTGGATTGACCCCTTGTTCAGTCACACAATATTTGTGTCACACTGTTTGATGAAAACTCATAGAAAATGAAAAATTGATGACAGGAACACATATGATGTAGCTTAGAAAGAAAAACACTGCATCTCTCGGTGTCTTTTTCAAGCCTAATCATCACCAGGCACAAAAATCAATCCAAAGATACTTCTTTTAAACACATGACAAACTCAGAAAAGGAACACATAAAGTCTCTAAAGCTCTTGGCTGCAACACAAAGTAACAATTTATTCCTTTTCATCAGCATCATTTTATTTCATCAATATTTCATCAGTCTTTGCACTCAACCCTCATCCATGATCAATCCCTGATCAGACTGCAAGCCAACACTCTACAAATCATGTTTATCTATCAAAACCTTCTTCTCTTTCCAGTGCAAGCTGCCTTTCAAAATAAAGGTTGATTTAAAGATTTGTTCAGAAGACGGATCATTACTCCAACTTTCTTTATTCTTTCTACAAACTACTTGGCTTGTCTGTGAACTTGTGTCGTCTCACACTGATTCACAGCTATTAGAGACCTTGTTATTCCAACCAAATGCTTTAAAAACACACAAATAAAACTATTTCAAATGACTTTGTCAAATTGTCTGTGGTACTTCAGATGTTAATTCTTACATTTTACAAAAGGGACTCTGTGTTTAAGAGACTGTAATTTTTAACTACCTACTCATAGTACACAAATCAGCCCAGTTGTGTTTAAACTGCCAGGGCAGAGGACCAGTGCCACTCGGATTTATGCGACAACTTAAAAAGTACACACACTCTGCCCGATTGTTTCTGTGACCTGCCAAAACAACAAGAGGACATCTTTTATTTGTAGTGGGTGCTCTTATGCTTTTGGAAACAAGTGTCACTTTTGTCATAACCTACCTGAAGGAGAGAAGAGGACGAGGACGAGCGGAGACCACCCAAGAAAAACGACTAAGAGATATATTGTTTTACAGATCTAACACAGGAGCTGAAGTAGAAACATGGAGGAGGGATTGATGGGACATAAAAGGTTTTTGTAATGTGTGAAAAGTTGAGAATATGCTGATGGGATGTTGCAGGGTGCAGAGAATAAAAAAAGTAGAGGGAAAGGAAGCCAGAGGAGAGAAAAGAAGTGCTGCCAGCGGTCAGACCAGGTGAACTGAATCTACTTGATTAACTGACTCAGCCTTTAATGCAGCGGGGAGAGAAGGGAAGCCTGTGCAAGTGTGTCATGAGGCCGACATGTCTCATGAGAGAAAAAAAAACACAGGTGTACATATTAAAATCCTGGTATTGTGCATGCTGGCTCACTGTTACAGGCCAAAATGTCTGCTCTGAAACAATGCCTGTATATGAAGAAGTAACATTTGATCTTATAGACATCACATCAATTATTTCATCAATGGAAACATTTTTTCTGCCTTTGCAAATAAATAACATTGTAAGCAGCACACCAGATGCTAATTAGGCCCCCACTCACCCTGAGGTTGGATGAAAACATGCCACAGGAAAGGGGGGGATATCTATCAACTCAACAGACCCACACAATCCCTCTGTAGGTGGAGGTCTTCTGAGGACTTGTTATTGTTTGCTCAATATGGAAGCCCATTGCACCATCTAGTGGCTGAGTCCTGTTACTTCACATTTTCTGCACACTAGCTTTGAAATCCTTCAGAGAGAGGTCACATGAACTCCTGATTTTCTGACTAATAATGCAGAATGCATCAAGTCAAACACAACAACACTTGTTTTGTACTGATATTTAATATTTAGACGTGGGGCGACAGCCATTTTTACAGCACAATTTGCATAATTTATCAATACCTCCTGTATACAATCACAAAACCATGACAGTAGATTTTTTTTTCTGTTTACTTACAAGTGAAAAACCAGACAGGTTTTACAAGCATTAATCTTTGTACAGTCAGCATACATCATCAGTAGTTTTAATAAGTTTTCTTCATCACCTCCCTCTCTATAACATTTTTGTTCTAAATCTTTCTCTACCTCATTCTTTTTTTTTTCTTTAATAATATTTGGACACAAAAATAGTATGAACCACCAACAAAACATGCAACATCCAGTGTGAGCACATTTAAATTCTCCTGCAACTGCTTGAGTTGATAAGATAGACTTCTGTGGTTAGACTCTGGTAAACCTTTAGTGTTTGGTGTAAAGGGTAAAGGGTCAATCTGGGTCCCTATAGACAGACATAAGGTCATTTCTCAGTCTATCCACTGTACATTGATCGAGAGAAAAACAACATCCTTTTAATTCTATGATTACACGCCTTTGTTTTTTTGTCCGCTAAAAGACCTATTGCTCCTCAAACCCCAGTATAAAAAAGCTAGGTATTTACAAGGTTGGAAATAGAGAGATGGCATCTGTGTGAGTGTGTGTGTGTTGTTTGTGTTTGTGTGTGTGTGTGTGAGAGAGAGGGTGAGCGAGCGTGTTTTTGTAATTCTAAGTGTGTTACGAGAGATTTTAAAGTTGATATTTTTAGACAGACGACACTTAAAAGAAGAGATATGCATTACAGCCAATGACATGCATGGACTCGGTATGAAGATGCTACACACACAAGCACGTGGGTAATAAAAAAAAAAAAATTAATACAAACAAACGAGAAAAAGAAATTAAAACACACACACTGCCCCTAAAACTACTCATCTCAGGTGTGACGTCAGTTGATTACAATGTTGTATCTTTTTTTTTTTTTTTTTGGTCATTTCTCAAACATGAACAGGAGAAGGAAACTTTCCAAAGGGGGGGAAGTGCATAAAAGGATGTGAATCGATTGAATGTGAATTTTTTTTTTTCTCATCTTGTTTCTTAACTTTGGGATCTGTGCATGTTGATTTCCGTATGTGAGTGTGTGTTGGTGCACAAGGGCAAAAAAGTTGGTTCTCTGAGTTTTCAGGCCCTCTAATCCTTGTAAACAAGCACTACATTGTGTATAAAAACAACAATTCTCAACTCGTTTTTTTTTTTATGTACAACTGATATGTACTGTAAACAAATATAATACAACATATGAAATAGTCTTACAGGCCATAACTAAAAATTCATATAGCAATACAAAATAATTTCTTAAATAATTTAAAAAAAAAACAAACAAAAAACAAACATTAACCGTTTCATGGAGGACATGAAAACAGAGCAGTGCAAAAGAAAATATTGATGTCACATTTCCGGCAAGTCGAGATGCAGTCACCACTTTTGTACAGTAGATGTTGCATAGAAATCCCTCACGTGTGAAGTGTAGTTTCACTAAAGTTTGACTGGAAATGAGGAATGAACCAGCTGTCGTGCCTCTTGACCCCAGTGCAAACACACAGGACGACCTCTCCAAAGACAGCAGATTATTATAGACGCGACATTAAAGTGTGAGTGATATCGAGAAGACACATGTTTGACAAAAAAAGCAGGGACTTAACATCAATATGCAGCTATAATAGCATTGTCGTATCTTAGAATGGCAATAGTGCTTTGTAATGGATAGTTTCCAGCGTTTTCTTTTTTTTAATCATTTGTTCGCTACAGTGTCTCCCGTCTTTACTTCACCTCTCTACTTCCTCCCCTCGGAAAAAAAAAAAAAAAAGGAAATCTCATTTTCAGCAGGATGACAATGTCAGTTTTTACATTCTAAGCGGAAGAAAGTGCAAAATACCACGAAAGCGTGCGTTGAGCCGACTGCTCCTCCGAACAAAAGCGGGACTGACACAAGACTCGTAATGTGCTCGGATCTCACAAAGAAGAAAAAAAAAAACATGAAATACTTAAACCTCCTGTGTTTAATGTGTCACATTCTAAGGGGCATCGTGGATAAATAAAAAAAAAAACTCTAAGTCACAATCATCAAGACTCGATTGTCTGTGATAAAGATATCTATATATCTATCTATATATGTTTTTAATTAATTTCCAGCTATGACACTTTATTATATACAAAGTGAACCTTAGAGGTGATTTTTCTTTTTTTTTTTAAGTGCAGAACATGTGGCACTGCATACCAGATAGACTCATGCGCACAATATATAGTATCCAATTTGATATATATCAATATAGACCCTTTATCAAACAATAATAATCATTTGATAAAACTCAGTTTAATTTTATAGAAGGGAAAATATGAGCTCCAAAGTGAATGAAGTCACGCTTGCTGAGATTCGTTTTGTCTCTTTTCGCTTCACTGGAACGCTAGGTAGTGTGTTATAAAATATACTATGCTTCCTTCCCAGGATAGATTCTTAAGCACTTAAATAATTGAGGAGAAGACAAATGATAGAACTCTATTCTAATATCATAATACAAAAATAAATAAGAGGTCTCCACAGAGGAGTCTTCAATATTTCTTTCCCAAAAATGCTTTGTAAATCAATAAAACTCTGCGGTCGTAATAAAGCAATGAGGAAAATCTTTCATGGCTAAAACATCTAAATAAATCTACAAGTGTGTCCGTTCCCTGTAGAATTAAAATGTCTCTTTCGTGTGAATGACTGTGTGCGTGTCCGTGTGTGAGTGTGTTGTGGATTAAAGTGTGTAATACCTGGTTGATTCCGCGCTTCGACCTCTGAACTCTGCGCTCTCCTCAGCCCTGGCTGCACTGCTTCTACACTGTACGTCCTGTAAACGTGTGTTCAGTCCCTGTAAACACAATAACTTGCTTCCTATGAACTTCCTGCATGACAGAAATCATCATCGGACCTGCTCGAACAAACGAACGAAAGCGTCTTCCAAAACTCAAGCTATCAGAGCCCTGAAACGAAGATAGAAGAAAGAGATATTTTGCCCCCTCCCCATATCCAAACCACCCTTTCCCCCCAACCAACAAGAGTGGATTAGTGTTACACATGTTGAACCTAAGTGTTCCCCACATGCCAGACACCTCGTCATGCCCTCTTAGATTTAGTTTTTTTTAAGATGGAGCCTCCTTCTATGAGTGGATCTGGGCGGTGCTGGCGAGCAGCTTGTGCCAGCTGACCACTCGCTTGCGAAGGTCGACCTTGTCCAGCCACACGTAGGCCTCCCCGATCAGGGTCTTCTTCATGAACTTGCCACCGTTGGACACCAGGAACAGCTGATGGGAAAAGAACAGAAAACAGTGTAACATATGAAGAGTATTTACAGGAATCCACAGGGTTACAGAGAATTGGTGCACACTTAAAGGAGTGATTTCACTTTGTAAGTTAGCTTAATGCTAAGCTAAGCCAACTCCTGGTTCCAGCTTTATATTCAGCACTCGCACACAGAGTTGGTTAAATCTCCTCACTGAACCCTCAGCAAGAAAGTGAATAATCATGTAAATTATTGCATATTTCTTTATCTATTAATTTATGAAAATTGCACATGATCCTGCTGGGTGTGTTGCATGTGTTAGTGTTGGAGGGGGGGTAGGGGTTACCTGTAGAGAGTGTCCGGTGGGGTTCATACAGAAGCGGAAGGTTTCATTAAAAGATGGCTCGCGGTCGTGACGACACACTCTGGTCTTCTTCTTAATGATCCTTTTCTGGGTGGCGATGTTCACCACATAGAGCTTCACGTAAAGATCTGTAAATACACACACACACACACACACACACACACGCACACCAAGGTGATGCTGATATCATACTACTATGTGTAATTTCAACTGTAAGCGTGTTTATTACATCATCATGTTTAAACTGTGTTCTGTACATAACAGATTGTATTTTTCTATAATGAGTGCCATCTAATGTATATTAAAACTTCATTGTCACATCTGTATATATGTGTTACTTTTATAAAATAAGTGATTGAAAAGTTTATACCCCAGAATTATGCAAGCACACAACCACATAACCTGCACCCAGGGACTGATTTGCATCTCCCTTATGACAGAGTTATTATAAAACCAATCAGCCATAGAGGGAAACATTAGTGACTTAAATTTTAATCAAGCCTGTGCAAAATATAATTAAGTTAATTAACTATATATTGATGTGTAGTTTAACATGGATTTGACATTGAAGAAAGGTGGTGTTTCAGTTTTTTTTTTGCAATCAGCCACTAGAGGGCAAAAAAAGAGCTGTTACTCCAAAAAGGTTTTTTAAGACAAACAAAGCCACTTAACACACGGAGAAGAAGCCCTGGAGATGCACACAAACACCAAAACCAGCTTTAGAAACAGTCTCAGATGCACAAGGCCAACAATGGAGTGTTAATGCTGTGAGTCACTGCCACAAGTTCTGCACTTCAGAGCAGCAACGTACTCATAGTGTCGGTGGAAATAAACCTTTGTGTGCAGATCCCATCTGGAAGCAAATGCAAATCAAACACGTGGCAGGCAGCTTGTGTATGAGGATGTAAATATTTCAGGAGGAGACGAGCAGGGTGGATATCTGAGTTTTATCAAGGAAAAACACCTCTGATCCTGCTTTATACACCAGAGACGCATCTGTCCAGTCTTCTTAAAGCCAAGTTCGTGTGTATTGATCTTAATAATGTTGAGTGCATGCTTAGATACTCCAGAAGACCCAGTGACTCATGATGCTGCTGGTTTTCTATCCTTCAAGACAACTACAGTACAAACATAACACTGTAATCCTGAGTCTTAACCATAATTGCAAATTTGGTATTTGCTTGCATTTTTACTTGTGAAATATCGAAAAGTTGTTTTACTGTCATTAAGTTCTATGTGTATTTTTTTAAGCACAAAGTTAGCTTTCAGCTTTTGTCTGTAATTTAACTCAACTGTAACATAAGACTGTTGATACTGTAAATACAAAAGAACTTCATAAAGAAAATTCATATTTTTCAGATGCAGAAACACATTGTAGTCACAAAACAAAGAAAATTTAACCAATAAATATTGCATTTTACTGTCAAATATGTTTAGATCTTAACTGTCTCTAAACCTTATACAGTACATACTGTTTTAGGCTGTTAAATACATGCCTAATGCTTTCCAAGGAATATTGGCTGGAAAACAGTTTCACAACACCTGTGGTTCTGCATCTTGGAAAACTGGCAAGGATTATGTGGCATTTCAGTTTGTGTGCGCCGCCCTGCTGTCAAGTATTCAGCATGATATGTATCAAATAAAATTGTTTTTGAATGCTGCAAAATCCCAAAACAGAGCTCAAAATCATGCATATTGAGTTTGACATTTTGTGCATATGCTAAAACAAACGGGAAGGCGTGCGTGTGTATACTATTGTGTGTGTGTGTGTGTGTGTGTGTGTGTGTGTGTGTGTGTTAGCTTAAATTACCAGGCAGATGGTCTGGAGTCTTGAACTTGTAAGTGATGTTGCGACACTGAAGGATCTCAAGGACCAGGTGCTCACCTTCCGTCTTAATCTCCTTCTTCAGAGCGATCTTGATCTCCCCCATTACCTGGGACTTACCTGAACACACACACACACACACACACACACACACACACACACACACTGAATCAGTCTTATGTCCTCAATTAGAATATAATCAATTCCTGGTATTTTAATTTGCTCTAAATGTTTCTGTCCTTTCACTCCCTCTGAAATAAGACATTTTCTATATGTGACTGCCCTCTGCTGGACACTAAGAGTACTCCAATAAAGAGTTACATCACATTTATTTGTTTAACAAGGATGGGAAGAAGTTAAGTGAAGCTCTGCCAGGTTTCTGGCTGCCTTATCAAGTGAACTGAAATGATTTTTTTAAAAAGCTCGGTCGACAAGACTCTGGTAAAAGGACAGGGTAGCCTCTGTGTGTGTGTGTGTGTGTGTGTGTGTGTGTGTGTTTGACCAGAAGAAAGAGAGACCATGATCCAAAATGACTGGGAGAACTGAGTATATAATTGAGCAGTTGAATAGAATTATATATTTAATATTTGAGTGTTTATCCAAGGGAATTCAGTTTCACACTGTTAGAAAAATGTAAAAGAGACATCAGAAAGATTTTTAGCTTTTTTTTTCGAGATGTCCCTGCACCTTTTGCAGAAGTCAATATTACATGACTCAAAACTTCACAAGCAGGAAGGGAAAATGAGGAAAATTAGCATGTACGGATAGATGAATATAACCTGTAAAAGAATAAGTCAGCAGGTCTTTATGTGATCTGAATGTAAACATTTTAAAAACTGCAGTGGAAACAAATAAGTAGACATGCAAAAAAATGTTTTTTAAAGATAAAAAACATGGAAAGATATATAAGAAAAGACAAAAATCGATAAAATATCGATCGTACATTTTTCCTTTAGGCTGGACATGTGAAGGCAAACACTGTACCAGAAAATGCAGGAAATGCATTTACTAGTATTTATAACTTGAAGGCCTTAAGACAAACAATTCTAAACATAAACACATATAAGAACTGAATCTCCAACCTTCAATGTCACCGTGTCCCATTGAGGATTTCATCACATCTGTGCCGTTTGGTATCTTTCCACTAAACAGAAGGGAAACAAAATGCTGGAGGTTAGAAAGATTTAACATATATTTAACTCCAAATAAACATTTGTAGCACATCTGGGATATGGATATTGAGATTACGAGGCTCATTTCACCCAGATAATTAAATGATTACTTTGTGATCTTTAGATAACTATAAAAAAAAAAAACATTAATTGCCACAAGGCAGTTTAAGCTTCCATACAAACTGCTGCTTTTTAACATTAAAGAATTAAGTAAGTCAACTCACAATCGGGGCACCTGGAAGATGGCACTGTCCACCTCGTTGGTCTCTGCTTCTTCGTCCAATAGGCTGTAAGCGCTGCCACTCAGGCCGCTGTCCAGTGAGGCCGCAGTGACCGGGGCATCACTGGATCTGTAGGACCGAGCTGTGCAGAGATACGACCACACCCATCACGACAAAAGAGACAGGAAGAAAAATTGCACCACTGCCTGGTCCGAGAATGTAAAAAACTAGGGCCAAGAAGCATAAATCAATACATACCACAACTAAATCCATCATAATCATGTTTATGCTTCATAAAAATTAATGTCACAGTCATAAGGAAAGTTTGTTCAAACCAAACAAGGCTGAATTACAATGAATAGCACATAAACACTGAGAACTAGCAAGAAGCATATGAACAAATAGAGTATGAGTGGTGATTGATAAGTCTTTGGCCTCAGGTAGAAGGAGATGAGCTACGCAGCTCTTGTTTAATGCATGTGCAGTTCAAGTCTTTCAGTGATTATGCAGAAAGTTTGAAGTTCAGAACTTGTGTGGTATTTCTGTTTTGAATAATTAAAAATTGAAAGTCAGCACTGTCTGCGAAAAAAAAATGGACAACATCCATCTTCCTGCAGTCATCCAGAAAATGCTGCTTTAATCTCAGCCAACAACCCATCCACCAACTCCATTCACCTGATCTGGATTCTGCACACTACAGCCTCTTTCTTGAGATGAAAAAGGGGCTCAGTGGTCCCTGTTTGCAATAATGATTAGGACATTGTTGCTGCTCGTCCACTTTTCTGGATGTTCAAGATGCCGACTTTTACAGCAAAGACGTCTGTTTGCTCTTTGATCACTAATGAAAATGTAGAGTGTAAGTGTATAAATGTAGGAGGAGATTATGTTGAAGAATATATGTGTTAAGTTTTCTAAAACTAACTCTTTCTACTGTGGGCCATGAACTTATCAATCACCTCTTAGACTTTTATTCTTTCTCTCAGACAAAGACAAGACAGTAATAACACACATTTAAAGCTTCAACATGAAACAGACACATAAATTCAGAGAAATATCACATATATATGTTTATGCAGACCAAACAGGAGGCACGTAGACCCTACTGACAATGTTAGTTATCTGTATGGACTATTTTTTATTAATTAAATAGCTCGTTCTCAGCTTTAGTTTAGTTTAAAAAGCTAATTATATGAATAAAGTGTCATAGCTGGAGGAGTTTAAAGGATGTTTATCTCTTTTATTTTAAAAAAAGCATCTTTACATGCACCATGTTTTCGATGCTCTTCTTGAAAGTTTAGATGTTGGACATCTCCACAGTTTATTCTCAAACAGCTGATCAGGCAGTGTGACAGAGTATGAATGATGTGGGATGTGTGGATGTGGTGCAGAACAGGATCCATGTGGGCACGTTTTGGTTTTTTTTTCTTTTTTTTCTTTTTTTTTTTTCTTTCAGGCCACTCGACACACACACACACATTGTCGGATCGTTTGAGCTCACTAATACCGGTTCAATGAAGCAACGGGGAGTCGTGACACAGCACATGAGGCGGCGTGACACGGCGCTAACTCTCAATGAGTCAGAAGACGGTTTGAGACATTCATTTCCTGGTATTAGTGAGCTGTGTTGGTGGCCGTGAAGAAAACGTGCCTCGCTTCATGAATCCCTGGTGATGTGGGCTGAGTGCAACTTTCTCTCTGCCTTCCTGGCTCTCTTTTATTAGCTTGTGGAACTCCCCTCTCTCTTTCTGCAGGTGTGCGTTAGTAGCATCGCATCCTCTCTTTTCTCTCACTCTCTCTTTCTCTCCTTGCTCCAGAGAGGAGACTCTTGGGCAAACTCTCACCTCCGATGCACTGCGGCCTCTCTTCTGACACGGCTTTCCTGAGGGTCAGGTGTCTGCCGTCTGCTCTGCTCCCTTTGGCCGACAGAACCGATGGCAGGGCTGGCAGCCAATCAGACTGGGCCCTCTGAATGGTGAGCACGCCCACCACGCTGTGTCTCTGGTGTCTCAGCGTGAGGCGGCCTCTTTGGCCTGGATGTGTTTGTTTTTTCGCAGGTGGAGATCAGGTCAGATGACAAGGGGGAGTCAACGCCAGGGAACAAAGGTCAAGGGGGGGGGGTCGCAGTTTTAAGATGGAAGGAGGGAGGAGCGAGATGGAGATTCAGAGAGCGGTTCATCTTCATCATGGCAACCAGCTTGACTGTCAATCACATGCAGCCACAGTGTGCAGTGCACAGTCGCCCCCTCCTGCATTGCACTAGGAGGCGGGTTGTGCAGCATCTACTGAGGTGCATTGTGGGTCCGGTTGTTGTCAAACAAAAGAGGGGTGTTAGTGGACTGCATGCACAGCCATCTCAGTGGAGGAGCTTCAGAAAAGCTGGTCGTTGTTTGTTAAAAAAAAAAACAAAAACAAAAAACGGAAATTCAAATAAAAGCAAATTAAAAAAACCAAAAGAGGTTAATGATATTTCAGGGAGGGGGGGTGGGGACTGCAACTTTCTTCTGTTTCAGTCTTTGGATCAATCAATCCAAAATTTTTAAACGCTATCTGGTGCGAGAACATCTCTTGGAAGCAAAAACTTTTTTTTTCTGGTGAACTCTATTAACTGAAATGGTAGAAACAAAGTTTATAATTTGCTTTTCTTGTCATTTAAGAGAGAGAGCAGGAAATGTCAGCGTGTTCTGACGGTAACTGATTGATTTGCTCCTCAGATATATGCACTGCAACTCTTCTGTCAATATCTGAATTAGCTTTTTTCCCCCGTACTTCCATACGTCTACACACCCTGAGTGAACTTAATTCACTTTTCAAAACAGCAAAAACTTAACTTTTACTGAGTTAAAGGTAATTATTTCAGTCTCCTCATATTAATTTAGTGTTACACAATAAGATATATTGCTTCTCTACATTTTCAAAGGTTAAGAGGTTTTAAAGTAGTTAGAACTGGCCTTCAATAAGCAACCATCATGCCTCTTTGGGTTCAATGAAAAAGGGTCAAACAGTGTAGACAGTGTGCTACGGTACAAGTGAGATGCCGGCTCCACAAACTTGTGAGTACACACAGAAGAGAAGCGGTGAGAGGTTCGACACACTGTGAGTACAACGGTGGAGAGGAACCAGAGGGCGTAAAGGGTGAGGGAAAAAAAAACAAGAATAGATAAAGGAAACTAAAGGAACAAAAAATAAAATAAATAACTCAACAGAAGGTAGAACAGATGAGTGCGAGGAGGCCATGCTGCGTGGGCTTTATTTGCGTCTTGGTTTACTTGGTTGGAGGCGTTGCGGCGGCGGCTGTTGTTGTTGTTGCTGCTGCTGCTGCTGCTGCTGCTGTGACTGCTGTGGGGCATCGCCCGTTGCTATGGCAGCGCCTCTGCCACTTCCTGTGCCGCTGTCCTGATGGTGTTGCCGTGCAGCGCTTTTGCCGGAGCGTGAAGCGCCGTGCGAGCGAGAGTGTTGGCTGTGTCCGTGGCTGTGGCTGTGGCTTTGGCTCTGGCCCTCGGACGGGGAAGGCTTCGATGTGCCGGGGCTACTGTGAGATTTCTCGATTGTGGGCACCTGCGTGTCTAAAACAACCAGATTCACCAAATTACCAAAAAAAGCTATCTTTTTACTTCAGTGAGCTTAGAGGCTTTTGTGTACCACCTGTGGTAAACAAGCAGCTGGCTGGTTTGAGACTCAGCTTAGCCAGCACAGTATTTGCTTTATTAAGTCTACAATCTTCAAGCATTCTCATTAAATTTGATGGTTATTTTTTTTCCAAAAATTAGGGGAGCAGTCAAAGCCTTCCACGGCCAAGTTGCCCTCTGTGTTGAAAGAAAGATAGAGGGAAGCTAAGGCTAGGCCTCAGAGCTGGGTGACATCATGGCAACCAAGAAAACAGACCATGAGAAAGCAAAAAAGCATGAAGCTTAAGCTGTGACTGGTGTGCAAAAAATGGTGCTGGTGTACAGAAACGACTGCAGAGAGAGAAACAAGTGGACAGAGGTAGACACCGAGATACTGGGAAGAAAAAGACGAGAGATGCAGAGACAGGAGGAGAGCGCAAACTAGAGAATTGTGAAGAAGAGAGAGAAGAAGAAAAAGAGAGGACAAAGAAGAAAGAAACAGAAGTAGCAAAAGCAGCAGAGTACAGTCGTTCGTGAGGAATGATGGTGATTAAAAACTCAAGCGGGTGCGGGGACTTTTATCGCGTCCTACCCTTGGCCGGATCTGGAAAGATCCCGTGGCTTCGGCTCTTGATGACGGATGATTTGGGGGAATCCTGACTGTCGTGTGAGGATGCAGTGGTTTTAGGTGACGAGTGCTGAGAGGAGGGTTTGGAGGAACCGTGTCGGCCCTGGCCTGAGTGAGAGCGCCGGTGGTGGTCCCCTTCGCTCTGCTCCTTCAGGGGGAGCCACCGAGGGACATTATCCAGCTGGGCTGTGTTGGACAGGTCTATAAGGACCTGAGGAGCATCAACAACAGATTAATGGGCCTATGCATGATAATATATAGGTAAACTAGTGAAAAAAATGGTATTCTCAAAGAGGTTTACCTCTCCTAAGAAATCATTAGAGGAGCCTTTGTCGTAGTCCCACACACTCACTTCCAGGGTCTTCTTCCTCAACTGATACACACACATTAAAAAAAAAAAAGGTATTATATTTTTATTGTAGCGTATCTTGGCTGAGAACAAGATAAATTGGCAAAACAAACCTTTAAAAAAAACATATGATCTGGGCTTTAAGTGTGATCAGACATTCACACAGCTTAAACAAAAAACAGACAACAGACGTCCACAGATTTGCCATGATTGATATGGGTCCAATGTATCTAAAATGGGATCTGCGATGATATAATTAAATCCCAGTGGCATATCCATCTGCTCTACTAAAACCAGTGGCCTCAATGCCAGTCAGCATGCCAGTGGAGAAAAAGCAGCATTTTGTCTTGAATTATTTGTATGATTTTAAAGAACAAGTGTGTAGGATCTTGTGGCATTTAACTGGAGACTAGTGTCTTCACCCAAGGGGTAAACTGCCCTACCACGATGGTGGGAGCCACAACCTTGAGCCTCACTATGGCTCCTTAGAAACCTGTGGGTGATGAAACAAAGACTTTCCATGTTTTATTCAGTCTATCAGCTCAGTCTACCCTTTAAGAGAAAACAGAAGAAGCTACAGTTGCAGCTAAAAACTTGAAAAATAATGAGTATTATTCTCCATCTCCTGCACTGTAAATGTATTAATTCATATGTTTCTAATATGACCACCTGCATGCTATTAACCACATCAAAAGGTGTGTGTTTTGGATAGTCTGTGCCTGTGAGAAATGTGTGTGTGTGACCACATACTTGCTCCAGGAGGATGTTTTTATAGATGACAGTCTGATTCCATTCGGGGTTGAGACTCTTTCCTGCATGTTTGGACCTCCTCTTGTTTTCAGCACTGAGGGAACACATCACAACAAGATACACTTGGTCACACACACATGCAAAAAAAAATAAAAAATCCCCTGTAGATCAGTGGATCACCACAATGCAGTAAGCACAATATAGTGGAGAAGGACACAACGTGACAGCAGAAGGGAGAGAATGAATGTGATGCACATTGTTTGGACGGTAACAATGTATGGGCCTACGTGCATGGACGGCAGGGTGGGAGATCAGGGTGTGCTGCAAAAAAGTCCACTTTAATGTCCAAAGAGTCATTTAGTCTAATGAATTTTGATGTCTTAAAACAAGTGAAAGTGAATGCCAGTAAGGAAAGAAAAGGCTGACTCACTCCTGATAAAAATACTCTTTATTCTGCCAATAACTCAGTCCGGTAAATCATTCTAACAATCACCGAAATTGGTTTGAAAATTGCTTAAAAATTTAATTTGTATGTGTAATAATGGAATAATCTGACCTTACTGACTCATTATTTCACCTGTTTTAAAAAACAAAAACGAAACTTTACATCACAGCAGGCTCACTGGGATAGATGATGGATGTTTTTTGCAGTGTGTAAGGTTTAATAAGTCTGCAAGAGTTAGTTTAATCAAGACAAGGGCCAAAATAATGGAATGAATAAGGACTGCGGTATAATGAGAGTGTGTATTGAACGTGGCGGGGGCATCAAGGGTGCAGTAAGATGTGAGGGATCGATGTAGGACATTAACCGAGGGATTAGAATCACAAAACAGGGACAAAACTACAGGGTGTCAAACTCAATATTGGGGTTTTAAATTACAAAGGTTAGGAACGAAAACAAACCTTCCACTAGGAAAACACAACAGTTAGCTGGGAAAATGTTTTATTTTAAGTACAAGTTTATATGTGATGTGTTAAAGAGATGGGAGGATGTTAATAATCAGGGATTCAACTCCTCTAAGATGCAATGCAAAAATAAAGGACTAAGCCTAAAAGGTGAGTGGTACACTATGAGAATATGGGACCAGGGAAATGCAGAATTTTAAGGGGGGATTAGTGGAACTGACTTCCGATCAGTTAGAAAACAACCTGGACGTTTTATTTACCATCACCAAACTGACCAAAAAATTTCAACCACAACAGAACCAAAGTGCCAAAGTGGGCAAGTCACATACCTGGCGTTCTGGACAACCATGACCTGACTGAGGGGGTCCAGCATGCATTAAATATAAAGAACAACATACAGAAACAATAGTCAGAGGGAGGGTGGGGGGATGGGGGCGTTCAAAGAGAGAGTCTGTGGGCTGTGAGTGTGTGTGTGTGGGAGGGGGAGATCACTGTGTTTGGGTTTAGTGTGGGATTTATGAAGTGTGTGTTAAGGAAAGGGGCAGGAGCAGGGAGCTGCGGTGTGCCACAGTGGTGCAGGATTGACTTTGTGCTTTCAGTGTCCGATGATTAGCATGTATATGTGTGTTCAGAGGGCTTTCAGGTGATGTAACGCATCCGTTGGCAACCGTAGTGGAGACCTGCTGTTCATTGGCCCCAGAGAACAACTGAGTGCATTCATAAATCATTGTAACTCGCACTGAATTTAGAGTTCTTGATGCTCAAAATAGGACCTAAATTATTTAAAAGTTGAGATCAAATCTACTCTATTTCTACAGTTAAGTAGTTTGTTAGCTAGCAAAGAATTATTACTTTACAGAGCATCACTGTGTGGAGTGTAAAAAGTTGTTTCTTAAAGTAAAAATCACAAGGATAAATACTTTATTTTGCTGACTTAAACTAAAAGAAACTACCCAAATTAAAACACATAACTGCCGCAATATTTTAAAACTTGTGTTTTTCATCTGAAGCTGAAATTATACTTCTGCAGAGACACATGTAAACATCTTTGTGAACCCCCACAGAGAGAGGTGTTATGGGTAGGGTTGCAAAAACTCACAAAGGAGCAATCTTGTTGGTTCGGCCTGTATCCAGTATGCATGAGAGACCACAAAACTTCATATATATGAAGTAAACATTAGATTTTTTCCTTAATGCAGATTTGTATAATGTCAGTAGTTTTTTTGGTATTTCTACTGATAAACACAATCTGACACTGGTGTCTTGTACTTATAAAGAATAATGCAGGCTCATGTACAGCCAGTTTAAGTGTGAAGGATGTTTCACACACAGCATCAGGATTGTACAGTAGCTGAGTAGAAAAGATAAGTGGTGAGGAGCAAAAGGTTGACACTGAACGTAGGATATTTAACAAGACATTAAATGGGCTGTTTAATCTGCAAGAAGTGAGTCGCTCTGTTTAAAGATTTCAATTTTAGCTGTCACTACAAATTAATTCCTCCCACTGAGTGAGTAGGCAACTGTTTCTTTCACATTTGTGTCCGGCCCACATCAAGCTGATCCATTTCTCATGTGGAGTCCCACAGAAAGGAATAACCCACCTCTGATCTGGCAAAATGCAGGAAACTTAACTTCTCTTTAAGACACTTAATATCACTGCCCATTTGTCATTTTTCTGTCCAGTAATGCTAATAAATCCAAATGCTTGTTTACACTGTCTCCATCATAAAAGTGATTTCTTTTTTCTGATTTCTTCTGTGCTTTCTTTATCTTGCTAAATGTAAAATATCTTCTAAGTTGACAAACAAACATTTGTGTGTTTCACATGCAGCAGAAGCACAATTCCAGCTTTATACACATGTGAATGTTCACTACTTTCATCAGATCACATCTGTTCTTTCCTTTTCTCTCCTTCCCTTGGTTGCTATGTATTAAACTATTATTTATAACCACTCTTTTCACCGCAGGAGCTCCATGTGGTTGCCAGGAGATCTTTGATGCAACTGAATAGCCTCGGCGTGGATGCAGTCGGTTCTTATGTATACACACATGTAGCACATACAAGAGTATCTGCACACATGTGCTTAAGTGTGCATTTCTCCATAACCACTTTTAGCAGGGTGGCTGTGTCCTTTTAGCATAACCTCAACCCTGTCTATAGCACACAGTGGTGCATCTGAAGGCCTGCAGGAGTGACGCCTGCGTATCCTACAGCCATATAATATTGCTTTTGTCTGAAACAATCCCAGAGAAAAAAAAACACTCTCTGGAGGGGCCTCCTACAGCAGAGAAGGTGAGAGATTCAATTACATTACAGCACAATCACAGTGAGAGAGCCCTGGATGTAGGAGGGAGTGTGTGGATCGCATTGCATGTAAATATGAGAGCTATTGATTGTGACTGCACTCACACCTATAGTAGAGCACCAGTCAACAGGTGCAACATGGACACAAAACACCAGCGGCTTTGTGTCATTTACATAATGTTTGTCGTTCAGCGGCGACAAAAGGGGCTTGATGAGTCCCGTGACGAGGACGAGGCCACTGAAACAACAATATAAAACATCTGATGGACCTGATATGCAGTGTAAAGGCGCTATGGAAATTGATACCAAAGAAAGGTCATGTGCTGCACATTGAAAGATGTCATGGTAAGCCAAAATCAATTGTAAATCGATTTTAAAATGAATGAAAATTAGGTATAAGAACATTAAAATGTCTGCTTTTATATCTAGGAAGGTCTAACTTCTTCTTTAAAGGCAACAGAAAGACAGAAAACTGTAATAGTACACACACCTTCAAGACTTCTTATTAAAAAAAATCCAACAGCTGCAACATTTTTCTTATATTATATCATTTATCCTTTCACTGATCTTCCTGCTCCTGTTCTGAACTTCTTCAAATGTCCTTGCAGTTTCCACAACCTTGACTCACCCTCTCCCTGGTAGGAGATAAACTTTAACAAATGGGTCAGAGTAGCCGTTGTTGTCCCGCGGGACAAGGTTTCTGGCCTGCAGGACGTGGACGATCAAGTTGCCAAGCTGCTTGTCGTAGTGGATTTGAAGCTGTGAAAAGAAGCACGTTGAATTAAAATGGATATAATTGTATTATGGGGACAGAAATCATGTAAAAAAAGTGTGTAAAAATCGCATAAAATACAGGATTCCCTTTGCATTTTCTTGGTTTTGTTTAATTCAATGCTTTTAAAAATGCTAAAAGACAATAAAACGAACAGAGAACAAATATGAGCATCTATTCTTGTATTTCACAGACCTGAATCTCCCCAGAGATGGGGTGGGACTGGGTCTTCGTTCCTTCTGCAGTCTGTAGGAGATAAAAGCAACGTGCTTAGATACTGGCAACAAATCTGTAGGTGGACACATCGTGTTTACTGGTGGGTGTTCATACTGTACAGTATGTACTGTTCTCGCCGCTTTGTGTGGTGCTTGAGGCTAATCTACAAGCTGAAGTTGTGAGACTGATGCATCTGTTTAAATATTCATAACAAATGAGGTAAAAAGTTGAAAAATTTAGATCTATAAGTTGAAGAAAATCTACCTTTGTGGAAGCTTTTTTGATATGATCCACAATTTTTATTTTCAAACTGGAATACAAACTTTAAATAGATAAAAATATTATTTCTATGATTGGTGATGTTGGCAGTGCTCCCTGGGAAGCTGGTGACAATTATGTAAGTTAATGAAACAAAAAGAGAAACAGCAGATCTGTGAAGAAGCAGAAAGCTTTTTTTTCCAGCAGATCAGTGATGTGGGATGAACTGTAATTTGTGACCAACGCTGTCAATCCTTTATGTAATGAAACTTAATCTGATTCTCAGCGGGTCATAAGGAACAATCCTCTGGACTCGCCTTGCTGCTGTGGCGTTTCTTGCTGACGGAGGGGGATCCTGGCTGACCGGGGCTGGAGGTGGCTGACGTGGTGGCGGGCAGGCTGGAGGACGAGGCTGAGGTGGGGGCCTGCTGCTGGGACACTTTTTGCAGCTCAGCCGCCAGCTGCTTGGGGTCAACGCCTGGAGACCTGGGAGGTCTGTCACCTAGAGGGGTCCAACCAAACACACAAGGGCATCAAGTGTTCAGTCGCATCAACATAAACTGCATGCAGACAAATGCATGAACAGATAGAAACACAGTGTGTTAGTAAAAACAGACGAAAGAGAACAGATTTAAACAAACAAGCACCTGTCTGCTTTTTTTTATTTCTAGACTACATTCCCCTGAAAAGGAGGAGGGCAACAGAAATCAAGAACATTCAACTTCAAGTTGGATATCAAGGCTTAAGAGTGGTAGCTCTTCTGAGAACAGTTTAATGTTCCCAGTGCAATACAAACAGAAAGAGGAATGCATGACTGAACCGGAGAAAAGACAGAATCGTAGATGAAAGCCACACAAGAGGAGTCTAAAAATTGTAAGAGACAAGTTAATTTGGAAATAGTGAGAAAGCAAGGGATGATGTAGAGGAAAGAGTGAAGAAGTGGTAATTATATATTGGCCTTCCAGTTACCGAAATACTTCAGCTCACTTTTGCTGTGCTCCTGGAAATCCAGGTGGTCGGAGCCTTCAGACTCAGCCAGCATGTTGAGATCACTGAGAGACACATAAAAGATAATGTGTTTGGTTAATTCTGATCATTAAAACTTAAATAGAAGTGAGAAAATAAGACAAAATTAGTAAAAGAACACCATAAACATGATGAAAATAGGACTGATGGCAAACTCAAGGATAGCAAAACCAAAAATCATGACTTAATTTCAAAATATTAAAATTATAAATCAAATTTGAGGAGTTATTTAAGGGGAAATTAAGCTCTTTAAAATCCCTGCAATGAAAAAAGAAGAGTAGAGGTGGAAGGAAATGAAGAAAGAGCGATGATTGGATTAATAGGATGAGGAATCAAAGATAAATTCAGAGTGATTTTTCAAGCCTTAGGAGGGATTTTTTTTAAAAAACAGGAACATGGCCTGCTAACAATAGAGTGCAGGAGAGACAGATAGAAAGTGACAAAGGTCATACTCACAGTCTGACACACACTTCTGCTTCGTTACACGGCTGTCCGACGAGCCCCTGCACCTCTTCGTAGGTTTTCCCCGTCAGAAGGACTCCGTTCCACTCCAGGACTTGCATTCCTGTACAAAGACCCACGAAAAAAGGCCATTAAAGAATGAATGTGGATTCTATAATCTTTCAAATATAAAACAGAGGCAGTTCAACTCAAACCCAAACCACATCACAGCCTTGAAGTGATCCATTCTTTATAGAGACCATTATACTCTAAAACTAAATTTATGTTGACCTAAACAAGAGGCCAGTTCATGGTCTAGCATCCATCCTTTGATGGCAGGTTCACAGTGAGTTATCTTTTAAGAGCAAACAAGCTTTGATTCTTCTATTCAAAAGACGTGAGAGTGCAAGCCAGAACTGCAGAGATAAACGCTGGTGACAGACCAAACAGCAGCTGTGTGACAAAGCTGCTTGCAGAGCACTCGAGCACAGAAATCTGGTTAAAATGAACATGAAAATGGCCTCATGTTATTTCAGCTATAAAAGCCAGAATTTGCAGGAGAACATTTCAAACGCGACGCATTACGACCTGGAAAAAGATACGAAATCCAATCAAGTCCAGTGACAATAAAATGTCTCATAGAAGTAACACACCATTGATTTATATTTATGCAGCAGTTATGTCTCGTATGAATCCACACAGCACAGCAAACCCACTGCATCTTCAAACACACACCCCGCCCTGCTGGCAGGACTTACACAGTTTGAAGCAGCTCATCAGGAGGGTCTTCTGTTTGCGACGATACTCTCGAGCTGCATGTGTGGGTGACAGGGAAGCGGCTGTAGTTTCACCCTGGTGTTATCAAATTGTTCACACTCTGTGCCTTCCATGTTTGGTGCAGTTTGAAACTTGAATTTTTCAGTCATCGTCAGACAAGCAGGCATGTATTCACACACACACACACACACACACTCACACATGCGCGCACACACACACTCTTTTTCCATCCCTCTGTGACACTAAACCTCCACGCCTGTTGAATCTGACAACATATCCCCATATTCACACTGCAGAGGGCGAGACGCCGTGTTCCCACCGGCAGAACCAAACTACTTTCAAGCCGTTCTGCTCGGTGTTGATGACAGGGTTATGGGTGTTATCGTGGTTGAGCTGTTTTTCGCAGCAAACAGCACCGCAGATGCATCTTGACTCTTTGGACTGAAGCAATGATCAACAGCCTATATCATTGACTTTTCTCTGAGCAGAGAGTAATAATGCATGAGACCAGAAAGATCGAAAGCTTTTGTTGACAGAGAGAAAGATTACAGGAATGCATAGCAAAGTGGTATAGCGAGTTAGCGTGTTCCCATGAGGTATGAGTTTATCTATAGGAAGCAAATAACATAAGAACATTACATTTGAAAAATATGAAACAGGATGTAAAATGTATGCTCATACAGAAATTCCAGATATCCGCATAGGAGGATCTTATTCCTTTGCTTTAAAAAAATATATAAGACACATTATGCTCTTGTTATTATGCAGAAGATATTATAATTTCTTTCAGTTTTTTGTGTTTAGTGCTAATTAGCAAATGTTAGCATGATGTTATTTACATTTATATTTCCCAAGTTTTGAAATACAATATGAGTTTATTTTATTTTTAACTTACACAGAGGATCAAGTACCTAAACTAAAGACAGTTTGTTTTATCAGTTCAAGAAAAGATCTGTAAGTCACTTTGAGCACCAGTTTACTGATATTGTCCTCAATTTCATGTTTCATTTGTATATTTTCAATAAGCAACCGACCTCAATCAATCTTTTTAGAACAATGGTGGAGAGAGAACAAACACAGGAGACAGCAGTGTAAAAGGAAATGGAAAGAGACACAAGAACAGGAGGTACGAAAAGAATTGCCCACGCTTAAACACACACACACACACACACACACACACACACACACACACATCCACAGAGCGCAGACAGATGGACAGTACACCACACAGGTCCACACCAGGCAGTATTTCTCTCTCCCTATCTCATCATCCATTGATCACCAGTGTGGCAGCTTTGAAAGGGCTCTGGCTTCGCCTTTACCAATTGTCAGACACTCTCAATGTAGCTCATCACAGAGATTAAAGGGGACTATGAGGAGACGGATGGACTTGGAGGGGGATGGGGGGTTGAAAGGGTTAACTGTTCCCAGACTCCTCCATATGAAATCAATAGCAATGAAATGTGTTCCTGTTAATCTACCACGCAGCTATTTATCCTGAGGTGGTGTCAGTGAGGTGTAACAAAGTGACTGTGTGTACAGATGGACGGTATAATAGCTTCTCAAAACATCTTGATTGCCCCCTGGTGGCTGGTTACAATATAGTCTATAAATCCCGCCCGCTCAACGTTAGCAAGTTACATGAGCTAAACTAAAATTAATTAGAGCGAACATCAAATTAATTGTTCCCAGAGATGTGTTCCGCCATTTTGAGTAGTTTTTTTTATCATACTGACACATTTTCAAGAGGTATTTTTTGATAAGTTTGTGTTGGTTTGCAATATTTTTTTGGTGACTTCTAAACTACTTCAATATGTAAATCTGGTGCAGAGAAGTGTTACAGCAGAGAGGCTTTTTTGTGAATCCTGTCATGTGTTCTTCTCATTTTTTGAGTCATTGGCAGGTTAACCAACAAGAAAGTAAAAGAATGTACCAAACCTAATCAGTTTACATTCAGCTTGTTTGGAGTTAACTGAATAATTCATTATAATGGAGTTCAACCAGCCATTACTGAGGAACACAATGAGCTTCCCTTGAGAAATTTTAGAACAAAAAAAAAAATCATTATTAGAATAATCTTTCTAATTTTTGCTATGAACGCCTACAGTTTTACAAAACTAATTTTAATTGGTAAGAGAGCTCACCTTCAAGAATCTTTCCTGTTTGTTCTGCAGCTCCACCAGGAAGAACTTTGGCAACGTAGGCTCCAATGTCTCCATTACAGCCAGGGACTTCTTTCCCTCCAACTACACGGATGCCCAGACCATTTCCTGTTTAGAAAAAAATAGCAAAGAGTGGTGGTGAGCAGCACTTTTAATTAGTCTTTAGTTTCAGTGGCATTTACATTCTGCTTCTCTGTAATGCGCACACACACACACACATGCAGACTTATACAGATAAAATAATGAAAATTGTGGACACATAACTGGCTTAGCTGAGTAGCAACATTGCCATCTCAGCTTTCACTTTGTGATTTGGTCTTGTTAAGCTACTTAAAGCACTTAATGAAGTAGACTGAATTGATACATTCATGGTTGATTACAAGATACTGTTCATTTTTTATAGTAAACAGACACACGGGAGCAAAAAAGATTAATTTAACCACTATTTCTTCAGTCTGCAAATATCTTAACATAGGTTATTTCTTTTAAAGCACATTTTGTTTGTAGATAGTATGTTTTTCTGTTGGTTAAATATCAACTATGTATGAACTCAATCTAAACAGGCTATAAAAGAAAGTATTACATTACATCTTAAACTCATTCTGCTTAAAAGTTTGAAGCTTCATTGCTTCCGTGCTTACTGCTCTCTGCCTTTGGAGAACAGCATAGATATTTCACACAGAGGCCTTCACCTTCACAGAAGCAGAACTTCTCTCATTTTACAGTATTAAACACTTTACCATGGAAGCCAGAACAAAAAAGACTGAGGCAAAATGACTCAGCTCTGCACAGGGTCCTTATAAACAAAATGCATCCTTTGTGGGCTGTTTGTTAATTGCGTAAGATAATCCTGAGTGCGAGGGATACGCCATTTTGAGCATGGCAATGACTGATGAGCGTGGAGGAGAGCCAAATCAAAAGGGAAGCCAGGAAATGAAATGTCTGCCTGCTTTGAGCCTGGAGGAATGGTGTGATGGAACGTAAAGACAAGGGAAGTGACTTGCCAGTTTCTTGAGATCTGGCAAGAATACCAAGTAAATAGAATGCATGGAGCATCCTAGTCATGCTCTGTAAACCTAATGAGATGTTAAGATCCTGAGATAAACGTACATTTTACTGTCTTTTTTTCCCCTTTTCTTAATGATTTTGGATCTATTTTATGATCGTTCGCATTCGGTAAAAGGAAATAATGTCTACGCTGCATGCAGTGCATATTTGACGCAGTCAGTAAGCAATGGGGTCAATAAGATCTAATGCATGCATCACAGTCGATAACACATTAGCTCGTCATACATGCCCCTCTGAATGCATATGATCGGTCCTCTTAGCATGCTGCTGCTATTGAATGAAAAGCAGGAAACTGTGGTACTTTACCTGAGACACTGCGGTCTTTGGGATCCCTCTGCAGTTTGACCCTGAGGTGAGGGAAGGGGTAGTATGGGCCTTTTCCCTGTGACCCATACACAATGGTGAGATGTCATGTATGTACAGGGGTAAATGGGAAACAGTTCAGTATGGATTCTTCGCAACATGGACATACATATATAGAATATGCAGCGTTAAAGTGCCTCGCAACTGAGTGTGGGTGCATGCATTTTATATTCGCTTGGACTTTACTGCAGTGTCTGCGTGTGCTGTATGTTCGGGTGGTTTATTTTCCTGCTTCACCTGTCTCTTCTCTTGTCCATTCTCCGACCGTCCGTCTCTAGGTTTGTCAAACCAGTCTGTCTCCTCTCGTCTAAGGTGGTAAGCTTTCGGGGATAAAAACAAGCACCATTTCAGAATCAATCTGAGCACCTGCACTTTGTCATCCTGCTACACAGGACAGGTTTTCTTCAGTTCATATAACTGTGATTGAATATCATTTAGTAAGACTCTATTCATGAAAAGTCTGGTGTAATTTGTGCTTGGGATAGAAATATGAGGGTAAATAAAGGGTTAGAGAAGTGTGGATTAATAATATGACTTTAATGTGAAAATAGGACATGATGCCATGGGATATTTTTTATAGTTATAATAAAATAAGCAAAAATAATCAGTTTGAGAGTGAATAAGCACAGTATTAGTAAATGATGTGTAGTAGCGTTATCCAAATCTGGAATGTGGCAATTTTCAGTTCATGTAAAATGTTGGGTACATACTCTCTTACTCTAACTGTTAGGAAAGTTTCTTCTTAAGCATACAGTACAGTATGTATGTCTCATCATATGAGATCTTTGCAATCCAAAAACACTGAAATTTGTTCAGGCAATTGCAAATTAAAGAAGATTTATTTTTCATTTACTGAGTCTTAAACCTTCCCAACATTTCATTATTATTTCATGGTGATGTGCATTTGAATTGTGGTGCAGGTTAATATGTTATCTAATGGATAACTAGAGAACTGAACTTAATACTCTACCATTGGTTGCATCGTCTCTGTTCAAAGCCATCAGGGAATCACTTAGGGCTGGAATCAAGGCAAATGGGTTTACATTGCGAAATAATGGAATTAATATGGTATTTATTGACAAGTAGTTATTGCTGCATTCAAGACAACTTAGAGCTGAGGTTCAGTAAATGTTTAAAGATAAGAAAAAGATGAACAATGGTACCTCTGTTAGAATTTACACTCACCAAAACCCACATTTGGCCATATCCTCTACTCCTCTATACCCATCATAATAACTGTTACATCATATTTTGCATTATTTCTCTAAAAACACTGTCCTCAGCTTGTAAACTAACAAGGTCAGTGTTGCATTTATTTAACCCTCCAGAGAACACACATATTTTTGTTGTGAAATGCTTGTTGTAGTGACTGGAAAACGTACTGACTACATATTGGAGATACACTGAATTGATGGCTCCTAACAAGCTCTCAACATATCTAAAGGTCATAAACAAAGGAGACTGCAGCAAACTGAGATTCAGCTTTTGTTCTTGCTTAAAAAATGTATTTTCTTTCCTGTTGGAGTATGATGCTTGTTAGCACATTTTAAAATACTGGGTCATCTCAGTGGTAACAGTTTAGAAAACACTGTAAAGAAAATAAATGTTCTCTCAGATGTCAATTCCCAGATTTTTAGTATTATTCTTGATTTACTGGTTATTTTTTTATCAGTCCTTTCAGCTTCGTAATCAACACTCCAAACATAATGGTTCATATTGTACAATGTGTTCATGTTGATTAAAGTGATTCCTCGTAATATTTTCAGGAAATGTGTTACAGAGAAACTGTGTATAAATATGAAAAAAACACAAAAGTATTTCATGCAATGTGACATCACTGTTACATCACAACACATGCAAGCGAGTATTCATGACAGGACATGCAAAGTAAAGAGATATATTTATTACACACGTTCAAGTGTTGCAACCAAAGATCATGCATTTCAAAACACAGTCAAGTTTCCTTTAAACAGTATCCTGCTTTAAGCTACTATTTTTCTAGGAACTTTATCATAAAGAGGTAATATTTTGATTTTTCCTACAGTTTGGTGTACCAATTTACTCATTGATATATACTTAATATGATCAAAAAATAAATAACTGTTATCTTTGTTATTCACACCATCCACATTGTACATAAACTACTGTGGAATTCAAAAATGCGATTTGTGTAAATAAAAAATCATTAGAATATAGTCATTTTGGGGGGGAATTGCAGAGAAGCTGATTCATTTGACAATTTTTTTTTTACAATTTTATAAATTTGCAGCTGGGGGAGGCACTTTTTTAGTGTATCATTTGTGGTGGAAAAAAGTTTCTTGACAGGGATTCTCTTATTGTGAATGAAGCCTTGAAAGATTTACAAGCAGGAGTTCAAAGACTATAAAATCTTTGAGACTTGAAGCAGTTGAAAATGACAGCATGCTCTAAATAAGTGAGCAAATGCTATTTGAGGAGGGAAACCTCCCACACAATCTATCTGTAACAGAGTGTTAGACGGCACGGTGTCAAGCACTGGCCTAACACGGAAAAAAAAGTTACATAATATCTGGAATCCAGAAACAAGGTGCATGCATAAAGATACGGTCAAGTCTCGCTATTAGACATTCAACAGAATGTACTAAGGCATGCATGCACACCAGATATCAACTGATTGATCAACATACTGACAACAGAAACAAAAAGAAAATACAGTCACCAAAGTTAAGGTTAAATATAAACACATGAAAGACAGAAACATGCAGACATTCAATAAATACACATAAGCTAAAAGTTTTACACAATAATACTAAATGCAAGCAAGACAGACCATAACCAAACACCCTCAAGAATGAAACATCAAGTAGCGAAAGTGTGACAATGTGACAAGTCTGTTTTTTACCTTCACTATCTGACATGGTGCCCTGAAGGTCATCCAGCAGCACATAACCCCTACCCCTGGTTGGCTCTTCTCTGATATGCTGCTGCTGCTGGGAGTCCTGCAAGGACAGGCAGGAACCAAACTGGTCCCTTGAATCAGCCGAGATGGGCGGCAGAGGTCCTGCTGATGCACGGGCCATGCCCATAGGCTGCCCCACAGGGCTTAATGGACTCTCCTCCTCTGAGTTCTGGGCCACTATGGGTATTCGGCCACGCCCACTTTGCACAATGGGCAGGCTAGTGGGTTTAGTGCGACCAGATGGTGTTTGATAGCTTGGTCCATCTCCAGATGATTCACCGTCTCCTTTAAGCCTTAGTGAGGAGCTGGAAGGGTCTCTTTTGATTGACAAGTCAAGGCCATAGCAAGATGTGGGCCTGGACGAGGGTCTTGATCGACTACCACTGGGATAGGCGGAGTCCAAACCTAAGCTCTGGCCTAAGTTAAGTGACCCAGCCAAGTTTGCACCCAAGGTCGACCCAAGGTACTTTTGCTGCTCTGCAATATTCTTACGAAGGCCGAAGGTGATCTCATCTTGTGAGAGGCGGCTGGTTCTTTGGGTTGCACTGGTGGACCCAAGATAGCTGGTATAGTCCGTCTCCAAAGCTCTGCTGTCTGTAATGGAGGAATACTTGGAGGAGATCTTAGGATCTAACAATGGAGTCTTGTGTTTTTGGTACAACATAGATGCTGGGAGTTGTTTAGCTGCCTGCTTCTCTAAAGTAAGCCGACTGATGCTGTACTTATCTGACTTTGGATAGTGTCTTTGGGAGTAGCTAGAGATGCTAGAGCTTGGGGTGTAGTAGTGCTGGGAGAGACCTGTCAGTTGTTCTAAGCTCTCTGTTCCACCAGTACTTCTTCTAAACTCTTGCTTGAGTTGCTGTTTCAGGAGTTTCAGTTCGTAAGGTTCCTCCATTGTATCCTCTTCATCTGAGGTCTTTCCAAACGTATGGAGCCTAGAGGTGGATCCCAGATAGTCAGTGGACCCAAGATCTGCAGCACTCCTGCGCAGCAGCTTCTCTGCCTTAGCTAGCTCCCTCTCAGCCAGGCTATAAGATGAAGACAGACTTGTGGAGCCCTTGGCCAATTCTGCAGCATCTTCCAGCAACATGTAACTCCGAGGTGTATGGTGATCTACATCCGTATAATAGGAGTCAGAGACAGCTGATATAGGACTGCGTGCCATACTTCCCACCTCCAACGCTCTGAGGTCAAGGTGGTTGCCATATTTATCATACTTGACTCCAAGGTAAGGTGATGATGAGGGATCTGGCTGGCGGCTAATGACATCATATTTAGTTGCATCCAGCTCTGAGAGGAGGGCAGCTTGTCTGGCAGCTTTTTGCTGCAGCAGTAGCATCTGGTGGTAGCTCTGCTGCTGGGAACTAGTCAGCGAGGGGACAGAGGAGTAGATAGAATGAGACTGGTAGGACTGGGGCGTCTGGTAAAGAGACTGCTGGTATTGGCTTTGAGGGTATTGGTACTGGGAGTATTTCCCATACTCATGCTTAGTCTGAGGTGGGACAAAGTCATCCAGTTCTGACTGGGGTGCTGTCCTGGGACGCTCGAGACCATGACCTTCAATCTCCTCATCTTCAACACCTCCACGCCCACCTCTAGTCTCTCGGATATTACTGACCTCACTGTCTGACATGTAGTCTCTGTCCTCAGCAACGCTCTGTAAGTAGGCCCTCTCCCTCTTCTCCCTCTCCTTCAATAGCACATCTTTTCTACGATTAATACCCATCTCCAGGTACCTTAGCTTGGCATCAATCTCTTTCTCCTCCTCATCTAGCTCTGCTTGTCTTTTGCGAAGCTTAGAAGACTCACGCTCCACCAGATCTAGCTCACGATCAATGTCTTGCAGGATCTTGGCACGTGCCATGTTGGAATTGCGGCACATTCTTCGGCGGGCAGAACCAGTGCTGTATGCTGTTTGGCCAGTTGTTGTTGACTCATCCTCTGATGGTGGGTTGGGGAGAGTCCTCTTCACCTTCTTTTGAGTGCCTGTTGGTGTGCCACCTGAGCCTTTTCCCTGTATGAAAATGAAACATGGTTATGACTTTATGTAATCCATATTAATCAGAAAATGTTAACTTATAAAATTTTAAATTTTGCATGCTTTCTGTTGTCAAATAAAAAAAATTGAAGCAGGAAACAATTCTAGTCGGTCTATAGTGTTAATACAAAGTAATGACGATAAATTAAGACATGTACTGTACTTAAGGGACTTTAAATGTATGAATGGTTGTTAGAAAAAACTATTTATTGATCACCTTTGGTGTGTCAAAATAAGATACGTATTTCTGCCCATAAATGTTATCCTTCACTCACTAAACTGTACACTCTTACTGTAAGCTTGGTCTCAAAAGAAGTAATTTATTCACACTGAACCTCTATAGATCTCTGGGAGCTCAATATTTTAATGCAAGCTCAGCTTATTTCTCATCTTTTTATGTATGTATGAGATTCTCAAGAGTGAATTGCTCAGGCAGAAAACTGACTTTCATACCCCGAAGGCCAGAAAAAACACAGAATGCTTAAGTGGGTTTGCACATAACCTATTCAGTTGTTTCTTTAATTTCCTTGTATGCATGTTTTCATATGTACCTCTCCATTAAAATTAAGTTAGAGCTTTGCACAGTTTTGACTGTTTTTAATTAAAACAAAATGCAGTGTTTTCAACAGAAATGCACAGTGTAATTCTTGTTACTGAATAAAGCAGAACTTAAACTTTCAAGTCTGCACTGAGTAACTCTGTTAATGTTGCTATCGTCAGCATATGAGAACAGGTAGGCTGGCATCCCTTGGGCTACGCTTGGGTTACACTGGCACATCGGTGTGCAAGATAAAAACAGCAGACCTGTATAACATAAAGTTCAGCGAGTGGTGTATATCTGTATAACTAGATTTTGCTTGTGTGGAGGCTCAGCGAAATATTATATTACTACACAAGGAAAGTTTTCTATTACATCTACATTCTATTCAGTCAATCAAATTGTTGCTTTTATAAGTCTTCCTCTGCATTTGACCTATCCATCTGTTACGGAGTATTAAGCAAAAAGGCAGATTTTTCTCTGTAACTAACATGCACATCATACAATAATAAGTGCAAGCTCTCTCATGCAAACATGGAGAAAACATGCAAACTCTTGCTGTGGGGCAGAAGTGCCAACCACTGAGCCATCATGTCACTTGCACCACATGAGAATGACATGTCAAGAAGGTGATTTTGTTGGTGTTGCAAGAAACATGATTTACAGTTATTTTACACAGAGCAGTGGTTCTTGCTCTGTGCAAATTCATAGATATTATTTAGAAAAACTGATTTTATCCTTTGTGGTTATTCTTTTGTCCATTGTTTGCAAAGGAAATGTATTTAGTCTTTTGAGAGAGAAACTATTAAATTCTGAATTTACTGGATCTCATTAATTTATATGACCAGCTAGAGAAGAATCATCTTAAAGTGCCACAGTGAAACAAGGCTTAAAAAACTTCATCAGTGGAGCTATTACCACGATATTTTATCAAGAAATTGAAAGCCACATGTCTCTCTAAAGTTTGCACATTATTGACCAAAAGACTAAAAGAAAAGTTTGAACACAAATAACATCCTCACCTTCTTACAGTTAATATAAACAAACTGATGTGTTGTGTCAGTAACTATGTTCTTTTTTTATTTTTATCCACATTAAACTCATACTTTCAGTACTCACAGTGTAGCCATCACCATACTGGGTTCCAGATGCTGCCCTTTCTTCTCCTGTTGGACTCATCGGCTTAGGGTCAGACATGGATCTCTGCATGGCTTTTGGTCCCCTGGGACTTCCTGGGGAGGCTTTTGATGGATCCTCACTTCCTCTAAGCTTTTGTGGGCTTGTATCCCCCAGTGATTTATCATAGGATACAAACTCAAGGGATTTGCTAGGGGATATACAGGGAGATATTGGGGAATAGAGCACTTTAGGAGATTTAGGAGGGGCTTGAAGTGTAGAGGAATCAACTTTGAGGTTAGGAGACTGGCCTATTTCTAAGGGGTTAGGTCGTTTCTTCGGTGAGGTCCTCTCAGAGTCAGACAGCTCCATCCTTGTGTCCATTCTAATGTTTCCATCTGTATCTGTCTGTATTGAAATTTCAGTGTGGGCTTGAAGAGACATCTCTGACTGCCCACCCCTATCACCTCTGGCGGTGCGTGGCCGGCTTTGTCGGCTTCTGGTCTTAGCCTCCCATTCATCTTGATCCTCATCATCAGTCTGCACACAACTGTCGACACTTTTTTTAGCATTTCTCTTTTTTCTTCCCGCCGTATATGCTTTGCTGACTGTTTCATCCTCTTCATCTGTCTGACATCCACTATCTGTGATCTTTCGGGCCAGCACTGTGCCATCAGGTCCCAAGACAATTGCCTCCTGCACACCATGTCCTGGTATGTCCCCACCTGGATACATCTGACGAAACTTTTGCTCTTCCAGTTGAAGGCGCAGTTGCTCTTGGAGTCTCTGAATCTGTTCAAGCTGCTGCTGTTGCTGGGCATAAGTTTCTTTTTGCATCATAAGGTGAGCCTGTCTCTCCTCTTCTTGTTGGGTCAGGATTTGCTGCTTCATAGCCTGTAGCTCCTCCAGCTCCTTTTGTACTAGGAGCTGTTCCTGCTCACGGAATCGCTGTATCTCATGGCGCTCCCACTCTAACTCCTCAGCCAAACGCTGCTGCTTGAGTTTCTCCATTTCTAGCCTCTCTTTCTCTGCCTGATACTGGTCATCCCCAGGAACCATGGGTGAAGACAAAGCCTCAAGTGAAGCAGCTATGGCCTCCAGGGATGCATCAGTGTAGGTGTCAAGGGATAAAGAGGTTGTTGCTTTAGAGACAGCATGGGCAGCAGTAGTGGTATCCCCTCTAGAGATCTCCAGATTGAGTGGGGCATCACCTTGCTCTTCAGTAACAGGAGTGGAGAGGGTGGACAGGAAACTATGGGATCGTGTAAGTGGCAAGTTCTGGAGGTTGGACAGAGATGGCATGGTGTCGCTGGTATGCATACCTGACAGGGTGTTGTATGATGTACTAAAGATGGATCCTGGTTGGGTGGTAATGGCATACGTAGATGGTATTGGTGCTGAAACAGAGGAATAGACCACACCATTTGACGACCTCAAAACACTGCTTGTACCAAAGAGAGTACCAGCAGCACTTGTGACTCCTCTGGCTTGGGAATAGGGAGGAATTGTCATCCCTGCGTAAGCCCCTTTCTTGGAGTAGTCAACAGCTTCACCTGTCAAAAGTCATAAAATATTAGTTGAGTCCATAAAATGCAGGCTTATTTAATTTGGAAGCAAGCCATGCCTTAAACGTAGTATGAAAAATTATGGAAAAGGGGGAAAAAACCCTCCAATATTGAGAAGTGCAACAGCATAAACATGGTGTACAGTAATAGCATGCAGGCACATGCAAAAATATAACGACGAATGAAAAAAAAAATGAAGTGTCCATGCAAAACAAAAAGAAAGCAAAATCAAACCAAAAAATTTCCACGTTAGCCATGAATGAGTGGAAGAAGTTCAAAGTGACATTTAAGGGACAGGTCTGCAATGTCGCTGCACTGACCTGCATCAGAAATCTTTGCAGAGGTTAGATCTACTGCACCCTCTGTAGTGCCACTGAAATTATAGCTGTTCTTACTCTTGTAAAAGAAAAGGCCAGCTTCTGCAAGATTGGTGTCCGACATTGATGGTTTAATACCACCAAACCCTCTCATGCCATAAGGTGATCGGTCATACTGGTAATGGTCATCACGGTATCCAAATCGGTCCTCGGGTAGAGGTGTGGTAGGTTGCTGAGTAGTGCAGACTCCTGCAAATGGGAGCTTGTACACAACATCGCAGCATACAGCTCTTTTTCCTGCAGTCAGGTCTACCGGTTTGCCATCATCGTCTGTTATTACAGCCGTGGCCACTTCGGCAGAAGCAGCATCCATTGATACCACAGTGTTGTATGTTTTCGCCGTGCTGAGGTCAACAGCTCCTGCCACTGTTGCTGTTCCTGTCGTCAATCCATTAGCAACACAATTTGCAATAGAAGTGGGTGCAATAGTGACAGGAGCGGTCTGGAATGTTCCTCCACCTGTGCTTGATCCAACTGAGAGGTTAATAGGAATCTCTGCCCCAGCATTAGTAGAGGGCTGAGAATCAATTGGCCGATAGATGATCTGAGACACAGGCTCAAATGCTTTGTTTTTTGTTAGCTGTAGGGGCACCGAAGATGCTTGAGAGATGTCTATATTGTCACTTTGCTGGATTGTGGCAGCACAGGTCACAATGGTGATGCTATCAGTCACTATAGAGACAGTTGATGATTCAGTACTGAGGTTTACAACAGGTGATTGCACTGCACTGTTCTGACGACTAATGTCAGTTGCTAAGGACTGACGTCTTGAGTCTGGGCCAGCAGATAGATCCACTCCTTTCATGTCTGAGTCTGTGTCTACCTTCACAGTCCTAAGATCTACCACCTCAGAGGGTTGGAAAGCCTGTCCATTTTGTGCTGGCAATTGGGGCTTAGGTTTCTCCAGTGAAATTGGGACACCATTTGCCCTAGGAGCTGGCACTGGTGGTGGAGTTCTTTCATGAACAACAGAGACCATGGTCCTTTGGACTTCTGTAGTGACCACTTGAGAGATGAGATTAGGCATAACCAGAGGTGGCTGTGCTGAGGCAGATATGGCCTCAATAATGTGACAAGAACTAGATACATGTTTTTCTGGGCCACAAATTTCTTGACTTTCAATAGATTCTGTGACACGAGTGTATGCCAGAGGCACCCTGGTTGTTTGATGAGGGGTTGGTTGCGGATGCTGTTGTGGATGCTGTTGTGAATGCTGTTGTGAGTATGGTTGAGGTTGAGGCTGTGGCTGGTGATAATTTTGGGGCTCAGCTTGGCGTGAAGGAGATGCTGGGCCAGGGCTCGAGGGGGCTTGAGTAGAGATACCATCCACTGGAGAGCTGGGTTGAGATGGCAATGTGATAACCACATATGTGTCACGAAGATTGCTGGCAAACCTCGGTGAAGAAGGAGACTTTGGTGAGGGTTGGAACGACTTGCTATCAGAAGACGGGCTCAGATTCATGGCTATGTCAGCAGGACCAGTGGGAAGTACAGTTGGTCTTGGTGGATGTGGGGCATGAGCAGGTGAGGGGGGCTGTGAACCAGGCTTTGGTGCGATCGGTGGTTTGATACCATGTCCTGGTCGGCTATCACCCATCCCAGCAGGAATAGATGGCTTTGGAGGAACAGGAGGGGGAACATGAGGTTTGTACATTTGTGTAACTGCTTGTCTTGTTGGTGGTCCTTGACCTGTGGTCATAGCAACTGGAGTTGCTGAAGCCTGAGGTGGAAGTGGAACTGGAGCTTTCCTGGGAAAAACAGTAGGTTTTGGTGGGGTGGGAGGAGGCAGTGGTTGTGCAACAGGTTCTTCTGCTTTTTCCTGAGAATTAGCCCTACGCATGACGCTTGGCTTAGGGGGTACTGGTGGGGCAGTTGACACTACACTGGGAATACTAGGTGTGTACTGAGGGACTGTAGGCAAGGGTGACACCGTTGAAATCACATGGGCTGATGTTTTTGGGGGCGCACTGGATAAGTCAACAACATCAGCCTGGGATGCTGTGATTGTGGTGTATGGTTGTGCATCTGATGTGGATGAGGGAGACTCAGACGAGACCGTCACTGGCTCACTTTGTGTCGCTGTTTTTGTTTCTGATTCTGCAGTTTTCTCCTCTTCTTTTTTTATAATACTCTCATCATCGGACGATAACTCTCCTGAAGAGCACTGTGTCACCTTTAAGTCTGGGATGGGGTGGAGTGCCCTTCTTGATGCAGTGTCTTCCACTTCTGGCTCTGGCTGCGTTGGGCTTGTTCCAGGAGTCAGTCTTTTCATTAGCTCTTCATAAGCAGATTCAGCATCCAGCAGTGGCTTTCCGTCTTTGCCTATTGTTACTGTACCGCTTTTGGAGTAGGTATTCTCAGCAGGTTGCAACACAATTTCTGGGTTAGTGCTCTCCTTCTTTGGCTGCATATTTTGATATTCCTGCTCGAGCTGCATGAATTCTTTCCTCTTCTTAATCATGTCTTCATATACTTCATCAGGTGATCTCAGTTTTCTGGGCTGAGCAGGAACAGTAATCTTATCTGAATCTCCAAGATCAGCTGTTGATTCATCAATTAGAGATGCATAGGCATAATCTTCAATAAGCATACCTCCATAAATTGACTCTTTTCCTGGCTGAATCTCAGTTTTGTCAGCTGTTGGAGATGTAGCCCTCAGCATTATTTCCTCATAAGCCTCATCAGCAGATTTGAGAAATTTTTTCTGTTGTTTGTCAGTTGTTTGATCATCGGTTGGGGAGTGAAGAGATACTGATATAGGCAGTTGATATGTTTTCTGAACTGCCGCAATCTTTGCCGCATGGATTTCAAACCCTTCAGGATCTGATTCAATACTAGGGGAGAAATCAGAGCAGGATGATCGTCTGATCTCCTCCATTTCAGCTTCTTGCCTCAGTTCTTCTGTTGGTGAAGCATCCTCAATAGGAGACAGATTGCTTGGCGGTGTCTTTGGACGTTCTCGTCTCCTCTGGGCTCGAATCTCTTCTTTGTCTTTCTTTGATTTTTTCCCTGAGCCCTTCTGTTTTTCTTGCTCTTTGAGGAGCTCCTCTTCTTCCCTCAACTCTTCCTCCTCAGAGGAGTCTTCAATAGTTGGCAGCATTTGACCAGGTTGCCTGTGTTTGGCTTTCCTTTGTTGTTTACTCTCACCAGAACGGATGTTACCGGGACTACTACTGTCACTGTCTTCATCCAGTGATGAGAGGGATGTTGGAGATGTCCCAGGAGTGAAACTGGACGCATGTAGACTGGATGACCCCTCACCTCTGGACCGATCATCTGGAGAGTCTGTAAGACTCTCCATTTCAGGCTCTCCATCATCATTAGGTATACGTATAGGGCTGCTGGTCGTATTCAGCTCCATAGTTTGGAATTTGCGAACTGCAGTACCACTCTCCTGCTTCTCTTCTTTTGGCTGCTCTTTATCTTTATCAGGTTGATCCAATGAGCCCCTGATTTGCTTATCTTCCTCATCATCTGGACTTATAGTGCTTTTCTTGGTAAGTCGCCTGGCTTTTCCTGATGTGCTCCTCTCGACAGCATCCTTTTTCTTCTGTTCCATTTGTTTCTTCTCATCCTCTCTAATCGCTCGTCGGATTTGATTTTCCTCATCAGACGGGGAAGCATCCTCATTCTCACTCATTTCCATTATCTGTTTTCGAATGAAGTCCTCATCCTCCCCCGACATTGGGCTTTCCTTTCCAAAGCTTTCACTGCTATCATCCAGAGAATCTGCTCTGACATCCATGGGCACAAGAAGCTTTTTCTTTAAGGTACCTTGGGCATTCTTCTCAGAAAGTTCTCTGTCGTCCTCTGAGCTCGGCGAGTCGGGTGAGAGAGGAAGCACCTCCAATTTACGTCTGGTTTTCAGAGTGTCTGTTAGTTTCTCCTCATCTTTTGGTTGTGTGCTTGCCTGGGCCTCAAGAATGGGAAGGACTGTGCTTTCCAGCTTTGCGAGGTCTGATGGACTGGTGGGACTGCCTTCCTTCACATCCTTGGCTGTTTCTTTTTCACCAGGCTCTTTCAAAGTCTCCACCGTTTTCATCTGTTGGTTTAATAAAAGACATAATTAATGTTCTTCTCAGATATTTCCATAAAGCATGAATACACATGAACTAGAATTTTTTATTTTTTATATATATGTACAATGTTCACATAAAGAAATTGTTGATCAGTAGCAAATGGAAATTAAATAATATTCTCTAGAATTTTATGAATAAGTTATGAAAAGTGTAACTAATTATAATAAAAAATAAACAATGTCATGATCATGTGACAGCAAAAAAAAGTCCCTGTTTGAAAATGTAATACATTCAGTCTGTGATTTAATATATTTTTCTTTGTATTGTTGTGTTTAGATATTGATTTTTGATACAGAGCAAACATTTCCATTTGCCATAACAACATTTACAACCATAAGTACATTTTTAAATAGAGCAGAAATAAAATTGTAGAACTTAAAGTGCGAAGATAATTGTATAATCTACCACTACTTCTGCTAAATTCTATGGTCACCTCAGTGACTGCATCATGATCACCCAGCTTTCCCACAGGCTGAGCTTTAGTCTCCTCTGACTCCTCCACGCCTGTGTTCTCCTTTGCGCCTTTGTCCTGCTCTGTAACTACAGAGGCAGGGATTTCAGGTTCTGCTACTGGGACTGAAGCTACTGATAAAGACACACCTCTGTTTTCAGAAGCTGCCTCTGATACTTCATCCTTCTCTGATGTCGTGTTCTTGCCTACATCAATCTGCGCAGTGCAATCTTTGTCACACACTGCGCTTGTCTCTGATACTGAAATAGGTTCCTGGATGTTGCCAGCTAAAGGTTTTTCTGCCTCCTTTTTGATTAGCACGTTGTGCTGTGAGACTTTCTCAAGCTGTTTTTCATCATTGCCTGTCAGAGCTAACGTCTCTCCCTCTATTTCATGTTGATTTTCAGCAGTGCTGTTTGTCTCATGTGAACTAGTTTCTTTCTCATCCTGAATGAGTTTCTCCTCGCAAGCTTTATCTCCGACTTGTGTCTCACTAATGACACCTGAGGATAACACTGTCTCCACACTTTGCGCTGGCTCCTTGTCAGTGACTTTTTCTTCAGATGTGACCACTGTATTTTCTGATGTATCATCTGCCTTTAAAATTGTGTCAGCAGGTGTCTGCTTTTCTTCTTTCCGGGCTTCACTCTCTGCCTCAACCATAGGCTTTTCTTTGTCCTCTGATTTCTCTGACAATGATACTGTCTCAACGAGGCTTCCCTCAGCAGGTGACAGCTCACATTTTGATTCTGGTTCTGTCTCTTTTTGCATCAGTATCTCTTCTTTTGGGATTTCTTTAGCAACAGTGGGAGCTAGCTCTCTTTCTGTTTCTGACTGTTCTTTCTCCATTACAGGACAATTATTCGCTGTATCAGCAGAGACAGGCTCGGGACTTGATTCTGCTTTATTAACCTTCTCCTCAAGAAGTTTCTTATCATTTGCATTTTCAACTATTTTCTTTTCAGGTGCTTCTTCTTCAGAGGCTTTCCCTTCATCAGCCTTTACCTCAATAGCCCTCTCTGAGGCTGCATTATTCAGAACTCCCTCCTCTTCAAAGGCTTTGGCATTAGATGATTTATTCTCAAATCCTGCCTCCTCAATAGCCCTCTGCTCAACTGTCTCTTTTTCAACAGCCTTCACCTCAGCATTTTTTTCTTCAGCAGTGTCCTTTGTTTTTATCTCCACTGATGTTTCCACATCAGCCCTCTCAGGTATATTCTGCTTAGCTATCTCCTCCTCAGCAACAACTTTTTCTAAAACTTTATTTTCAACCGGCTTCTCTTCTATTTCTTTCTCCGGAGCTTTGGTTTCATCCTCGACTACAGCATCTGGAGGTGATTTATCTGCTGAGTCGGGTGCAGAAGGCCCCTCCTCTTTTTCTATGGGTTTGTTTTCCACTATATTAGCTTTACTCTCTTCAACAGAAGCTGAGACTGAATCTTTGTTTTCTGACACTTGTAGAGAACTCTCAGTTTCTACACATTTTGCTGGCTCTGGTTTTAATTCTTGCTGGGTGTCATCAGGTTTAGGGACCTCACTGTTGACAACAGGGGCTACAGGGGCTACATTTTGTACCACTTCAGCTTGAGGAGGGGGAGCATCTTCTGTCAGTATAGGCTTCTCTATTATTGGTTCTGTGTCTGCTTTTATTTCTGTAGTAACTTCATTCTTAACATCAGGTGCTACACTGGCAGCCTCAGAGTTTGTGGTGATTTCTGTTTGATCCACGATAGGAGCTGTTTCTACAGTATCTGTAGGAGTTTGACCCTCTGCAGTAGCTTGGGCTTTATCTGTCTGGGGTTTCTCAATTGGCTTGCCAAGTTCTACCTCTGATATTGTCTCCTCTTTTACATTTGTAGCTGTGAAATCTGGCTTCGGATCAAGCTGTGGAGGAACTTCCTGTAAATCTGCTTCTGGGATCGAGGCAGGCTGTGGCTCTGATGAATTTGCTGCCACCCCTGGAAGCTTTTCTGGAGTGGGCTCTATTTTCTCATTATCTGTCAGGGGAGCTGCAGTCTCACTCTGAGTAATCTTGGGATTTGGCTCTGTTTCTGTCTCAGTGGGGACTGTTGTCTTGTCTAAACCTGTATTAGTCAATAGATTCTGTGTGTCGCTTTCCAGAGGGACATTAGGGTCCTCTGTTGCTTTCTCAGAGCCACTCTGTTGTTGTTGAACTGCTGGGATTTCACTGACGGTTGCACTTTGTGCTGGTTGATCAGCATCAGATGGCTCGGTCTCACGGTGAGGATGTTCCTCTGTTATTTTCTCACAGCTTATCTGCTGCTGCTCATCTACTGGAATTGCAGGAATACTTTCAGCTACGCTCTCTGAAATTGGAGCCTCTTGCTCAGGGTGAATTACAGGCTCCGACACGGGGTCAGCTGCTAATGGCTGCTTTTGTTCTTCTGACTGTGGTGTTACCTGAGGGGTGCAATCAGGAGGAGGAGCGCTAACGGAAAGAGGGGCATCATGATCGGGTGAATTTAATGCAGGTGTGGGGACGGTTTCAGGCTCTACCTTGGTTTCAGGAGCGGGTTGGGTTGGGGCTGCTGCTTCTACTACAGGTTTGCTATCTACAGGAGCTGGGGCGGGGGTGGAGGAGGGGGCTGGAGCAGGTGGTTGCTTCTTTGGGGAGGCCACAGCTGGAGGTGGCATGTCTCCCAGCTGGCCCGACATGGCTCTTTGGGTCTGACAGTTGAGGCAAAGCCATTCTTTCTGAAAAACAACGAGAAGAACAAATCGTTATTAATTAATATAATCATTTTATTGGAAAACAATTAGTCACACAGTATTGTGCCTGATTTATGCAAGAACTGATTTGACAAAGCTGCTGGAAAAGTCCATACATTATAACAATTACAAATGTATTCTTTTAACTCTAATACAATTATGTGAAACAAAATGTTTCTATGTGATTAAAACGTCACTGTCACATGGCGCCAGTGTATCTTCTTCTGTTTCAAGGGAAGCTTTTAAATATCTGGGACTTAAGAGATAGGCCTATGTATAATGCATGGTAATGGGACAGGGGTTTACCAGGGCACGCCAGAGAGGGTTGGCTGGCTTGTGCAGACATTTCATGTAGCAGACTTCACAAAGAGGCTGTGTTTGAATGTGTTCTTTGTTTTTATCATCACCTAGCTTGGTGTGCATATGTGCAACATCTTGTTTTGCTGAAATTACACTTCTGTTAAAACGCTAAATCCCAGCACAGAAGTTTCAGGGTTCTTTATTTTTAAAGTACTCATTTGACCTTAATGTTGTCCTTAAAGTCATCTGGGATGTTGTCCTAATAAAAATCCTAACTGTTCTGGTACAACAGACACACACATACACTTATTTACCTCACACGCCTCTTACACACACACATAGTGAGTCTCAAAAGGGCTGTAATATAGTCAGCATGTTTTCAACCATCCTCCGCTCTGACGTAAACACCTCATTTCACATTGCACCGAGTGTTCTAACATTCCTCTTTGACACCCCTCTTGTGAATGCCTTCGCCTGGCTTAACAGGAGGGTTTATGCTAAATTTGGGCTTCAGAGAAGATCGCAGCCTGCATACTAAGTCATGCAGCAGACAAGACACCTCTCTCCAAACACAGAGAGACAGAGAGGAAAAAGAGGGTGACAGGAGTGGGATGGAAGAAGAGGAAAGGGGATGTTGCAGCGGCAAAGTCAGGGTAAATAAGGCATGAGCTGCTGTGTTTCAGTCCATGCCTAAACACATCTCAGTAGCATTAGACTGACTCAGCTGATGTAGTCTGTGGGTATAAGCCTGCCATTGGTCGCCTCTTTCAGACGGCATTTTCACTTTCTGCCTGTTGCTCTTTTTGCAAGGCCCTCGTCACTTAGCACCACCCAAGACATCTGTGATCGGTTTAAATAAATTACAGACAAGTCACAAGGGTCTTTTTTCTGCCATAGCTGAATGATAAGAGATGCAGGATGACCTTTCTCCAGCGCTTTGGAGAAACAGTCGGCTATGCACGTAGCCAACTGTAAAAAAGGCAGTAAAAATGTTTTGACAGGGCAAAAACTTAAAAGTGTGTGTGAAACTGCAACTTACAAGATGAAAGTGGTAGAAAAAAAGGGATGATTTTAATATCTAGAAAGAGAGAAAGAAAGAAACGTATGGAAGGAGGCCAACAGAGATGCCAGTGCTCCGTCCATCACAAACGATGTGCTGATGTTGGTGAATTACACTCTTAACTCAGAATAAATCCAGTTAACCCTCAGACACGATGATGGACACAGCGCAGATACACGTCCTTATCTATGTACGCGAACGAGCATTTGCTATCAACATGACCAATCCCATCCGTCTCTGCTGGAGGGACTAAAGATGGGAGTTTCCCCAGCTTGACGGCTCCATCAGTTAAACCAGAGAGAGAGAGCAGGCAGTGAGCGCGGCAGAGACGGCCATCAATATATGGGATGAAAAAAAAAACGACAGCCATTCAGAGCCAGTCATCGCTGACGTTATCAGCACATCACAACAGGAACCTGTAAAGCTTTCAAAAACACTCGGTCAGTCACTGTGCAGACCTTAATCACCCCCCCCCCCCCGTTTCATTTGGAGTAACCTCCCACTTAATCTAACTCACGGCTGCTAAGTGGCCATCTCCAATATGGTTCCTACCGGCAATCACCCTGAAAGGCCATGAAGTCATTAAGTGTCTTCTTGGCTTCATTTAAAACTAAATAAATGAACTTTGGCAACTCTGACTTCCACACCCAGACCCCATTAAATCTCAGATGTCTGTATGCGGTGTTTACTCTGCTTCATAATAAGAAAAGCAAAAAAAGTATGCTATTCATTACTGCAGTTAAAAAGTTGTATTTTTGAACGCTACCGAAATGAGCAATTAATTAGATTAGTCAATTAATTAATGTGAAGACTATTTTGATAATTAATTAGGCTTTTTGTTCATTTATCATGTTAAAATGCCAATTTAACTTGTGGATCCCGCCACTTTAATTTGTGAGGATTTTTTGTCATTATGAATTAAATGTCTTTGGCTTTCATATTTTTTTGCCAGCAAAACAAGCAACTTGAGCTCTGGGAAACTGTGAGGAAAAAAACTAAGCTTGGAGTCTGCAAGTGCTTCTTGGATCTGACACAATATGTATGGTATAAATAATATGGTGTCACCAGTCATTAGACTTAGTCCTTTAGGCGCTGTGAATTTATGTATTTAGTAGCACTACATTAAATGGCCGTTGAAAAATATGTAGATGTAGTCTTAAACACTGGACTAAAAGACTGACAAGCCAACAGTGCCAACCATAAAGCCTCACTGCTAGCAGTTAAACTGATAATGACATGTCATTAGTTACAGCCCTAGACAGAATTTTCTTCATAAAAAAATTTCTTTTTTCACCATCAGAGAAAATCCCTCAGCAGTACCGAATCCACGGGGAATCCACAGTGATCAATACGCTCCTCCTTCGCAACCTAGCCTTGTAATGAACACTAACGAGGCAGGTGTATTTTTATTAAACCATCTCCCCTGCTGCAAGCCTCTAAAATAAATGCTACATGCCTGTGTGTATTTCTGTCTGTCTGCGGAGAGAAGTTCTGCAAACAGCAGCATTGGATGATTCATAAAGGCAGAGGAGTCACTCGCATCACCGTCTTACAAGGACGTTTTCTAGCATCACATGTGGATGGGTACTAAAGAGTCGACACCCACGGAGCTGAGTTTTGTGACTGCATCGATGACTTAGGTATACTCTGATAAAAGGCACGAAACGCCTCGGAAGGAAATGACAACTTGCTCTCCCTCTTCCCACATAACAAATACAAGCTCATGAATAAGGACAGATTGAGTGTGAGCCGTTCCAACCCTTTCCCATCTCCAATTTTCCTCTCAAACTTCCTCCAAGGGCAGAGAAAGAAGACTGAGTGAAAACCGCAGACGGCAACCAGATATAGAAGACAAGATGGGCTGTAGACATACCAACGTACGGTTATTGTTTCCAGCTGGGAGTTGAAGTGTTTTGAAGGTCGGTTCAGCTCTTTGATTAAGACATGGGATCCTACGAGGGTTTTACCCATCTAAATATAGCTAGAGGCTGGCAATGAAAGCAGGAGAACAAGAGGATCTGGAGGAGGATGGGACAGATGGACAAAGACAGATGAGAGGATGGTGACAGAGGCAGGTAGAGGAAATGTGACGATGTGAGAAAAAGAGGGAGATGATATAGTGTAAGGAGCAAAAGAACGATATGAGAAAGGTAGAAAGAGAAGCAGGAGGGGACAAACAAACAGGATGAAAAAAGGCATGATATTGTCTGGGAAAGAGTGAAGCGGTGAAGAGCTTAATGGTCATTGGAGGTGACTCAACACCAGCTCCTGCCAACAAGCTTACGTTATCACCCTGCAAATCTGCTAATCAATTGCCAGGAAGTCAGGAATAGCTGCAGTGCGTAATGGCTGCCGAGAATATCCTTAAAATGTTACAGGAACCAGTCAAAATTTACTCCGGGTTTCTCACAGAGAAGCTAAGCTAAGCTATGCTAACTGTCCCCTGGATGTAGCTTCTAACCGAGCACCTCAGAAGCTCCAGCTCTGTCTCTGAGCTCAGCAGCTGTCTGTTGGCCACCAGCAGATCCATCTCATGACTTTTCCACACAAAGCTGCCAAATTTTTTGCATCTAATTCTGTGAAGTCAGAGTTAATTTTAACCAAATCTGACATAGAAATTGTTGGGACATTAGAACGAGACTAAGAGTTAAGCAAACAGTTTTGATGATTTTGATTTTTTCAGCTAAAACGATGTGTGTTTTACAAAGAGTTAATGAGGTTATTAAGCTAATTAAGAAAGAGAAACTTGAATTCAGAAGGTGTATAATTATACTGTTGTCTGTCACATTGAGATCTTTCAGGGCACGTGGTTGAAGAAACCTTAGCTATACATTTTTCTACACAGCATGAGCATATATACACAACATCTAATTGATCCTCTACTTTTGAGTTTCACTGCTTCCAATCAAGCAGCACATTTGTAACTGAGGAGAAAACATTAGTGCACCACACAGAAAACTGATCAGAAATCAGTATGGAAAATTCAGATTGATAAGTGGAATTGATTTTGACATTAGCATCACCAAAATCTACCAACTCCTGTGCCTGGTTTGGCCTAAAAAAATGGGGGTATTATGTTTGAAATCAGTATGTCAGAAGTGAAGGGCTGCTTTTCTGCATCAGTGACCGTGTAAGTCAAGAAAAAACACCATAATTGACTTGATAAAATTAATAATCAAGCCACTGAAAGACTTGGCTTCTTTCCTGCAGTCCTGCTTAAGTCACCTTTCAGTCCAGAAAGTAAAGTCTGGAAGTCTGTGCCCTTTTCTCATTGATGAGCATTGCTGTGCAGCCAACTTAATTATAATGCACTAGACTGAAAGCAGAACATCACAGCATCAGCTCCTTTTGCAAGCCAAAAAAGATCTTTGTCCTAATAAATGTCCCACTGTTAAATACGTTCCCATCTTGGGATCAATTTGCTGCACGCATGCCTTTCAAGTGGATCCCCTCTCATGTGTTGATGCAACTCTCGTGTGAATCATGAAACTGACTGTTATGCAAGCGGTGATAGCCTTAAGGTTGGAGAACTGGGCTTCGGACCAGGAGATTGCTGGCTTTAATCCCAAAATAAGCAGCAAAATGTTAGCGGGGAAGTAAAATAAATCGAGTGCTGCTGTCAAAAAAGGCCTCGGAGAAAAAGCAGGCTACTTTTAACCCTCAACTACCCGATAACCAACGGTAGAGGACGGTGGTTTTGCTGGTCAGATCCTGTGAATGAACGATTATAAATGAGGTAAAAGTGCTGCGCGAATCCACAGAAAGCTTTCAGGGCAGCCATTCTCTTAACGAAGATTGAACAAAAGCTAATTATCAGATTCTATAAACTGATTTTTGACTCGACTCCGAGCTGACAGATGACAAACAGGAGCCTGCATGTTCCTGTTCTCACTTGACAGGAGTGTCAGGAGTGTCAGACTGTGTAGCTCCACTGTGGATTGATATTCTCCTGCCAGGTGTGTGAAGAAAGTGCCAGAAGAGAGAGCAAAAATCTGTATTTTCCTGAGTATAGTTCTGCATTTTTAGACCGGATCTGACAATAAAAAAAAAAAAAAGTGCGAGACAGCTCATATGCACTCTGAGCCCAAGGATTAAGGAGAGTGAGACATTTGTTTCAGGGCATTTTCTCTGTCTGCATCTGTGTTTGTTTATCTCCAGCCCACTTCATAATCTGTCTGCATGTGTCAGCTTCCATGTGAAGGAGAAGAAGTTGAGACGTTCAGGGATTTTAAGATTATTTTGTTTCTTCTGTCAATGGCAATAAAGTATTTTTGGCTTACATCAAAAGGTTGGCTCAGGCTTCTCGTCCCTTAGTCATCTCACATATCATATGTCACACAACGGGCGCTGCTTTCCAAAGAGCCATGAGAATTAAAAAAACTCAAAATCGCTGTTGTAAAATCTAATCATAAACAAGTAATTCTGCTTTAATGAATCAGATGGCTATGCGTGATGTAAAAGTTGTGTCACAAACTGACAGGATTTTCAGCCGATTCTGCAGCTTTATGCCGCTAGCTTCTGTTAGCTTGTTGTTTTAGTCGTATAGCTCAGTTCTGCTGTTCATTTCAACCTTATTTCCAGTAGCAGGCATCTGTTTTGCCCAAATAACGGTCAGGGAGTTAGCAAGTTAGCAACTAGCCAATGGGCAAAGTCAAACATCTAGCAATGCAAACAGAACAAACACGCCATCAATGTGATAATAAGCCTGTTTCATGTCTGTTAGCTCCTATAATGATCAGTTACTTCACTCAGGTCAGTTTGTTTCAGCTGTAGGTGTGTGAAGGCTCGTTATATGCAGATAAATGTGTTTGGTCACCAATGCTAAGCTTCTCCGACACTTAGCTTCTCAGTGCAGGTGGAACTGGACCAAAAGACGAGGAAAGTGGGGGAAGAGGATTCCCACCCCCGCCTCCATTCAGTGCAAAGGTTAGGCCTAATGGACTGTGGGCACTGGCTTACAAAATCATTTGAAAACACGCTGTTGTTTACTGAGGATATGGCGCTACGAGGTGAAGATACACACTACAACAAATAAAAGCTGTTTTCATTCAACTGATATAGGCACAGAATGCTTGTTTCCGTGGCTGTTTTTTTCTATACAAAATGTATTTAATAACCTTTTGTGTGTTAATGATGCAGTGTCACACATTGTGGCCTTGGACAGCTGAGACTGCTGAACCAAAAGAGTGGGTAAAAAGACTCTTAAGTTGTTAAACTTTTGTGTCATTTAATTAAAATTCAGCTGAATTGCAGTTGCATAATGACGCACGCAAACTCCCTGATTCACATTAAGTTCAATAAGGTGTCAGCTTAATGTTTAACGTGATTAACTGAATCAGATGGTTGCATTTAAAAAAAAAAATCTTTTTAAAATGATTTATACAAGCGGGATGAAATATGTAGGCATTACACAAAAACCTGCAACGGGCCACTAAAGCCATGAAAAAAGCTCCCTGTCAGCTGTGGCACAGGTGTGATTTTACCTCCAAAATGACACCAAAATTGTACTGCACAAGCATATCTTTACAAACGTCAATGATCCAGACAAGCTTTGTATGAAAATAGAGCCTTCTATGTTGAGTCCAAGCACTGCCCGCTTCCTCACAAAATCTTGTCTGATGTTACAGCTCTTGCTTCATCAAATGTTTCTGCCTGACAGGAAATTCTGCCTATAGGTGCTGTTAATGTGACTCAGAGGCGTGAGTCACATGTGCTAAAGTAAACCACAATAGTCAGGTTGTCATGGTCTGCAGTGCTCAGGGCAGCATGGCCTGGCACCAATATCCTATGTGACATCTCCACATCCTCCCCGACTCCCCTGTTGGACTCCTCTTTCTGTCACAGTATCCTCTCTTGTGTCGTCTCCCCTCAGTTTGGGGCCTTGTCCTCCTCCACTCCACATTCACATGTAATCTGTCACTGCAATCTTACTCAATTCACAGCTCTCTTATATCTTTTTCTTAAACCATTTGAGGATAGAAAGTGTGTGTTTTCCAGCTGCATTGGCTAATGTTACGTTTTACTTTCACCGAATAAACAGGGCCAGTGTGATATGAGCTTCCGCTTTGTGTCTCACAGTCTGTCAGTCAGTCCAACAACTTACTTCCAGCTGAACTCACTCTGCCATTTTCTATATTTTCCAATAAGGATGAAAGGTACAACTTTCCCTCTCAGGTTTATTTAATGCACGGAAATAGTTTTTTGAAGGTGAAGCTATTTCCTAATCCCTGCCTCTGCTGTTTGCCTCACCTATGGAATATCAATTTTTTACAGAGGAAGTTGGAGTCAGATGCTCACATCTACAAAGCAAACTTTATTTAAAAAAAAAAAAAAACTTACATCAGACACTTTCCTGACACTTGAGTAAACCCTGTGTTCGAAAGGAGAGAGAGAGCGGCAACAGTCAGGATGTAAATACAACAGTCTGTGCTAACTAGATGATGCCAGTGCCAGAATGTGTGTGTTTTTCGAGTCTCTGTGTGTCTTTGCCTCTCTGTCTCATCAGGGCTCAGTGCTGGCACACATAATGTCTTGGCTTTTGTCCTCTCTTTTCTTGGCACTAAAAAGCTTAGTGGCCAAAATACAGCCCTTGCTAAGCCTGCAAGCACCGGTAAATTAGAAAGGAGATAATTGGAGATCATTCTGGAGTGGAACAAGGAAAACTAGAGGACTATGCAGCGCTTTGAAGGACAGTTCGTTACGCTGGTGGCAGTTTCTAAAACAATGATAAACCGCTCGCCGCTGCTTAAACGAGGTCTAGAAGCTGGAAAATACGGCAAACAAGACAGAAATCGTTTAGCCTGTGTGGAAAACATGAATATAATAAGCGCAATATAATCCCATTCATGTACCAGCAGTCTCGCTGCAAAAGTAACGACAACATTTGTTCATCAGACAGAACAAGCATTGCATACACACACAAACATAAACACCTTTATGTCTAAAAATACCATCCATTTCAAGCCTTCCAAGGTGGCCGTGGGGGGGACTCTGTGTGTTGCCTGGTGCTGCTGAAAGGCCCATTTAATGGCAGTAAATATGAAAGAGGAAACACAAAAGATCCTGGCGGGGAGAGAGACAGAAAGAGAGAAAGAAAGAGTTGCCCTGCAGTAGCTTGTGTTCTCCCCCTTTGTGGCTCTGTTGTGGTTGGGACTATTTTCGTACACTTCAGCCTCTTGGGCAAATGATGGCGAAGCTGTGAGGTAACTGGACTGAACGGGCCGGACACAGACTGACCTGAGTTACGCAGAGGCTTGGATCAAAACTGCAAGGAAAAGACAGATTCATAACAGAACGGAGGACAAAGAATGTAGATCAGGCTCAGATTTTGCGTGGGCCTTGAATGCAACTGTGTCTTCTAACTGCATCCTAAGTAGATGTGACGCGATAGCTGGACATTCACTTCCTATTAGGACATGGTGTAAGACTGTGAGATGACACCAAATGGTGTCGCTGTACTCCACACACATAAGTGTGTATTATATGTTTGACCATGGCGGAAGCCTTTATCGGCCAAAGCAGGCTCTGAGGGGCTCATACTGCATTTGGACACTGTTATTCTGTGTGCACCATCACAGAATAACAATGAGGGAGGAAGACACAGGAAATACCATGTAGTGAGTGAGTGTGTGTGGGCATATCAGGCCTCGCAGACGCTGAGATGTGCAGGAGCTGGGCCTCCCGACAAAAAACATGCATGCACAAACACACATACACAGCTACATTTGTTTTTGTGACTTGTGAGGACAATGAATCAACCAGGGCCTGGTGCAAACTAGGATTTTCAAATCTTTACTGATTTTCAAAACGCTTTAGACCACACATATGGCAACAGATTTAAGCAGTTTTTTTTTATATTTTGATTTTCAGACTGCACATAGCGGACCATCAGTCAAGAAGCAGGACCACACACTCTGTGTTTTCGCTGAACGATTTTTTTAAGTGGTGATTTTGGGGCTCTGGGAGCTCAGTGTCTACGCTGTCCCTTTTAGACAAAGTCATGTTTGTGAGATAGAGAGCGAAAAGCTCCAAAACACGCTGCTCCACAAATAGAAAATCAATATGTGGCTGGCAATGTTGATATAACATCATATTTATCATAGAGACATGACAGTCTGCATATCAGTCTTATTTTGCACCTCTGAGTGAGAAAAATATCAAAGCATTTGTGTAGAATACTATTTAAATAAAATAGTTGTAATTATAAAGGTGAATTAGCTGTAAACTTTCTATAAAACATGATAATAAAAGACTCATTTGCCGGTTTACATAAAAAATACATTATCCAGGTGAACATTTGGTATGGTTAATATTCATGTCAGACTAAGAGAATATGGGCGCAGGTGCACTCAGCCTGAACTACATTACTGTATCTATGATTGGATCTTAAGCTGCAGGCTATTAAAAGAACCATAGGTTGTCATTAAGGTTCAAAATGGGGAAAAATCAGCTGTGACTTTCAACATTTCACAGAGCTCGGTAGGAAAGGTGAGATTCGGTTGCTCCCTTGGTGTAGGTGATACAGCGTGAGGCTTGCAGCCTCCTCTATTGGCTCGGATTCTGTGATTTGTGCTTGTTTGCAAAGTGGTGCCTCTCCCATTTTACAGACTTTGACTTCTCCAACCAGCAAACTCATTACTGATGAGGGCAACATGACATGGAGTCTGAGCTACGGTAACGTCGCTGACACAGACACATATTAACAGACTTTCCCCACATCAAAGGATAGAAACAGTGAGAGAGAAGCAAAGGGATGACACCACAAAGGAAGAGTCCGACACAGAGAAGACAATGTGTTGAAAGGGAGGATGAGCAGCAAAAAAAACCAAAAAACAGTGGCATTAAGTGAGCCTCCTCTAGGACATATAAAGATAGGAAATGATTAAAGGATACAGATAAATAAGACACAGAGCAGATGAAAGTGGGAAATGAAATCTGTTAAAGGTGTTAAAAAAAACATAGTGAAAAACATACAAAGATGGAGGGCTGAGGTGTAAAGGAAAGAAGGACAAGGAGGAGAAAAGGAAAGATGCGTCATGAGAAGTCTAGGATCCCCGATGGAAATGACAAACTTCCTGCTGCCCTTTAAATCCTTTTAGCAAAGACTGATCACTCCTACACACACGCTCACGTGTTGACACAGACATAATGCAGGCGCTCTCACCCTTAAGTATTTCAGAGTAAAGACAGACAGAACCTGAGTTAAACAGACGCCATGCAAACTAGAAGAATCAACACACCCACAGTATGCATATCCACACCATCATACCAGTCTGATGCAGCAGTCTCGCAAATATAATGCACTTTTTAATTCCAACACACACACACCCATACGCTCACTCTCAGGTACACACACTGTGACCCACTCTCATGCGTCAGCAAACGAACCCCTACTGACAGCAGACATGGTGACAGAGAATGACACAGAAGCGAGGCACAGTACGTAGGGGGTAGATGACTCAACCAAGGTTTGTGTGTGTGTGTGTGTGTGTGTGTGTGTGTGTGTGTGCGTGTGTGCGTGTGTGTGCGTCTCCTACAGCCATATTCCACACTGCTGTTTTAAGATTTACCTTATTCTTTTTCCTATTCAGTGCTAAATGTGTCAAAATGATTCATGCTCCTTGTGCCAACTGCTCGCTAACATTGTTTTAAAAAAAGGACAAAAACCGATCTGACCGTTCTGGCTTTAAGACAAGATGGTGTTCAAAGGACTAATCTATATCCAATTAGAGCATCGGTGTCTTGGATGCCCATCTCTCCAGCTTAATTACATTTTTCCCCATGCTTGGCCTCAATTAAGTGATTGTGCAGTTCAGCTCCTCATTATCCCAGCAAGCTGCAGAAAAGGACAAGAATTTGTAACTTAAAAGAACTCGAGGCTTTAATAATGCTGCCACCACTGAAACAAGCGGTGGCCATCATGTCTTGGAAGTGTAGCAGTGAGGCAGGACATAGTTTTATTAATAATGCCAAATGTGGGTTGTTATATTTCATAGCAACAAAAAAAAATTCTCTCAAATCCTAAGTGTCACACCAATATAAGAGTACATTGTTACAATAACAATACAAGCTTGGGAGATTAAGCTAACAGGCTAAGCTCAGCACAAAGACTGGAAACAGGGAAGCAAAAATGACAAAATAAGCCTACAAGAACCTCAGAAACTTGCATAATATCATTTTAAATCTTGTCTGTACATAGCATACTAAAATGTAGGTTATGTGTGAAAATATAAGTCCCCCGAGAGTAGCTCCAAGCTCCTACTTTCAGGCTACTTGCTAAGCTAAGCTAATCAGCAGCTGATTGTAGCTTGACATTTAACAGACAGCTAAGACAGTTGTATCTGTATTCTCATCAATCTCTCCAATTAAAAAAAGAAAAGTGTTATTTATAAAGTGTTTAATTATTCCTTTAAAGTTCGTGGGTTGTCCTGTAGTTTATTGTCATGTGGTAAGTCTTACATTTTTTGGGTTCATCTGAAACTGCACACTATATTCCTCCAAGCTAAGTCTACTGTCTTTTGCCAGACTTTTTTTCTTTTACAAAAAAAAAGTTGATTTCCTTGGAGATTTTAGTACTTCCTGAAAACAGAGTGTAGGTGGAGATCATTCCCAGCTTAGCTCCACTCACTGTTACAAAAGTCTCCTCCAAGAGCCAGAAATACACTACAGATTACAAGAGACACACTTAAACCATCGGCTAACAAAGCAGCAAACACGTGAAGCCTGGATGACGCTGGTTGACAAACACGTGATGGAGAATCACATGACCATGCAAAGAGGATACTGTCACACATCACACTGTCAGTGACCTATGGTTTTAGTCAGGTTGACCACACAAAGCTTATGGTTATGAATGTGTAAGACTGTAGAGATTTTAAGTGTCATATAGAAAATGACTTGGATACTTTTATATGTAATATTAAGTGGGTGTAGCATATGTGGATATTTTTTGCCTGCATGCTGGGAAACCACTCAACCAATAGTTGTTTTTGGCTTCAGTTCTCATAATATATTGAACCTCCACCATAGAGTACCATCTGCTCTGTAGAACTCAATACAATCTTGTGATGCGAACCACAATAAAAAAAGAAAACCAGTCACCACACATCGAGAGATAAGCGGGACAAATGTGTTTTGGTTTCCACATCATCACTGGGCAAGCTAGAATAATTCATGGACACACTCGAGCTAAAATATATTCAAACTATTAATAATACCATGAAAGAAAACTGCCAAGGAGAAGAAATTTCTGCATTTTGTACTAATTGCTTAACAAGTACACTCACAAGAAGACATGATCCCACAAACACACATTATGCATCACACACACACACACACACATGCAGAGTATTTAGTTTCAGAGTCAAGTGTCAATTGTTTGAAGTGCTCTCTGGTGATGAGACATCCATTTAAATAACCCAATTCATCCTCACATGTCTGACTGTCCTCTCTGCTAAGAAAGCTTGGTAGTAATAAGTCTGACATTTCTGACCACATCCTTTCATTCGGTGGTCAAACGTGTACAGATGTCATTACTGTGTGCACTGGGGTAAGTGAATGTACTTAGTATAACTAATAACACTCCATCCTCATTTCAGAGTGTTTTGCTTGAACGCTAGTGGGGAAAATGCAGAGCTGATAACTCTCTGGCTCCTGATGGTATCTTTACAGTGACCTATTTCAATGAAACATCTACAGGGTGTTTGCGTTCTATTTATGTAAGACAGAATGAATAAATTACTGATAGGTGCAGTGTTGAAAGTACAGGAAGCTGTGGAGTTTAAGACAAATGTTAGTTAAAACAAGGTTTCTTACCTCTCCTAAGTGAGGAGTAGGATTAAATCCACACAGATTGCACACTTTTTTCTTGCACTCGGTGCAAAGGCTGTGGTTGGGTGCGTCCTCTGATCCAATGTTCAGCTCCACATTACAGAGAGGACAGTTTTCCCTGGTTGTTGATACCGGAGCAGGTGCAGGTGCAGGTGCAGGTGCAGGTGCAGGTGCAGGTGCAGGTGCAGGTGCAGGTTTAGCTGCAGGTGCCTCCTCTTTCTGCTCCACAGACATGGTTCTGGGGGGCTTTTTGGACTTAGCAGGTGGGGTGTCAGGTGCAGAGTCCGAATCAGGAGGGGATCCAGGAGGTGAGAAGGGAGAGTCAGGTGGCGAGCCGGGGCCAGAATCCGGAGGGGAACCTGGTCCGGAGTCAGCTGGGGAGTCCGGCGGCGACCCGGGTGGAGAACCTGCTGCCTTCTCTTCCTCTCCAGTGACAATATTGGTGGCTGTATTTAAGAGTGACGAGCCAAAGCTGAACATCTGAGAAGCAGCAGCGGGAGGTTTTGCTGATTCTGTCAACCCTCCAAAACCTCCAAAAAGCTTCCCAGCCACTGACTCCTCTTGCTTTGCCCCGGCCTGCGGTTGAGGCTTTGATGTTTCCATCAAACCACCAAACCCACCGAACAGTTTCCCTGTGACGGACTCGGCAGCTTGTGAAGCAGCCGCAGGAGGTTTAGCCGCATCTGTTAAGCCTCCTAGACTGATGCCTCCGAACCCCCCAAAGAAGCTGGACTCCTGTTGTTTGGCTTTAGCTGGAGACTGCTGTGGACTGGACTTTGGCTGGATGGGGCGACCTGTCTTGGGGTCAATTTTGGGGGACCCTCCCACTGAGGAACCTGGGGAAAGAGGTCCAGGAGAGGAAAGACTTGGAGATTTCTGTCTCGGTGTGGTTGGCGGTGTTAACCCTTGGTCAGTGGTACTCTGCTGCTTTATCAGCAGCTTGCCAGGCTTGCCAGGTGCCTGTCTCTGGGGCGAGGGTGGGGCGGAGCCTTGTTTGGGCTTTGTCATGCCAGGGGGATCCATACCTCCCATCGCTCGCTGCATCTGGCAGTTCAGACACAGCCACTCTTTGCCCTGTGCAGGAAACAAAAAAATTAGCTTGATTTAACTGAAACACATTTCCACACTGTTACGAGCAAAGGCATAAATAGCATGTGTAATTACAGTACATACACAGGCAAGCATAACCAATTAAACCTCTAAAATATCTGCTGTTTTTCTTTGGCTTATAATAAAAACAAATTCAGAGATATGTCCATTAATTAGTGTTTCAAATTATGTTGAATCCTGTTTTCCTCAATTAAATGGCTTCTTATAACATGAGGGAATTTAAATCTGGAAACAGTTACATAAATACAAATCAGTCAAAAAGGCACTTAATTTCTATATCTAGACAATACTGACATTTTATACAATATTTGTATGTTTTTTTTCTAATTTAATTAGAACAAAAACAGTTATTTCTGCACCTTGTTGTCGTATTTCAGCAGTTTATCATAGGTGCTGTGCATGTTTGACCATCATAGTTGCATTTTATTGTCTGTTTTGATCACACAATACATGTTAGGACCTGGTCCAAAAAAGCCTGTGCTCTTTGCTCAGTTTACAGGATATCTCCTAGGTTTCCACTGTGTGCAAACCACCGTTTTTAAAAGGGCCAGTGTTGACAATTTGATGACTATCTAGAACAGAACAGTGTGTGTGTTTTTGTAGTGGTTCTTGCATAAAATCTCAACAGAGGTTAGGTCAATTCAGTCCACCTATAACTTATACCACATGGTACGATCTAACTGCAAACAGCATTTGATTTTTTTTAGGGTGATATTCTGAATTATAAACTAAAGAAAATCAACTTCCAGTGTAAATCAATTTGCCAAAAGACTGAAACCAATGGTATAATAATATTTGCATGTAACAAATCCCAAGAAGAGGCCTGAGCAGAAGGAACCAGTCATTCTGCTGTGTTGTAATCATGGCCCACCAGCGTTTACCGTTCATGTGTGACGGCATGTCCTCACAGGCTGGCACAGTATCTTCCTGTGGCCATGACATGAGTCACCTTGATCAACATTCCCTGGGTCCATATGTTCCCTCTGTTCCTCAAATCATGTGCCACTCTTATAAGATAGCCTCAGCTACATTAGCCAGGCTCAGAGGACAGAAATATGCTGCTAACAAGCTAGTGCTGAATTCAACTCCAGGTTTATATAAACAAACTGTTTGGTCTTATTTTTGAAATTTTATGGCTTTATCTATTTGAAACATGTTAATCCACAAAAATACCTATTATTTAAAATTCAGTATGACCACTTTAAAAAATTCTTCTCTCAGTTTTACAACATGATCTTTTAAGATGTTGATTAAACATGTTAAAAAAAAAACATTTTTAATGAGAATACCACAACAAATGAGCTTTCAGAATAACATTTTGCAATGAAATAGTGACTGAGCAAATTCACTAGATATTTTTGTATTTCTCCCACAGAAGATTTAATAACTTGTGACCTTTTCCACTTCAGCCATCAATAATATGGACTGTTGACTATTAGACAAATGCCAGTATGTCCAGGAGGAACTTCTTTGACCATTAAAACATGAATCACTTGTAAAATTGACAGCTCAAATATAAACATTTTTACAAAATAATGTAAGTCACTGCATAAATGTACTGAGGCAACAATAAACCTTTTTTAAAACATAAAATAAGCTAATTATTGGCTTACCGCAGAGTCTGGGGGGCTGAACCCACACAGGCTGCAGACCTGGTTCTTACACTCAGTGCAGTTATTGTAATTAGGCGGGTCCTTAGATCCAGTGTTCAGCTGGGTGGTCTTACACAGCGGACAGAGCTTTCCAGCTCCCTGCTGACTAGGAGGCCCTCCAGGATGAGCCCCAGAGTCTGGTGGTCCTTGCTGTTTGGGTCCAGGCTTCCCAGGTCCTTGTTGAGGGGGTCCACCTTTCTGCTGAGGAGGGCCACCCTGTTTGATACCTTGACCTGGTGGTCCCTGACCGGGTTTGGGGCCCTGTGGCCCTTGGGGTCCTTGCCCTGGTGGTCCTTGACCTTGCCTGGGGCCCTGTCCAGGGGGCCCCTGACCTTGCCTGGGTCCCTGCCCAGGTGGACCCTGCCCAGGTGGACCCTGGCCTTGTGGTCCCTGACCTTGCCTGGGTCCCTGCCCAGGTGGACCCTGCCCAGGAGGACCCTGGCCTGGTGGTCCCTGACCTTGCCTGGGTCCCTGCCCAGGTGGACCCTGGCCAGGAGGACCCTGGCCTTGTGGTCCCTGACCTTGCCTGGGTCCCTGCCCAGGTGGACCCTGGCCAGGAGGACCCTGGCCTGGTGGTCCCTGACCTTGCCTAGGTCCCTGCCCAGGGGGTCCTTGCCCTGGCCTTGGCCCCTGTCCAGGAGGGCCCTGACCCTGTTTCTGAGGTCCTCCCTGTTGCGGTCCCTTTGGACCGGGCCCTTGTTGGGGGCCCTTGCCTGGAGGCTTCCCTCCCTGCTTGGCCTCAGGTTTTGCAGAAGCATCTCCCTCCTCTTCATCCCCAAACAGTCCCAACTTGGAAATGTTAACAGAATCCCCCATGGAGGATATGGAGGAGGAGACAGAGGAAGTCATGGATGACACGGCACTGAGCGGGTTGGCCCCGCTGAGGAAGCTGGAGCCAAACATGCCGGATGACTTTGTCTCTGGGTCCTTTGGCTCCTGCCGGAATCTGGATTCAAAAAGGCTGAGGGTTGAGGGGCTGCGGCCCGGCGTGGGCCTGCCGGGTGGACCCTGGTTGAAGGCGTCTACAGTACGGCTCTTACTGAGACCTGTAGGGCCTCTGGGGGCCCCTACCTGCTGGGGACGCTGCTGGGCATCAGATTCTGATGGTCTGGTGAAAACAAAACAAAAGAGAGAGAGTTTTTGTTAGCACTGCTGTTGATTTGTGTTAACTTTGGCAATGTGACAAAAACTCATTATAAATTCACACCAACTCTTAGCTAAGCTAGAGCCAAAAAACAACGGAACAAACTGCTATAAGAGTTTAAGAACAGATGATATTTCAATAAATACATTTGTCTACTTTGCCCCTTTACCTGTCATTGTAATTTGTTTAGTATTAAATTAACATGAAAATCATTAAGACTGCAAAATAAAAAGGTCTCTCTGCTGACTCAGTCAAAAAAAATCTTCATGCTGTCTGAAAAATACTGAAATGAGAATGAAATGGTCAAAGTATTATTCCATCATGACTATGAACTGATCAATACATAAGAATACGTAAAACAATAATGTGTACTGTGTATTAATTCTGGAACAAATTACTAAACAGTGAACAATATTAATGTGCTGTGTAAAAATGAAGGTTGAACTGTTAAAATACTCATCATTAACATTTTTATTCATGGTAACTGCTCACTATGTTATATTTTTCCATCTCAAACACAGTTGCTAAGGATGTTTACTAACTCCACTGCCCCTGCTGTAGCTTCATTGTGCTAAAAATAAAGGTTAAGACCATGGCAGTAGCTCTTTGTGATCACAGACCCTTTCAACACATCAGTGAACACAAAATGTGTAGCCAGCAGCCCTCGGCTGTGCTGACAGGAAAGTGAATACCGCTGAATGACATAGAGTGTAGATCATTGAGATAGAGAGGGAAATGCTCGGCTCCATGAGAGCTAGCTGAGACATCTTTGTTAGCTCGGGCTGAGCAACGTACACAACCCACACACACAGCTAGGCACAAGCATGAAAATCAAATTTAGACCATCATCAAAATGCATCAAAAGGACTATTTAGCTTATTGTAAATTGTTTGTTGTTGTGTGATGGTTTGTGTGCACAACATGCAGACATGCTTGTTTCTGATGCTGCTGTTTGCAGGTCCCTGATTTTTCCACCTTTAAGCCTGAGATGAATTATATTCCCATGCAATAAAGTTTCATTTTATGTTGAATACCGCATTTGATTATTTTTTTTTTACACTGAGCACTGAGTAGCGTAGCGTTGCAATGCTCGTTGTGGCCAATCCACTGCAGCGTGTATTTCAGCACCACGGACAGCAGCCGCGTATTTCAGCACTGTGGACAGCGACCGGACTCATCTCAAGACTGATGCTCCAACAACAGGACATCAAATCTGACTTTCACTCTTAAAAAAAACAGAAAAACATACGAAAACAGCAAGTGGGGAGCCTGTGAGTGATGACATTAACGCTGCTGTTCTATTTATAGTCATATTAATATTGATGCACCCCTCCCCCATCTCTAGCACAGATATAAATAACAATTCTTCTCCCCAATTGGGGCCAATTAGCGGCACCGCACATCATGTTATTCAAACAGATATCCAGGATTTTTTTTTCATAATTATATAACTACAAATGTAAATGTGAAGCAGATCTGGCAGTATATTGTTTTCTTTGGCAGCTTTCTACCTCCCCCCCTCCACAACACAGCTCCTCTCTCCCACACGAAAGATTAAAATCCAGTCTCATAAAGTAGACGGTGTAATTGGCAATATTAGCTGATGCACAGCTGATGTATTAGGCGTATTTGTTTAGATGGGTGTCAAGGCGTCGCTCTTATGAAAAAGAAAAAACACACACACACACATACACATACACACACACACACTGGGCACGACAGACTTTCTTACCCAGCAGGCATTTCGAAAATTTCGCACAAATACTGGAGGTGTGTCTCTTACGCTCTGATCTCACACAGAGAGACGGACCGCGGACACCCAGTCAAACAATTGACCAATTCAGATCAATTTCAGCTTTTGATCTCATCAAATCATCACAGTAGATAAAACGAGGCTCGTGCTACCGTGTAAACACAGCAGATACACACCGCTGAAAGCCACAGCGTATCAACTGAACGTGCCTACACAATTTGAAAGCTGTATTAAGTGACAGAGCCAACATTTTTTCCTCTTATGCAGATCATAAGATAATAATGATGATCCACTACAGTGATCTCTAAGAAAGGATCTTCTTGGTGCAGTTAGAAGGATTAAAAATGGGCGTTAACTGGCTCTCTGCCTCCTTATTGCTTCTTTGACGCTTTCTAAGTGATGCACCACACAACTACTCGATCTCCTCTCACGTCTAATTGCCTGGTTGGTGTGGGTATTTCAAGTGCATCAAAAAAAAAAAAAATGCTGGTTTAAAAAAAAAAGAGAAGCCCTGCCTTCGTGCAGCTGCTGCGCCTCCGGGCTGCCTGCCTTGCGCCCTTGACATCGCCGCGGCGAGCTGCCTCCTCTCCTCCTCGCTGAGTTCACTCAGGTTGACCGGTGTCCCTTCGGGGACCCGGACGAAGCCGCCCTTCCCGTCAGGTGCCAGCCCCTCTGGTAGCCCAGACGGCGGCCCTTCGCCTCCTTCCAGGCTCGCTTCGTTCCCCATGATCGACCCCTCCCGTCCCCTGTATTCGGATCAATGCACGATCCGAGCCCTCTCCGCGTATTTATCTCCGAAGAGCGCAGTAAAGACGGTGATCCTCGGTGTCACGGTGCATCTCAGATGATTAATTTTCAGCGGTTATTTTTCTTTCCTGTGCCGTCTTTCCATTTCCCTCGTTTCTTCTTGTTTTTCTGTGTCGCGCATCTCTGCAGCTGTACAACACAGTTACCACAGTTTTCCGTGAGGGGGGTCTCTGTTTTACTATTGCTCACGGTCTCAGAAGGTTGTTTCCGATGGATTTTACAAAATAAAATACCAATTAACCCGCATTTATGTACAAAGCCTATTCAGTTTTTTGTTATGGGAAATGAGCCCGGCTGCATTCAACAGAACCTGTGTAACAAAAGTTTTAAAAATCGTAGTATTCGGATACAAATATCTTATAAAGAATACATGTAATTTGCACAAGTTCCACGTGCCAGATGGCTGGAAAAAGGTCTCAATTAAAGTAAAACTCTGGGACACGTTTTCAGTTTTTGCTCGGTCACCGTAACGCTTTTTTCATTTTTTTCTCCAACGTAACACCTGAAGCATTTATATTGAAACCAGATTTGTTTTACTTCCGCTGTCTTCTGCGCAACATCAGTTATCTTGACGCAGATTCTCCACCAGCCTCTTCGCTCTCTTGCACACCGCGCATGTTCCGTCCCTGACAGGTGATCAGAAGACATCAGCGGGGGGGAAATATGCTTTTAAAGGGGACTAAATCAAATAAATGTCATTAAAATGTGTTTTGATTGTTTAAAGAGTTTTAGGCTAAGCAGAGAGGACATGTGGGGTCAGTTAATGCTTTTCTTTTTGGTCCTTTATTTTGTTTCTGGTTTTAAAGTAGCAGAATCAAAATGTGGGAGATGTAAATACTGTTTGTGGGTCAAGTATCTGGGGCTCCAGCAGGCAAGCAAAGGCTTGTGGAAGTTCATATATACTGTATGAACGCACATCACACCCCGCCACATACAAGTCTCTCCAGTATTCCCAAGATCAGAAAGAAAAAATGCTTTTCAGGTTTATATGATAAGTAATTTGCATCTTTATCAATCCAGGACAAGCTATTCAGTTTACAGAGCAGCGAGAAAAAATAAAGAATGACTGCAAAATTTCATATATACAATTTTAAGGAAAACTGCCATCATAAAATATTAAAAGCACACAGATAAGACATCTGCAGAGATCTTCAGATGACTCAATATAAAAAAATCTGCTTGAGTTTCTTCACTTGGCAGCTGTACGTCTCAGTTTCTATCTAAACTCTTTCATGTTAATGTTTAGCTGAAGGCTGGCAGGAACACGTGGGAATAAAAGGTTGACTGTAGCCAGATAAATCAGAATGAATTCTTCATCTGCCCTCCTCTTGTGAAGAATTGATTGTTGGTGTTATTGTGCAGAACTCTGCATGTGACAAAATGAGTTTAATGCAAAAGCTCAGTGATAAAATGAAAGCAAGGATGATGCAGTGTGTTGCATGTGTAAAATATCACAACGTTAAAATGCACCAATGTATGAGCCTCAAAAACAAAAATCAACTCAGCATAGTTCCATCACATCAGATCACATGACTGCAAAACAAACCCCGTGGTACAGTTAGCTGCACCGTATTGAGGATATGCAAAACAAGTCACCAGATCCAGCGAGTAGGATATTAAAATACGTGGGCTCGGCTGTACATCATGCGGATGTGTTGCAATATGACAGCAAGTGCTCGTTTGCTGTGTTGTCTGCTGAGCTGTGGGGCAGATGTGTCCTCTGCACACCCAGCTCAGAGCCCTCAGTACCTGGACAGAGGCCGAGAGGAGGGCTGGGTGACAAATTTTTCTGTTTTTCCGACCTCTTTACAACATTTTTAAATAAAAGCAAGGACGCCACAGATCATTATTTAGGCCGAAACTGTCTTGTAATGACAGAAACCAGTGAAATCTCTCTGTTTGTGTCTTTGTTGTTGCCGTTTGTCTAACCATAAGATTTTATGTAAATAAATAGTTTTCAGAAAAGTGATAAATTGATTTACTGCAGAGAGAGAACATGGAAACAACTCCTGTGTTTACATGATAAATATGAAGCTACAACCAAGGAGATCATTAGGCCGGAAGCAGGGGAGAAAAGCTAGTCCGGCTCTAACAAAATCACTGTCACCTCTGAAGCAAACATCCTGCTGGTCTGAAATCTGTGGCTTTACGAGGGCATATTTGCTGGTCTTTTCATGGTTACCAACAGTGACAACCTCTTTAACCTTTGGACAAAGCTAGATCAATCGCTTTTCTTGTAAACACAGCTTTAACAGTATGAAAAAAACAATAACTGCTAGTGAGCTTTAGTATTTTTTTTTTGGGTTTATGTGTAAGAAGTTTCTGCCATCAAGCAAGAGACGACTTTGCAGAAAACCTGCAGTAAATTAATGAGGATTAAACAAAAAAAGGAAAATGTTTAAAAATGATCTTTGTAGGTTGATTAGTCTGTCCGTTGGCTAAGCTAGCTCTGTCCCCATCCAACCTATCTATTATAAGCTAAGCTACCAGTCCCTTAGCTTTAGCTTTAGCAAGAAATATTGCATAAATGTCAAACTATTAATTTAATACAGAGGAGAAGTGGAAATACTTGTAGGAGAATATTCTGTGAACACTTTCTAACTGCTTCCTTTCAAGCTTTGTGTTTCTCAAAACTCCTCCTCCCCCATTTCTATTTCCTTTATCTGCATATTTAGAATCATATTTTCTTTATCTCCTTGGCTTTTCTATGTAAAGATATGCCTCATGTTTTATGCCACAGTGGCTCCCCTTTTCCTCTCAGACTTTGCCCCCCCCTCCTTGTCCTCCTCACCTCAGTGTATGTGTATGTGTGGGCAGAGGTGAGTTTTGGTTTCTGTCGTCAGTGATGAACGATGGTAGTGTAGCGATTGCTTTTCTACTCCCTTTCTCTCCGCTGATCGCTGAAGCGTGGCCTGATTGTGTCTATGCTGTGAGGCGGAAGCAGCCTGTGCATGCATGCTCTCTCTATCTCCCCCCTTCTCTCTCTCTCTCTCTTTCTCTCTCTCTCCCTCTCTTTCTCCCTCTCTTTCTGTCTCACCCACACAGGCACATAGACACACTGACTGAGTCCAGTCATGCAGAGCAAAAGCAGTCACCCAGACACACAGACAGACGGACGGACGGACAGACAGACATTCACACAAACACACTCAGGTGTAAACACGCGGCCTCAAACACAGGCCTGGGGACGAGCTCTCTCTGAGGCTTGTGCAAACCCGGCAGTTTATACAGACACACACACACCTGCACACACTGTACACAGCGTGCACTCACTAGTAAGATGCCATCAGAGCCTTTTAAACAGATTCCTGTTGTAGTTGAAGCAAAATATTTAATTTCTATCTGGTGTTGAAATGTTCCAAATCAAGAAAGTACTCAGATGCCAAAAAAGGACGAACATACATACAGACATTAGTTTGTATGAGGGGTCACAAGCCAAAAAGTGGTTAAATCTTTCATAATGCTTTATATTTTTTCATGTATTTTGCATTTTTTTCTTTTATTTTAAATATATCTAGTGACTACAACTGGCAGATAAATATAGTGAAGTAAAAAGTACAATATTTTATCATGAAAGGTAGTGCAATACAAGTGTAAAGTAGTATGAAATGGGAATGCTCAAGTAAAATATAGGTAACTTGAAATTGTACTTAATTGCAGTAGATGTGCTCATTACTTTCCATTACTGAATTTATGTATTGATCAGTTCCTCTCGGGGACATTTACAGTTCGTGTGAGATGTATTTGTTCTGCAGCCCGGCCGGTGTAACTTGAGTATTGTAACCAGATAACACACAGCGCGCCGTGTTCATTAAATTTGAATTGTCGGTGTATGAGGCAGAGACAATAGCAAAGACCATTTAACCTGCTGCAGCAGAGCCATAAAACTCAGCCGTAAAGTCCCAGCAATGTCTTCCCAAACACAAAAAATTGCAGGTTTACACAAAAAGACAAAATACCAAAGACATCTCTATAAATCTATGATAACTTTTCAACAAAGTTGTGCCACAAAAGCTCTTTTCTACCTGGATTAAGGTCGAGTCCTTTCCAAACTACTACAATCTCCCAGAGAGACCTCTAACCTCCTCTTCTTTCCTGAAACAAATGGTTACTTCTTCATAAGTCAAGCAGAAAATAGCCACATACCTTCAGTGTCAACAAGCAGAGTGTGTATCTGGTTGAATCCTTGAAGTCAGATATGTGTGATGAGTTGAAGCAGCTCTTGCAAGTGATGTTTAGTTTCTAGTATATTACCACTGAGCCTTTCTCATCCCTATTAGCAACCTGGCACGCGCTTAATTCCGCCCTCAACGTCAATTTTCTTCTGACCAGCGAGACACTGTGGACTAAAAATACCTTTTAAAGTCACAGAGGCTTCCTTCCTTCCTTCCTTCCTTCCTCTTCTTACTCAATCTTACTATCTGGTACATGCATGCGCGCTGCCACAGTGGTAGGCGTGCTCGGGTGCTTCTGCTGCCAACACACAGACACAAGCACTGACATAGACAAAGACACACTCATGCACAGACATAAGAAGTCCCCTCTAATCCTCTTTTCTACTGAGAGATAGGCCAATCACGGACTGCCCTGTACAGTAAGCTGGTTTTGTGTTGTACACACAGTGTGGGGAGTCCTGCTGTAGCTCTCTGCTGTATCTGAGGTTCGCATTAACTCACAGGCAATCAACTGAAACAACAAAACAAACGGGCAGAAAAAGGCCCCCGAATCAATTATTCATCCCTTGCCAAACTAGATTTTGCCCTCAAAATACTTTCCCTTCCAGCAGCCACAACGCCCCCTCCCACCCCCCCAACCACTAAAGAAAGCTGTGAGGGGCCATCATCTGTTGAATCCAGTAAACACAAACAGTCTGCACAGAAAAAAAAAAAAACATATGATTTCCCTGCAGTATTTAAGAAGAAGGCTGTATTTCTTTCACATAGCATGCGGAGGCAGTTTTTTTTTGTGTTTTTTTTTTTTCTTCTAGCTGAATTCTCTGTGAATAATGTTCCTCGCTCCCTGAAGACAGACAAAGCCTTCAAGATTCAAAGATTCAACACAATGCCGCGGTTATACAAGTCCCCCCTTTTATTTCACACAAATACACGGCGGCGCAAATAGAAAGCCGAGAGCGTGCGGAGTCGAGAAGACGAATGTGCGCGCTGAACTGACAAAATGCTGGAATTAATGTCTGTCTCGGAGATTTTTATGACATGAAGTGTGTAAAATATCACCGACGTGTGCTGTAAACTAACTCACAAATGATGTGCTGCAGGTGCTTGGAGGTTTAACAGCTTTCTCTCTCTTCATGTCATCTGTGCTCATCTGCATCTCCTCCTCATGACTGTGGATTTAAAAAGGCGCATGGTGTCATTAAGGGATCACGGCGTTCACCTCTAATTGACCTGTCAGTCTAAATCACCGTCAGGATGTCCCGAGGTTTTGGCTTTTTTAAGGATGGAGATGATCATTTTTGGAAAGCGAAACGAATCCAAAATCAGTGTCTGTCTGTTTTATTTTAAGGAGGTTGTTGTGGTGGTTGGTTAAAGGGCGTGGGAAGGAGAATCTAACCAGTAACAGGACTGTTAATAGGATTTACTGGTCACTGTTGAGAAGCCAATCTCCAAAGCCACCAGTGCAGTGGCTGATTGATGTAACAGCAGCATGACCCTCCTGCCAATGACAAAATGAGCTGAGAACAAGGAAAAACTATTACTGAGTGGAAAAATCCCAAATCTTAGTCACATATCAGGAATTTTAGACAGTGTAGCATCTCTCTGATGTTTTTGGGCCTCGTGCAATAACATTTTCATATTCTTATCTTATTTTTTACTACTTTTTTTCGTCTTTTTCGTAAACATGCCCTGTCTGATTCAGCAAATGCAAACTAAAAATGAAAACACATCACTGGAGGATATTAACAGAGAAAGATCCAACAACAGAAAGCAGTCATTAATAGAAAATGTGCGCTATATATGTGGACTGTTACCTTAATTGAACGGACTGACTTAATGGGAATTAAGGTCACTTGCTTTCTCGGACAGTTGGGTGAAAAAATTGGCATCGCTCTCATATCTGATGCTCCGTAATCTTCTTACTTAACATGAGGCAAATGAGGCTGATGCTTAAAGTGCTAACAGGACTTTAGACACGTTTAGACAGAATGCGGGACAGGTCACTGCATAAGCCAATTTTTGTTGCTGGCTTCTGATTGGCCAATATGGTTTAAGGTTTGAGTTACATTGGTTTCACTGTGTTGTGTTTTCATTGGAGGGGAATTTAATTTAAACAGAGCTTGTAGGGATTAAACAGTTTTTGTAGGCGGATGCTGTCACCTTTAGATAGAGACAAATTTTCTGTTTTCCTCTTCTTGCATCTTTATGCTAATAAAAGCTGACCATGCACTTGCCATCAGTGCCTTTGCTCAAATATAATTAACTTTATAATTACTGACATTTCATTTCATTCCCTTTTTTGTTTGAGAAATGCTGTTTTTGAGAAAAACTCTTGAGAATTGCAGCTCACCAGTATAATGGATTCGCGTTATCTCCTCCTTCACTCATCTTCCACTCTTGCCCCACATTCTACTTTCATTTCTCCTAATGAATTGACAGCAGCTGACATCTAAACGAGTGCTGCTCCAGGATCTAATGGGCTGATTCATCACAAGTGGAAGAGGACTGGGAGTAATCCTCTGGAAAAAAGAACAAAAAAAACCAACAAAAGAGCTCATTTTAGAGGGAAAAAGGTTGAGAAATAATGTCAAAGTGATGTGGATTTGAATGTCAATCAAGTCACACATGCCCCCACAGTTCATGAATCATTAACAAAAAAACACCTGTTGTCAAGGTAGTGCGTCACAGGTTGAGCGACGTCATCACTTTGCAAGGAGGGGCTAAGTCCCTTGAGTTCAGCAAGACCAAACACAGATGAGTCACACTGAAGGCAAATTCAAATGTTTGAACATACATACAAATACGAAAACATCACATTATGAAGTGAACATTGGGGGGGGGGGGTTATATAAAATACTCCCCTGGGGAAGTGTTCCAAATACTGCTTCAGCTTTAATAAAATCTTCTTTCTTGGCTTGTTACTAAAGAGATGTTTGGACCGGAGAGCTCTGGCAGTCCTTGATGATTTACCAAGTCCTTGAACGCAACCCCGCAGCCCTGTATGAATCAGTATTCTCTCCGGAGACAGACAGGAATAGGTCATTGATCACCTCATCAATCCCGAGCAATCAGTGAATGGAGAGTGTGTGAGGTCAAACTGGTGTGAGTCTGAGTCGGGTTTTATCTGAGCCTGGCTGTGGAAGGTGGCTCTGTTTATGACTTCCAACCTTGTAGCTCAGTGTTAAGAAGGGATCACGGCCATAAATCATGGCTTCTTAACAACAGACGGGAAACAGGCCCCCCCCCCAGAGGTCACTGTATATACAGAGAAACCCTGAGGAATATGTGTGCAGAGACACAGAGCGCCTGGTTGTGGGATCAGTGTATAAAATTAAAAGGTTAGCATGGCTGGAAAGCTTTTATTTCATTCCAGATAAATGTGTTATAATGTAATGGATCATGATTGCTGTCTGTGGTTAAATTGAAGCAAAGTTCATGTAAAATTAAAGGGACTGTTTGGAAATAGTTAGTGGAAGGGGATTATCTTTCACTTTCACCTCATAAAATTACAAAACACTAACACAGTGTCATTTAAAAGGCGCCAACAAATAATTAATTCCATTAATCTACCAAAGACTTTTTTTTTCTATCAATTCCTAAGTTTATTAAATTTTAGACAAAGCAAAAAATGCCTCAAATATTAATATTAAGATGAAGTAGAGCAGCAAATCCTTTCAATAAGAAGCAAGAACAAGCAAATGTTGTTGCATTTTTGCTTGAAAAAATATATAAGAGAATCATTTGACTATCAAAATAGATGGAATTTGTCAGATGCAATTACTGCATTTTCCATCAAATTTACACAAAACTACTATTTCTCTTTGGCACTGACATATAGAACAAAACACACAATACAAAGTAAAAAACAATAGAAAATAATAATATATTAAGCTGAATTCTTGAGGTGACCAACTGACTATTATCATAGATGGAAGTGATTAGTTGATTGATTTTCCACTGACATGTGAGCCCTCAAATGCATAATGCAAAGCAGTATTTGATAAATAAATAGATGTACATTAAAATAGATGATGGAGTCAGAGCGCCTCTGGCATAATACATAAAAATATGCAAATAATTAATTGCGGTTCCTTTGAAAGAGATTTATTTGGAAGGCAAACATCATTGCATGAAATGTCAACGCTATTACGCTTTTGTATATTTTTCTGGTAAATTCTGACCAATCCTGTGGATGCAATCAGTAATGAGGAAGAGGAGAGGGAAGCTGCTGCTGGAGAACACAGTTGTGGCTCAGTGGGGTTCGGTCTTGATGGAAAATGTCATCTATCATCAAGTAGAGCTGCTCCCTATCTGATCCCTCCCCAGTTGCCATGGTTTCTGAAGCAGCTGCCACTCACTTGCAGGTCTCCTAATTGTGGGATCACTTGATGATTAGTGCAGTGCACCTCACAGCTTTTTCAAGCACAGGTTAGCTTCTACGCTGCACATGTGGAGCGGGTATTTGTTTTCACAGCGGCACACTCGGCTAAACTTGAGGGAGGAAGGGTCGGATGAAGTTCAGAGCTTTACGGATGTTTTAACATCAGCTCAGAGGAGAGAGAGAGACGGGCTGGAGCTTAAGAGGGAAACGAGGATGTGATGAGAGATGAAGAGTGACACGGACAGATAAGCAGGAGATGAAAGATATTTAAAGCAAATAAAGAAAACTGAGAAAAAGAGCTGAAGGAAGCTCAACAGCATATCCTGTATATTTAATATACTGTAGTGTTGTGGGGGGGGGGATGAGCATCGAGTTCAGCAGCCTGCTGGGGTGTCGTCCTGCCATTGACCTAAATCTCCTCCTCTCTTCCTGCCCACAGACTTGATTTCCCACAATCCCTTGGGCTAGCTCCTGGGCAAGGAGGAATGAGTCAGAGCTTCTGAGTGGAGCCCCTTCTCAGCAGTCGTGAGAAGCTCTGGATCTGCATACACACACATTGCACACGCACACACACACGTATTCAAATAATGTTTGTTCAGCCGAAGGCAACATGAAGATATGTTCAATATCGCTTTCTCTTTTCTTCCTCACTGCGCACACACACACATACACACACACACACACACACACACACCTGCACACTGTGACAAACCATAAACAGTTAGAAATAAACAGGAGGCTGCATCATCTGATCAGGGTGTTATGATAAAGAAAAAACAATCAGATGGTGCATGCTGCCCACTGGTTCCACAGAATGAAAATGTGAACTGGCATTTCCAATTAATAGTGACTGATATATTATACTAATTTAAATGCAAATACCAGTTTGCATTTTAATTTTCAAGTTTTAAAACTTCTTACTGAGAGCAAAAAGTCAATGTCACATCTTTTTCATTAAATACAAAATGAAGTTTTAAACAGGAGTACAATAAAAATTACTCAATAATGTAATAATGTAAAAAAAAAAGAGTTGCGTTGAGAATAAAGTCTAAATTCAGATGTAGAGAGTAATTTAAAAAATAAATAGTGTAAAAATTTATTAGGAATTTAATTTGTTATGATTAATAATGTCTTAAAAACTCCCTGAAGTGCACAATATTCATGTTCCCTGTGGCAGTTCATGCTGGCAGCTGTCTGTTGTTGTTGAGATGAATCTGCTGTAAAGAAAAATAAATAAATAAAATGTTGTTTTGAGTAGCTGATATGAAGAAGAAAGCGCTGGAGACAGTGGAGAAGCTCCCCCGAAGCAAAGGACACAGCAATAAAACCCTCCAACATAATGGTCAAGACAACCACTTTCTACAACCAAAAAAAAAAATAAATAAAAAAATGTGTGTGTTTTGAAGACTCGCACTCATTCACGCGCTCACACAAACACAGACACACAGGACATTCAAGGACAGTTGCCATGGTAACAGGATCAGCGAGTTCGTAACACGTGTGAAACTTGAGTGGAAGGAAACATGATTGCAGCACTCCAATCACTTCAGCTGACATGTACGAACACACATAAACAGTTTCGGAGTGAGGTTGGGGCCTAATTGTGCCTGAATGTGACAGAAAAAGCTTTTCTGTACAAACATCCCAACATGATAAGACGTCAAAGCTTTTCACTCGGTACTCAATTCACCACAAAAACAAAAAAACAGAAAAAAAACAGGCATCTGATGGGCTTTGACAAGCAGGCTGCAAAGGCAGTTAGACAACAGTGACCTCTGGTGGTTCTTTGTGAGAATCACTTTCTCTCTGAGCCACATTCCCCTTTAAATTTGTTTTTATAGACTTTTTCACAAAAGCAGCTGAATCCCATTTAGCTGACTCAGTTTCAGGGCATGTTGGTTCACTGACTTACAAGGACAATTGAGTTTCACAGAACCACTATAATGTTATTACTAAAACCTGTGCTTTTTCTACAAGAGATAAAATCTCTGTTCTGAAAAAATGTAATTGACCTTAGCAGGACAAAGGTTTTTCATTAAGCAGCAATGATCTAGCTATCTTTTTAGTGAACTGTGCAATATTCTTGCAATAATAAAATCCTTATGTCACGACTTTATTTGTACATCACTCATTACTGTCCTGCTTTTTGGCAGAACAGGACCACTACAAGTATAACTTTAACTTTTAGTTTTGTTATATTCTTGTTTTATTCTGTTAAAACATTAATTAGATTGCTTGTTATGTTTTTGTTTTATTCCTTATCATTTTCTTTCATATTTTTCCTTTGCCTGCTCTGTGGAAGTCACTCCCTGGGGGCTTAAGCAAAGCATATGGCAAGTAGCAGTTAGCAGTTAGCTGTATTGCAATGACCTTTAAAAGATGGCTGCATGTTACACATCACTCCTTTAAATTACAAACAAAACACAATAAACAACACTTACCTCTAGTTGTGGTATGTGTGCACGGAAAGTTTTTGCTTCATTTGTTTCTGCCTTCAACAAAATAACTTTGAATCCCTCTGGCAGCATTGTTAAGTTTTCATCTTAAGACTGCAGCACTGACCCTTTTTCCCAGCCGACATTTTGGCTTTTCACGTGAGGAAAGCAACAGGTGAAACTATTTTGGTTATTAAGGTTCATTTTCCATCAAGTGTCCCTGTAAACCTACAGGCAAAGTACCTGGACACTGGAATCAGATGATGTTTGGCTGATGTTAGCATGTAGCTCACAGTGCAGCCTCACAGAGCTGCTAGCATGACTGTAGACTCATACACTTGTTTTTATATAATTTGGGTGGAATGATGCCTCCAGTAAAATTAACTTGTGCATCTGCAAAAGCAATAAATGCAAAAGTACATATATGAAACTGAGTGTTTTTATGGCTTGTACACCTGTTTATCCTGCACAGCTGTTGTTTTTACTGGCAAACTTACACTTGTAGAAGCTGAATCCTTTTGTGTTTCCTTACGTGACATAGAGTGATTTGTGGAGCATTTTTTACTGAAATCAGAACAAAGAGACTATTTTTTTGTAACGGAGATGTTTATTTAGACAACTGAACGCATGCCAGAAAGAACTGTGTTACAGCAGCGGTAACTTTCAGCTCTCTCACTTTTCTAACTCTGAGGGAGAGACCCGAATCAGGGACACACCGAACTTTGGAGTCTTGGTAGAGAAAACACAGTCTGCTCTAATTTATTGCATTGACACATTACTCTTGTCATGTATTAAGGGGGACAAGGGGGGAAACAAGGGGGGTACCAGTGTTGTAGATTAAGGAGCTTGGATATCACACAGCTTTGGCCAGAGTATCATGAGTTGTTAATATCACTGTTTTGGCAAAAGGACAGAAGTAATTCACACCTTGCTTTAAGGGAACTTTTACCTCTCACACAAAACACGTAAAGAGACGATAAAAAAGATGCACTTACTGTAGGTAGCATTCACATGCAGTATAACGTGTCTTCTCCTTCAGACTAGATTTAACATTTTTCTCCACTATTTCTTACAGAGATTCACAGCTAATGTTTTTCAGATTGGGGAATTATCTTACACATAAAGGCTACTGGATGAATAAAGACATGACGGATGGATGGATGGATGGATGGATGGATTCAGGAGAAAGGAAGAACATAAAGAAATCATCTGTTATGAAAGTCAAAAAGAGACAAAATTGTGCTTATCGTTGGTGGGATTTCGTTTACGACACAAACCCCTGAACTCGTGCTGCTTAACTTAAGTCTTTTTCAACCCTTTTTTATCCCCCCCAAAAAAAGGATTCCTCGACACAATTTCAGCCAGTTGGTCCATCAGAGTTTTCTTTGTTGATGTTGCCATTGTTTCTCCAATATACTGATGAGCCAAAAATACCATAATATCAAAAATAAATGCAACCCTTTCACAAAACAATGAGCAATAAATAATAATCAAGTGGTGTTCTTGTACTGTATATGTACTGTATATACACAGAGTTAAGTTTGTTGTATATATGTACACAAAACAACTCGCAGCCCGTTACAGACTGAGTTTTTTAGCATAGCCTACAACTGGAATTTGTGCCCAGGTTTCTATAAATCCCAGAAAAAGCAACAACATAATAACTTACACAGAATCCTCAAGAGCAGAAGGGATAATGCACAATGAGACTACTATGTTGCTTTGTGATTTTTTTCTTCTTTTTTTGCCCCCAAAAATAGAAGCACTGCTCTGGAAAAGGAAAGTAAATATAAAAAGAAAGATTTAACATGTTTTTTTTTTGTTTTTTTTTTAAGGTAGGGTGTAAAAAAAAAAAAAAAAAAAAAGAAAGGTGGTGGAATTAAATAAAATAAAGAGGTGTTTAAAAAATGGGTTGACAAAAACAGGCCCAAGGGGTTTCCGGCCGCGGGGGGGGGGGT
>JAQMCX010000037.1:6358564-6380229 GCA_029814765.1 Acanthurus leucopareius | reverse complement strand
CTGTCTGTCTGTCTGTCTGTCTGTCTGTCTGTCTGTCTGTCTGTCTGTCTGTCTGTCTGTCTGTCTGTCTGTCCATACTTCCACCCCTTACTCTCCCCCTTATGAAAATTAAGCACCATGCATCTAAATTTGAAGCCAGCTTTTGTTTTTCTCACAGTCTCTCAGGTCTGCCTGGCCTGCAGACGCCCCTCCCCCCTCTCCCTCACCACATTTTTTTTTTTTTTGTTCTTTATTCTCTCTTTTTGGTTAATTGAATGTTGCATGCAGAACAGGGTGGAGCAGTTTGGAGCAGTTCTAAAATATATAATGAGGTCATTTGCATTAGACTGCAGATTGGGTGACCTTTGCTTTTGCCAATAATTACTGTAAAACCCATCTCTGTCTGTCATCACCAAGGATGTGGCAGGGACCTCTCTGTGCTCACGAAAGGTTAGCTGGAGGCTTGTGTCTGGACTTATGAAAAAGCCTGAGGAAAATGTCATTAGAGCAAGGGGAAAAGACACTTGGAATTAACAATTGGAAATTTAATCAGGATGGCTTTAAGGATGAATGGTGTGTGTGTCTGTGTGTGACTGTGTGAGCTTGTGTGCTAGTGTGCCTGTGTGTTTGTGTCTGTGTATGTTTGCATCTCCAGCAGAAGGGATATAGGATCTGTCCCAGGAACACTTGTGGCTTAAGGAATTTCTCTCCACAGTATAGGATGGAAAATCTGTGTGGTATAGTTGGGTATTAACCAAAATAACCTACTTCCAAGCAGAATCAAAAATATCTCCAGTCAAATGATACCTACATCCAGTGGTTTTGCTGGATACTTAGCACACTGACAACACACACTTAAAGTCACTGTATTAGTCCTCACCAACATGACAACATGCTGCCACCAATAATTGGAAATTTCATAGCCTTCATTAATTATGCCTGGTTTTAATTACACAATGTATTTATGAAAGGATCACAAATTTTGTACCTTTCACCTTGTGGAATTTTTCTTACAGTGCATGATGTTTAATTTGCATGCTGTTATTGGTCGTCATTGTGCAGTGAAACGTGACTGTATTTACCATGTGTTAACTCCCCTTCCCATCAATAACTCGGCCCAAGTCAAAATAAACCTGCTATTCGACAATCATTCTCAGTTTTTCTAAAACTGGAAAAGAACCCTTCGATTCATCAGTGCCTTCCTGACTTGTTAATACATTTTACATTGTTCAGACAATCTTATTTCACACTGCAGTATTCAGTGCGTGAAAATAGCGAGCAAAAGCCTGCTCGGCTCGGTGTAAAATAATAGTGTGAAAAAGTATTAAAAAAAAAACTTGAGCGGGCAGAGCAGAGCACTAACATCAGAGGCTCTGTTTTGTGCTCTTGGTTCTAGTCGCAGCGGCGCGTCACGTTTCACCTGCCGGATGGCTCTCAGGAGAGCTGCAGTGACAGCGGTCTGGGGGACCACGAGCCTGTAGGCAGTGGCTCCCTCCTCACACAACCTCTCCCTCTGGTGCAGGCGCAGGACGACTTCTATGAGCAGGCCTCCCCTGATAAGAGGACCGAAGCTGACGGCAACTCCGACCCCAACTCTGGTGAGTTGTAATAAATGGTAGACTACCATTTCTTTGTAATACACTTGCATGCTCATATTCCTCTCTCTTGTTTCTCTATGTGTCTTTCTTTCTTATTCTTTCTTTTGCAAACTGTGTGAATTTAAAGCACCGTTGCAGACACTGTGAAACAGCTGCAAAATGTTCACATATATCCAGTTTGAGTGGAGATTGCATGCATCGTAATGGTGTGTTTCATCTGAAACACAATACGACTCTTAACTTTATGCTGATTGAAATCTGAGCATGCTTTGTCTTAAAGTGCAAGTTAAAGAAAATGAAGACAATGTTCAGATTTTGCTTCAGGGAATGTGTTTAACTCCTTGAATAGAGATAATAAACAGTCATGAAAAACAACATCAGTCTCTATAAAGACTTCAGCATGACAAATATCATTTAATTTAGAGTCATTGGATTGCTCAACTAGGTTTCTAGTGAATACACGAGCAGGTCATTCATTTCTCAGTTAATCATCCAGACTTGTTCATTCCTCCCAGGAGCAAACCTGGGCCTCCCATAGGCTCCTCACCTATTTGTGAAACTCATTTGATTTATTTAGAGATGATTTCCCAGTTGGAAGTCTTGGTGCTCAGCTGAAGATGTTAACTTCCCACTATTTCTGTTGGGAATGTACATCTCCGACCCACTTTTCTCATTTTATCATTAAGAGGTGAGGCGTGCGCGAAGATCAAGCGCATCGCCCCAAGGTCGATGCCAGCTTGCCTGCTGAGGGTGGAGCAGCCAGCACCACATAAATACAAGTGCTGTGAGTAAACTGTGTGTGCGTATGATTTCATACAGACTCTAACTTAGCAGATGCACCCACAGTTGGCAGATGTACTCAGTGAGTAACGTGTAGGCCTTCTGACTCACTGTCTTCCCAAATGAATAGAACTTCACATGTCCCAGCCACGTGCAGTTGTAAGTTACTAGCTACCATTGTTGAAAGAATTTGATTCATAGGAAGTTTACAGGCATAAGAATGAAAATGTGGGAACAGGCTTTTATGCCTGTTCATGTTTTCAAACTCCTTGCGAACATCTGCATGTTTCCATCTTTCCCTTTTAATTCCAAAGTGGTTCAGTTGCCTGATGTTAAAGGTAAACTCAGTTCTTAAAGAGCACTACTGCATTAGTGGAAAAAAAAGTTGTATAAAACCTTTTACAGCTGAGTGAAAACCACATCAAATGCAGAATCAAAATCAGCTTTATGGACCAAGCATGTGCACACATGCAAGAAATTTGATTTCTGTGTTATGGGAAAAAAAGATGGAAGTTTTATTTTTCAGGTCAGCATTGGTTTGAGCTGAAATTTACAAGTTTGAAAGTAAAAAGTGGTGGTGTGGAGGTAGAAATAAGTGCGTCATTTTGTTGATATAAAACAAATCACACCAGCTAGTGGAAATTTATTGTACATGAATTTAATTTCAGGGTACACTTTTTTTATAATTGTATTGCAATTTGAAAACTGTACAAACAGGTAATTAAAGCCAACAAGAATTGACAATATATGAAAGCTATAATGAAACAGCAGACAGCCATTATTAGCAAGTACAGTTCATGTGCACAGTGTATTTCATGGCATGTCAAACATTTGAGCAGTATTTTAAATTGACAAATGCAAATTAGATACACGTCAGAAAGTAGTTTGGTTGTAAAAATGACATGTAACAAAATACAAGAACGACACATATGACAAGTTATAGCACTTCATACACCAATGCATTGTAAGTAAGAAAATAAAACACCTTACTTCATAATTAATTGCTGTGTTAACATTTTATATGATACCTTAAGATAAAAGTTGATCTCACAAGTAGATTTAAACTACTTAAGATTTTAATTAAGCATAAGATGTCACATGTTCTAAATAGTATATGATTATTTTCCATAAATGCATGTAAATTTGCACAAACAAATATGGTATGTATAAGTGAAACGGAGAGAAACAAAAGGGGGCAAGAGTCTTGGTTGGTTCTCTTGGGCCATTTCAAGTTTACAGCAAAATTAAGTATAGACTGTAGAGCTTAATTTAAAGTAAATTGACGGCACACTGTCATACTTACACAGGCACTCAAGCGTGTAACAGGAGAGGCTGCATTAACTGTTAATGGTTCCCCAACGTAAGCCATTGTCTTTGTCCTTAAAGGCATTTTGTTTTTGTCAGTGTTGCTTATCAGCAACTATTACAAGTGACAGCAGTGCTCTTTGATCACTGACCTGCTCCTTGGCAGGGTAATGATTTTTTGTCTCATTTATAAGGGATGTTACCTGCTGAATGGACTCTTAAGTATGTAAAGTCGGTGATACCCAGGTTTAATCATTTCAGATTTTTTTTTTTTTTTTTTTTTTAAGTTTGGTTTTAAAAAAAAAAAAAAAAAAAAAGCTTCTAGAATTCCATAAAATAACTAGCTTATTAAAACATTGATTGACAACAACATGCACAATGCTTTTCCAGCCTCAGGTGGAGAAGTTTCTGATGGAGCATCTTTCCTCCACTGTGGCATGACTTTGCAGTTTTTTTGCATGTAATAATGCTTCTGTTTGTCTTTTTGAACCACACTGGTGCAAAGCTGTGCACGCCTCAGGGCGAGTCGCAACCCTTCCCTTTTGTCTTCTTTTTTAGGGTGCTGTTGTCTGTCTTGACTTGAAAGACCACATGGGAGGTCGTTTTTCTCCTCATACAGTTTTTCCAAAATAAGAGTTTCTTTTTAATTTTTTTAAATCCATTCCATGTACACTATCTTGCAGTTCACATGCTCAGGTCAAAGAGGGCGGCAGACTGCAGTGAATGCATCTTTCCTGCCTCCAATAAACGTCCGTGTATCTATTAATTTCTCCACAACTGTCCTCTCAGCATATTAAGTCCATCTGTTTCCCAACAAACACCTCACTAAACATTTATTTTTTAATGTCCCAAGTCTTATTTTAGTAGCTTATGTACAGGAGGTTGAAGTGTCTGCCAGGCAGTATCCCAGGCAACCAGCCATATCCTCACACATTTACAGAATGCATTCCAGTTTTCCAGTCCTCTGTTTCGTCTCTGTCCTCTTCGCAGGTCATGTGCGTTTGTGTATGACTTTGAATGACAGTTCATGTATTTCTACCTAAAGGTGTGCGTTACTGTCGCTCTTTATGACGGGTTTTTTTTAATGTTCTGCTGTTGTTACGGCGAGGTCACTGAATCATACATCGGATATACAATCTATAGAATGTGCTTGTGTGCATATGTGTGGATGCGTGGGGTTTGTGCTTATGTGTGTAGATCTGATTTTTTTTGTATGTGTGTGTGTGTGCATTTCTGTGCTTTTTTTTTTTAACCTCAAACGCTACGTGGGGGTCTCTGAAGCTCATGGGTCCTCCTGTTGCGTCCCTTCTTGTTTTCCTGCATCCGTCTCCACTTGGTCGTGTGCTGGCTACTCGCCCGTGACCCCCCAACTACCTGAGAACTAGCCACGATGCCTTGCCCCTTCTGGCTGTTTTGTGGCCTCTGGGTGTTTTTAGGTGCCTGGCCACTCAACATACCCAGATTTTGTTGGCCTTTCTGGATATTCTGGCCCCGTGTTGGCCCTTCTCCTGTTGGAGTTCCAGCCTGGAGCCACGGCCTGCTCTGTGGTGGACTGGCCTGCTGCTTCTGGGTGTTGGGGGCTTTAGGTTGTAATGCAGAGTTGGAACCGTCCGTGCTGTCAGGTCTACCCTGACCGTTGCCGTTGGACGTCCTCACCCTCTTCTGTTTGCGCTCTTTCTTCCAAACTCGATCGCAAAACTCCTCCACGCTGTGGAGATCCGGATGGTCCAAGAGAGACAGGAAGTCTCGGTACCACAGCCTGTGCTTGGCAGAGTGACCTGACCCGCCTCCTGCACCTGAGAGCGCAGGTAAGATGTCACCCAGTTTCTGAGCGGGGATGACGTTGAGGTTGAGACGCAGCAGAGGCTGGATAAAGCCGTGCTCGACAGCCTGGCAGTGGTAGATGCCTGTGTCAGACTGGGACAGGCTGCGTATGAGCAGGCCCTGGTCCGTCCGGAGCACCCTGTCGTCTAGTTTGATCTGAAAAAGAGAAACAAAGACAAAGACAGAGGTTTAAATAAAACAGCAGGAAATTTGAAAAAGCAAAGCAGATAAGCAGCCTTAAAAGGCAAACAGGTGTCTTCCTGTCTGGACTGAAGTTCCTAGACTTAGTAAAGTCGTAAAAACACCTGTTTTTAAGCTGCATACTGATCTGCAAACAGCTTTTGCGATGTCTTATATACCTGCTAGTACAAATATGTCTTACATTTAGATTTCAGGTGAGCACAGAAAAACAGTTTTCTTCTTTTTTGGCGTTTAAATGTGGAAAAACATGTATGTAACAACAGCCCTCCAGCAACAAGCTCTGCACATAAATCATTCTGCAGTTAAAAATAAAAAAGCAAAACAATATTACTGAGTGGGGTGGGAGGGGGTGGAGGTGGGGGTGGGGGTGGGGGGGTTTGAACTTTACGAGGCCCTTGTCAATAAATCTGGAGGGATGGCATTTGGACTGAAGGTTCAGTGTAAGCTAAAGCCATGTTAAGACAAACACTGCTGTGTTTAAAATGCACCCACATGACTGCTGTTTTAAAGCTGTAAGGGTGTGAGTGAAGAGGGTTCTGCTGGAAAAAAAATAAAACAAATACATAAAATTATGATTTTTTTTTAGAAAAGTAACACCTTCCCTTACAATATGAAAACCTGCTGTGCAGTTTTTTGCATCTAATAAGCTCTAAAACTCACAGATCTGTCTTTTTTTTTTTCAAATATAACTTCCTGGCTTGTATTTCTTCATCTCTGCGTGCCCTGAACACCTGGTTACACAAATACAGCACAGTTTAAAGTCAAGCAAAGGTAACTAGTTACATCATAGGGTCAAATGTCGACATAAATACTCCACACCCAAAGGCTTTTCCTCTCCTAAGTCACTGAGGTTAAAGGTCAAAGGGGCAGGAGGTCATTACATGAAAACAAAGAGAGAGAGAGGAGGAAAGGTGCAGCTTTTAAATGAGCTTATGTTTTGTTTGCAGCAAATTTAATTAGCGTGAAAAAAAGCAATAGTCTGAATAAAGATGTGCGTGCTTCGCAGTCGTCCAGCTGCAAACATACATACCTCCTGCTTGCGGTCGTCGTTGGGCTTCTGCAGCTGCCAGTAAATGAGCGCTCTCTGAGACTTGGGGCTGCACTCCAGGAACATGCTGCTGTTCTCCACGCCATACACACTCCTGTCCTCCACGCTTCCCCCTAAGCCGTCCACGTCTTCTACTCAAAACAAAAAAAACACACACAAACACACACAGACAGGATGAATAAAAAAGTGAGTGATTAAAAGAAGTGGGAGTGTAGGTGAGTGTATTTGTTTGCAGGGTCATTAAAGTACCATGATGCTGAAGGTCTGAGCACTGAGAGAGAGGGTCTCCATTCCTGATGTCCTGTCGCCTGGTTCTCCTGCAAAGAAGAAGACTGGAAGTTAATGGGAGGAGCTAAATCATACTTGGATGTAATGACAACTTCAACATCACTGAAATGCACATATTCTGTGCTTTTATCCCCCTGTACTGTTAAATTTTTACCACTAGGGGGCAATGTTACCACATATTCTTCCACATTGAGCTTCAAAAGGAAAGATAGGATATTTATTCAACCTTCAACTCCACCATTAAATGACATCAGTTAAAAAAAAAAAAAGAAAGCCTGGCAGAATGTAAGAAACGTAAACCTGCAGAGCAATGAAACAGCGTGCTTCATTTCCTTCTGATGAGCCGATATTATGAAACACATACAGTTTTTTTTTTTGCCCTTGAAAGAGCTCGTAAAAGCTGCCCCACTCTTTGTTCGCTCGATATGAAAGACCACTCCGTCATTTATCTTTTTTTTCCTTTTTTTTTTTTGAGACCGTGATGGTGAGGAGTATTCATGGTTTGGCTTAAATGACTGCCTGTGAATTCATCTCCCCTGCTACTAGTTGTCATGTTTAAAGTCTCTGATGGGCGCTGTTAAAAAACCAAAGCCGGGAAGAGAGGTGGGGTAAGCCAAAGGTGAGGTGAGGTTTGTAAAGAAGGGGGAATAAAGTGGGGAGGAAACACGGAGAATCGTAAGAGGGCAAAAAAAGAAACAGATGGGGTGGAACAGTCATTCTGAACGCAGGAATTCCTCACAAAATATGGCCGCTAACATCCCTCCTCCCTTACTTTCATGTGTCATATTTAGTTGCTCATCTTTTGTCTCTTTCTCACACACATGTCCCCTCTCTGTGCTTTTCTTGGGCCTAAACATTCCTGACTTTTCTGGCCGTCGGAGCACGTGCGGGGCCGTGAGTCTGGTTCTCATTCTGGGAGGGAAAATATTTGCAGTGCTCGAGAGGAGCCGGTCCTGGCCTTAACCACGGGGTGTGCCATCTCCTCTGTAACCCTGCCAGGCTGGAGTATACCCACTGGCCTACTTGTGCTGGTGTGAGAAGTTCTGGATGAATGAGATGCAGGAGTGTATTGCTGTGCGTGCGTGTGTGTGTGTGTGTGTGAGGGCTGTAGTGGTCAGCCTAATCCCGTTGGATACAGCAGAGGGTAATTTGAGGGTGTGTATGTTCATACCTCCTGGCTGCAGGGTGAAGCGGTCAGACAGCTCCTGTTGGCTATAATTTAGTGTGTATGTGTGTGCTTGTGTAGATGTATATTTATGTGACTCTTTATATGCATATGTGTGTGTGTGTGTGTGTGTGAATCTTGGATACAAGGCGACGGGATCGCAGCTCTGAACAACTGTTACTTGCAGAAGTTACAACCCAGCTCTCTGGATTGCACCTCTTGGAATGAGGCTGCCTACATGTGTATTTAATGACTGTGTTTTGTGCCTGAGTAATATTCGGACTGCTGATTACTTCCATGTTTAGATGTTTTCGCATGTTCTGTGTATCCTTCTTCTTTTTTTTTTTAGGGATTTACAGCCTTTGCTAATGGGCCAGTGGAGGTCTGAGGTCAGAGAAACAACGTTGTATATTAAGATGCCCTTGAGCAAAAATCTAAAACCAACCACAACGACAGGCTGCAGGTGTACTGATAACTCCCAGGTGCGATGTGTGTGTGTGTGATTGTATTAACACAAAGGCAGGATGTTTCTGAAAGGAAGCATACAGGCTCAGCAAACCCTCCGAGGATAAATAAAGGTCAAAGACTGGTTCTCTGTGTGTGTATGCGTGTGTGTGTGTGTGTGTGTGTGTTCCTACCTCTTGGCTGTAGGAAAGTATCTGGAGCACTCGGTGCCGTCCCAGGCGCAATAAGGATCCCTGGCCAGGCAGCACTCAGCGCAAGCTTTCCCATACACCTCGCAACGGTGTAAAGACATCTGCGATACACCCAACGCCGAGCCAAGGTACAGCTGTTGCTGTGGGAGCAAGAAAAAAGAGCGAGGGCGTAAAAATTTTATATGCCTGCTTGGCTCGGTTGAAAAGGTTTTAGTGGAGAAAAAAGGTGGATAGTCGTGTTGGTTTTGGATATCGGTGTTTGCTTAAAGGCCCAGAAGTTCTCACTTTTTTTTTTGTTTAGCTTGAACTTTTGGATAAGTGATTATTATGTGTGAAAACAAGTCTTTACCTGCTTGGTGGACAGCTCCATGGCAGTAATCGGAGTAGGTTCCTGCACAGGAAAAAAAAAAAAACACAGTACAGCTGCTTTACTAAAACATCTCTGGAAACTTGCCGCCCCGCACAGTATCATCATTTCTGTTTACGCCAACGGAAACACTCATCAGACTCAACGATTTGCTCTTGCTTCGTGCCACCATTCGGTTTATTTTCTATATATATCACTCAGTTTTCATTCAGCAGCTGGAGGACAAATGAGCAGCGTGTTGAAAGGGCAAAATCCTCAAACATCTACACAAAATATGTGTGTTTTTTTATTGGCAGTGGCTTCATTAATTGTTTTAAATACTCAATTTTCAATGTCTTACCCTGAACACAGTCATCTCCTCCAGCACCACCTCCTCCAGGTCATGCCAGCTCTCTCTGGGGATCATCACCACCTTCAGCACTGTGCCCATGTCTGAGAGAATAAAGACATTTACATACAGTTTGAGCAATCAGACCTGTTTTGATCATGTATGAGGGATGTAAGTTAGTGTGTGGTTTCCACTCTGTGTTGAAATATGTACACTAAAAATAAATACTTTTTTTTCCAAAATTATATTTTTAAGCTTTTCAGCAAAGATTCTAAAGTAAAAGGTTTGTTTATCACATTACATCAAAAAATATTTCACAGCAATATTTCTGCCAATGAAAAAGAGGTAATTATTTTCAGCTTTTAAGAATTCCTCTATATTCTTTCAGAATAACAATAGAGTTGAGGTTGGATTCTGGTACATTATTAGAGCTAATTTCTCTCTTTATATTCTGAACTGTTTTGGTGCTTCAGAAAGAGGACCATGCTTTCTGTACTGTCTTTTTGCAGCAGGAAACAACTTTTCAGTACATATGGACACACAAACCAGGATAAAGTACCGTAAATATCACGTAACTGTGATTAATGTCAATAAGCGTTTACAAAATGTATTTTTAAGGTTAAAAAAAAAGCTTTTTAGTGGACAATCTTTGCATGGATGGTGCATGTTAAAGCACAAAGCAAGTGACAAACTGCACAGCTGCGTACCTGTCCCGATGAACATGACGTCGTACTGTCCGTCCTCCGCCTCCACTCTGTCCACCACCAGCTGGGAGAATTGGTAGTCCACGTCCGTCCGCACCATGATGGGACGCCCGCCTATCGGATGCACCGGGTTATACATGGCTGGGTGACCCCTGGCGAAGGTGATGACATCATCTGGGAGGTCCTTGGTGGAGTCGAATCCTCCGAATGTCTTACTGGGGCACTAAGAATCAGAGCAAAACGACAGGAAAGAAAGTTTGAGATAACTTACAGCATGCGATTATTGTATCTTTATCTTATGTCTTTGTCTGTATTTGGTTTAGTGCTTGTAAAAAAATTGTTTATGTGGAGACTCACCGTGCCGGGGCGGGGGTAGGGCACCCTCCCTTGGAAAGGCACCCACTGGTAGTTGGGTCCATCTCTGTGGGCGTAGGGCCCCAGGAAAACCCTCCTGATGTCTGCCATATTGTACATACACACTGCTGAGCCTTTAAAGATGTTACTGTGAAGAAAGCAGAGACAGAAAAGGGATGAGTGTCAAAAAGATACAAAGGGTTTAAGGAAGAAGAAAAAAAATGAAGGGAGGGAGAGGGCGGGGAGATGAAGAAAGATGAGAGAGTCGAACAAAAGGGATTCATAAACGATCAGTCACAAGACCGGGATTAGGAGCTTGTGAAATACTGAGGAAAGACAACAAAATGACCCTTCATCGCACAAAGACGGAGTGGAGCAAGGTTGTTATTACCTAAGTACAGGAATGACAGATTGGAACTTCGCTCTGATTGCTTCCAGCCTCTCGAGAACAGACAGGAATTTGGGCACTCCACCAACAACACAGGAGACCTGCTTCAGAGCATTTTTTAAAAAATCCCCTTCAATATTTTGTGAGCGCTCGCTCGAGCCAGATGGGTGGGTTTTGCTTTCACTGGCCAGACGAGGCCCAAAGCAGGCAAGGTCAATCAATCATAAAAAAAAAAAAAAAAAAAAAGGTAGAAAGGAGAGATGATGTGGATTTTCTTTGAGTTCATGCTCTGTCCCAGGTCATCCAAAAGACAGCAGTTTGAGCGGTGACTCATTAAAATGGAGAATTTGGGAGTTTTTACAGGAATATTCCATGATATTCATATTCCAAAAGAGGTCTTCAAATATTCATGGGGAGACTGCGACTGCTGTTTTGATCTCTGAGAACAGTCACCTCTGTTAACCTCTGAGGCTGATCTGTTTCACAACTTCTTGTTATTATTTGCTTGTAGGTTTAAATGCTCATCATTCATCATTTTATGACTTTTTACAGATGGTAGATTCAAATTTGGACAGCGAGTGTTTCTGCATCTGAAGGAACCAAATCTTTCAATAAGATTCGGGACGTCCTTTGTCTCGCTGACTGCAATGGGAAGTTGTATCAGACTAATTAGGGATGTGGCTGGCATACATGCAGCCACATGCGACAGTACTCACCAAAGCGTGGAAGATGAATGGATTAGCATTTGAAAATGTTAATTACAAAGAAATTCAATTAACTCCGGGGGCAAAAAAAGAGACACTCCAATATCTGTGCTTAAGAAGGCGGGCGAACATGTGTTTGCGCAGATACACACGGTCTGTGGGAGAGGCGCACCAAAATTCAGCCGACCCCATACAAAAAAAAAAAAAAATGCGCCCACACACACAAACAGGGGCACAATCAAACATTGATCTGTCGGTGGCGGCTTCTTTGTGCCTCATTAAGCAGTGATATTAAAAGCCGGTCCCTCTGAATCTCTGCTCTATTCATCTCTGCAAACCGGCCACTTAGAAAACCAATTAAACCACTCTAATTCCTCAATGCCCCATAATTGAATTTTTTAGCCTGCATGTGTGTGTGTGTGTGAGTGTATGTTTATGTGTACAGGCACACATGCGGGTGCGTAGGTGCACACCCACTGCCGTGCACCGACCTCTTGCTTTGAATGCATTCCAGAAAGCTGAGAAAAGCCATATGGGCCTAGTGATGCAAGGCGCCTGTCAGTACGCGTTAGCTTGCGCCGCCGCTCTATTCAGCCCATCTTATCATTAGCGGTGATTGATGGTGAAGTGTTTGTCCTCTTTTCAAAGCCAGTCGGAGAGACACCACTGGACGCAAAATACCCACCTCCTCCTCCTTCCCAAATGCAAATTCATCATCATCATGATAAGTGCCACCATCTGTGCCATTTCAACTCACTTATCTGCCTTTGCCCCGTGCCTTCACCTCTCCGCATGCCTCAATAGAGCCACACCCGGTATCTGAAAACCCCATTCAAGGCTGGGGCGGCGGCCAGGGGGGAGAGTGGTGCGTTCCCGCTGAGTGAATATCGTGTTTCTCCCCGCTCCCTCCTGCTCCATAATCTGATTTCCCCACAAGCCTCTGCCAAGGTTTCAATGAAAAAGAGGGCACAGGTAGCAGGGGAACCGGGGAGGGGGGGGGGTCGGGTCGGCTAAAAGCAATCTTCAATCCAAGAGATGGGGTGGGGAAAGCAACCATAAGACACCTGTAAGTGGATTACAGGATGGGGGGTGCTGTCTGGGAATTTGGCGGGGGCACGCTCAGTTGCTTGCATGCTGCCGGGTCGTTTCAAGTGGTTAGGAAATTACAGATAAAGGGAATAAAGGATGTGAGGAGGAAGAATCCCTGAAAGGAAATATGAAGCGTGTGTGTTTTTCAAATACAGAGGAAATAACTTGTGCAGGACTGCTGCCCACTGAATATACATCAGCTCCTTCTGATCTCCTAGCAACAAAAACGACAAAACAAATATGATAATACCAGCGTCTGCCGAGCCGTTTAGGAGGTCAGAGAGAAAAGATCTGGATGTGTCAGTACCTGGAGGTGGTGAAAATGGCGTAGATAACTGGATTCTTTGGGTCCTTGGAGCTCATGAGAAACACGTCCTCTGTAAAAGACAAAGAGAGAAGGGCTGAAGGTGAGATCCGAGCCCGTGAGGTCAACTTTTTCTTCACATACAGATAAAGAAAACACACTCACGTAGCTCATCGAAGTGTGTATCAATGCCGTTGGCCCCGGGGACCGAGCACATTAGCCGAGCCTTGAGGAAAGTGGTCCACTTGTTCACCAGACTCCTGTGACCTCCCATGTCATTCTGTATTAAAAAAAAAACAAGAAAAAATTCAATTCATTTCCACTAAAAACAGATGTAAACATGTAGTTATTTCCTCAGGACCATGCAGGTATGTGATGAATGTGTTTGTGTGTGTGTGTGAGTGTTGTTACCTTACACAGTTGTCCTATCCTGGCGATGGTGGCCTTGCCTGTGTGCTCTCCGTCCATGGCGTTCTCCTTGAAAAACAGGAAGATCTTGTCGTCTTCAGGGTTGTCACTCTCTGGGATCAAGTTTACACCTATAAACCTGGGGTCTGAAGGGAGAAAGAAAAAAAAGGAATAAAATAAAGAAACAACATTGTACGCTGTAAAATATATACACTTTAGAATCACACACAAATGTAATTTTTTACGATCCAGCCTCTGCCCCGACGGCAAATCCCTTCACCCCTATTTTACACCTCCGAAACCAATCCCCCGTGATATTCTCCAGTCACGGCTCAGTAATAACAGCCATTCACTTTACACCCTGTTGTTACAGTATCTGACTTTACCCCAAGTGAGCCCTCCAAGTCCAAATCCCACATAACCCCTGTCTCTAGACCACATCCTCACAAACACACATGGCTCTGATTGTCCCCGGCTAGCACGTGAATAAATTTATCTCGACTTCAAGCGCGAGAGAGGAAATCAAAAGTACAAACGGGCGAGGCCGAGGCCTCAGGGCCGGGATATCTCTGGGCTTGAGGAGGGGGGGCGGCGGCGGGGACTGAGGGGGAAGCGGCCGCAGTCACTGAGGCGTCATCGCGCGTAAAACGAGCCTGTGCCTAAAAGCTGGCGGGGGGTGGGGGGGTAGGGGTTTGAGCTGGAGAGAAACAAGCAGTGCCATGTTACGCCTCCATGGCGGTTAAGGTTATAGAGTAGCTGTGAAAAAGACAAGTGTGGCCAAAGTGGGAAGTAGATTTATAAGCGCTGTGCGGGTGTGAGACCTCTGGTATGAATCATGAGTACCCCACACACGCTTCATACCTCTATTCTATATACCATTAAATCTACATGTTCATAAATTCAACGCTAGCGTACAAAAACAGACCCTTGCCAGTGACGCCAGCCATTGAGGTCATACATTTCATTCCCTTTAATTCCCAACAAAAGGCCACTTTATCCAGCAGAGGTTTTAATCCCACCTCATTGAGCATGAGGGCGTTAAAGGGTGAAGAGATGTGTAAATAAATGTATGCATCGAAAGCAGCAAAGCCAAAACTACCATTTAACCCTAAATCCCTTTTAGAACCGACCGCCATTAAGGATTCATTCCCAAGTTTCCCTTTTGTTACATTTGAGTACCATGTAACCTTGTTGATAAAGGCTCAATAGAATATCCCCCGTCCCAGTAATCCATGCAATTACAATCCCCCCTTTTGTGGAGAAGGAGCTGGATTTTGCCGGGGCAGAATGGATACAATCCCCCGGCGTATTTGTTTGAACAAGGTGAAAGATCGATGGGGATTAGCGCGCTAACAATGACTTCTCTTTTTAAATCGCTCTTTATTAATATGTCACAGTAATCAGCGCTGCAGAGAGCACTGTTTGTGATTTTTCTGATGGTGCTGGCGGAAGAAGAGGTGGGGGGGAAGTGGGGGTGGGGGGGGGTAGCTGGTTGAGGGGAACTGAGAGGAATTTGACTCCACTACAGGAAAACAGCTGAGAGTGGATTAGTTCTGTGGGAAAGAGGGGGGAAAAAGGGATGGCACAGCTTGAGGGAAAGGTTCAAACTGACCTTTTGTGGCTCTCTAAGTCCTCGGCGGTGCCGAAAGATAGCCAGACAGACCGAACAGTCAATAACCCTCGCTGCTGCGCTAATCTTACCAACACAGGCAAATCCACTGACTTTGTGAATGGACTCTGATATCTGATGTCTGCACATGAATGGAAATGATTGGAGACTTGAGGCTTGGGAGGGAATTTAATGCTTCAAAGTCTGTTGAAAAGCCCGGCGGTATTCTTTCCCTAAAACTGGTCAATGGTGAGGGTTTACTTCCACCTTGCATTGAATTTTTGAGGCTTACAAAGGCCACAAGTGTTCAATTTTACATTAATAGTGAAGTTTGTCGGAGTTTGAGAGGTTTGGATATGTATGTTATCTTTCTTTGCAGTCTGTACATTAATGGCTTCCACTGCTAGCTTGCAGATGGAAATAGCTTCTTAAAAAAAACAGAAATGGCAACATATTTGAGTCTCCTACAGGGACAGAACCTAACATAAAACATCAGGATATTGAGTTACACTTCTCGATTTCTATGGGAACAAACAATAGCAACACTGATCAACATTTTTTAGGAAATGCATTCCTTCCCTCCAGAGTGAAATTCATGTATTTGGACTATTCATACATTTCTCACATGCTTGTTTTTATTTTGTTTATTACCATTCAGCCATCTTGAATCATGTTGCTCTGTTCTGATTGGATGATGATCTCCCAGGGTACGGAATATAGCAAAATCTCTTCCCATGAAATCGGCAGATGTGCCAGAGTACAGCTCCCCATCTGCCAGTGAGAAAAGTTTCGTTAGGAACAAATGACCAGTTCTGCATCGAATGTGCACTTCCTGGAACTAATCAGGGCAGAGATCAAACTCACCGATCAGAAGTGAGGCAGAGAGCATTTTGGGGTCGTAGGGGCTTTTCCCGCGGCCGTTCTCGAAATGCGAGGCCAGTCGAAAGATGTTGTCCTGTGGCAGAAAGGGTTAAAGTTCAAAACGGGGCCACCTTAAGCCACATTAAGCCAGGGGTAAAGGTACATTTATAGCCTGTGTTTCAAATTACAACTAATTCTCATTATAGCGCGCTGCGTTTCGGATCAGACTCACCACAACATCAGACCGGACATGAGCAATGAAATAGTTTTGTTGTTTTTTTTTCACTTTGTTGACTTGTTCTGCTTTGGTTACACATCAACAATATTTTTCGTAACTGAGCAACAAAATAGAATAATGGGTAATAAAGTAGGATCAGGCTGCAAAAAAAAAAAACAGCTCAGACTCTCTTTTAAAAGAAGAATCACAAAACAGACCAGATTTAGTTTCCCTCAAATTAATTACTGACAAAACTACTTTAAACTCAAATGAACTCATGCATAGTCTTCAAAGGCTCTAAATCTGCATGGTGCAAACAGCCGATCCCCCCCCTCCCCAGTGTGGGGCTGCAGGACCCACGCTGGTACATTGATTAACCTGCAGACCTTTATCAAGATGACTGATTAAACTTTTATGTAGGGGAGAGGTTGTTTAATTTCCGAACCATGTAGTGACCACGGTTTTCTCGCCTCTTTACACAAAAGAAAACATGATGAGAAGATAATCAATGCAGGGGAATCATTACTGCTGTGCTCCACAGAAAAGAGTGTCTTCCATTGTGTGTTAAGGCCTGTGTGTAAATTCTTTTGAAGGGAAACAATATTGAACTTTCCCTCTCATTATTTTACTAAAGCGCTGTTGGGACATTCAATGACTCATCGTGAACGCTCAGCTGAGATCTAAATTACCTTTTGAGTGCATTTCATTAATTGAACATGAAGGGAAAAAAACACACATTTTGGTTAACCGACATTCATGCACTTAATGCGTTACCTCTGCCCTTTTTCCCATTTCCAGAAAAGCGCAGATGGGGTGGAAAGCTCCCGTGCCACAGATGTACAGATGGGTCTGGTTGTAGGGTTGAAGGACTCGGATGAAGTTATTACACTCCCTCTGAAAAAAGAGATGAGATAAGTAACATCAAAACCACAAACGATGCTCGTTTTTATACAGTCAGACTTAAAGCTGGAAAAACCATTTAAATGCATTAATGTACATTTATATGTTTGCAATATCTGTCTCTGTTTATGTAGAAATCCTCCCAGCATTGTATGTTTTATAACCTTGTAAAGCATCTGAAACTTTTGGAATTTTTTTTTTTTTATTAAAAAAGGCTGCACATGTTAGCGTAAACCTCCTCCCTATCATAAAGTTTATATTAAGTTTTATCCTTTATGAAAATAATGCTGAGTCTTTTAATAGGAAAAAGGCCTGATTTGATTCAATTGAAAATAGAGCCTAATAGAAAGCAGAGAATAATGGAGAATAGAGAAAAAGCTCTGGTGGAATTCCCTTCAAAGCTGGGACTTTCCAGTTGGTTTGGAAAAGACTTATTGTATGAAACCGAGTCTCCTTTAAGGAAATCCCACCTGTAAGTCAAATCAGGCAAATCTAACTCAGATCTTTTAATGATCCATATGTCGGAAATTTTCTGAGGGTATTTGGGTTGGCTCTCCGGCACATGTTGATAGTCCCAGTGGTGTGAGACTGTTTATTAGAGCGCTAATCAACGGGATTGGTTAATGTAGGAGGGCTATTAGCAGCTTCGAGGAGCTGATTTGGGCACATGTGTTTAAGCCATTACCCTGGGTTTCGCCTTATTAGAAAATACATGCCGAATATCCACCTAACAAATAAGTATACATGCGCCCGGGGATTTGGAAACACAGAGGACACATCACATCACGTCACATGCAGACGGCCAAAATTATTCGTCTTCCTTCCTCATTTTAACACATGTATCTCTTCAGGCTTCTAAACCTCACTGACATTTGAGTGCGATGATTTGACGATGTCCCACATATGAGACATAAATGAATCCACTGAGTTCAAGCTTGAGTGATGACATTTTCCAGTGCAACACCAAATCCACTCTGGCTTCACACACTGCGAGCCATTTCCAAAAAAACTGAATTTCCTGCTATTTTTCCAAAAAAAAGGGCAGAAACTCATGTTAAAGGCCCAACTCTTTCTTCTACTCAGTAATCTTCTTTAAGGAATAGTTTGACATTTGACATATCTGCCTAGTCGCTTTCTTGCAGAGATTTAGATGAGAATTATTTATTAATATAAAGCTGGAGCTGGCAGCCTGTTAGCTTACCTTAACATAAAGAATTAAAAAAGGGTGAAAAAACTCGCCTGACTCTGTCCAAAGCAAACAAAATCTGTCTACGAACGAATCCATTTGATGAGTTTTAAGAGAGTTTTGTGTGTGAGAATTTCTTGACTGGGTGCTGGGACTTCCTGAAAGTCTACTCACAACATCTGGCCAAGAAATGGTCACACACATAAACCCTTGTAAAACCACAAATTGTAATTTTTCATATTTTCTTTATTTGTGTGATTAAACAAGCAAGAGTTTGCTCCCTTTTCGCACTGAGCCAAAGCTAGCTGTTTCCCCCTTTGTTTACAGTCTTTATGCTAAGCTACGCTAACTGGCCGCTTTGAATCAAAACTAATTCCTGCACTAAATCTTATCAGACATCATGTTTTTCTGTAGCATGCTAGTTTCTCACTGACGGACTTGACTCGTTTTAACTGCATTCATCATTAACCTGCAATCCCATCAACACATATCAGTCACAAGACTCGCTGAGTTCACCAAACATGCACCATGTCTTGTGGCTGACCTCAACCCTGCACGTCTCTGTGTCTATGTCACTCTGTAACTTAATGACTTTACCCTCTGTGTCTCAGAACAGCGGGCGCACATGTCCCCCTACATCATTCTCACGCTCATATTATTTGCATCTCGCCCAGCTCCCATAATCCCCTCCAACGTCGGCTCTGTTTAGGATTTTACATGGCTGTCTTTAAGTTAGAATCATTAGCTATGTGGTAGGTAGGTTGCACCTAAACTCTGACAGGCGTTTTTTTTCTTTTGCAAGTCCCTTAAACATGCAGCTCTGTCTCGCCTCAAGGTGAAAAATGGTCTCCCTGATGGTGAACCATGTCATTATGTGAAAACCACCCGCAGAGGATAAATGAGTCATTATTGGATAAAATGAATGACTCCCTTTAGACTGGGTATTGATGACAACTTTCCATAGGAGAAATGGGGCGGACGGATTTGTATGTGGATTTGTATATATTTGGAAAAGTTGAGTTAATTTTAAGATTATGCTTAAGTCTCTAGTTTAATATGGGAAAATGAAATGGAAAAATAGATTAACTCTGGGCTTTTTTAGTTTCTTTTATATCTGTAAAAGCTGGAGAAATAATCAGAACTGACATCAGGCAGTATGAAACAGTGAATCCTCCCTCCAGTATCTGAACCTTTTGTTCACTGAATTAAATGCAACAACCTGGGCAATGTTACACACTCGTCCTGCCAAGGAGAATGATACAGCCATCAGGCATTTTGGAGGGCAGCTGCTACATTTGCTCTGTGGCTGTAAATTGTGGTTTGGAGAAATGCATTACTTTGGGAGCTTTGGATGCTTTAGTAATGTCCTAATCAAAGACTCCCAATGCTGCACTCAGTCTCTGCTTTCACCGCCTCATTTCAAGGGTAAACATTTTCACAGCACGCAAATACCTCATCATTGTGTTCTGTGCGATTCTATGCGGCCAGAGCACATTCTCTTTCCACCGTGTGAGGAAGTGAAAGGTGTAGATCTGCTTGTGTGGTTGCGACTTTGTGTGAGAATCCCAACAAGCCGGCAGCGAACGAGTTAGACCCCCAGTAAAAACCTCCCTTCATTTAAAAGGACACCATAATTCTGGATAATCCTAAAACCCTGAAGCCGCTGCACTCAAGAATCATCCAGCCATGAAATTAAGATCAGATACAACACAGAGAGGGCCTTTCCAAACAGCAACACAAAGATAACACACACTGCCACCATCCTGCACGCAACCGAAGCCGCCGGCATCCAGTAATATGCTATGTGCTCAGCAAACTTGTGCAGAAAAGGCACATGTGAGCTAACACACTGTGTCAGATAACGAGAACTCAAACAATACGCTCCCACATAAATACGCACATATGCACACACTCTGAGGCACACACACATAAATATACTCCCAACAGCGGTAAATAAACCTCAGAGGTAATGCGTCATTGTGCACATTACTGCGACCGAACATCTGTCGTACAGTGTGTGTTTAGTTGTGTTTAGTTGTTGGTGTCAGCGGAGGATGGCCTGCAGAGAGAACAGTGAGCCACGGACATTTTTATTTACAGCAAAAATTCCTCTACAAGGTTTTTTTTGTTTTTGACTCCGGCAACTTCTTCTGTGCCTCTATGCTATTATTTTCACCAAAACATGCATTCCAGAGAAATTTGAAGAATTACAAGGAACCACGCGGGCCAGCCATGTAATTTGTGTAACAATAGACACAGAAATTGTAGGGAAGAGCTCCAATGATGATGCCATCATGAATGTGGACTTACCCCAAAGTCTTTCCCTGCCCACTTGCATTCATCCCTCTTCGAGGGGGTGGCAGGCCACGCAATCTGTGAGAACGAGAGAACAACAGTCATACTACAACCGGAGGTGGAGCTGAGAGACAAACATGTTGTTTCATGACACACTGAGTCAACGTAGTGAATCAGAGAAAACCTGGATTTGAGTAAATCAAGGAGAATGACTTTAGATTTGTCATGTTTCATACCCACAAATCTTGATTCACTTACTTATCTGTTTTACTCATTTCTCTGTACATTGCATATAAAACCATGGACGTTGAGAATACTTAATATATTTTTTTAGTTTCAATTTAAACTTAAACTCATGAGCTTTGAAATAATCTAAATAAAGTTTTGTTGACTTCTGTATTTTTCAGATAAAATCATGTCCAGAAAAAACTTAAATCTTTGAGTTTTAGGCACAAAAAAATATTTTTTAAATAATAAAAATAAATTAAATCGCAAAATTTTTTAACATTAAACTTTTACATTTTTAAGTAACCATAATTCCATTAACCATTGTTCCTTTTACAATTTTTGGTGCACAACTTTTTTGTTATTCCAACTTAAACATATTTTTTTTGAAAGAGCAACATAAAATAAAAAACACAATATAAAACTTTGTCTTAGCTTATTTTTAAAAGAGTTGAGTTTAACTAAAAACTTTAAAGTTGCTTTAAAAATTGTGAGTTTCTCTTCTCTCTCTCTTTTTTTTTTTTACAGTGATTGGTCATCAGTGTTTGCATACACTCTGAAAACCAGGGAGGTAAAAGTAAAAGAACAAACATCATTATAATAAATTGCAGTTAAGAAGAGAAGAAAGGGGTATTGAAAAGGAAAATAAGCAGAAACAGAGCTATAAAAATATTCTGTGTTTAAGTCAAATTGCATAAAAATTCAGCATGTAGAAATATGTAGTAATATTTCCCTCTGTATCATTCTTGCTGTGTTGATATAAATAATTTCTACAATCTAATAATGGTTTCTGGTTCAAATCATGGCATTTAAAAAAAGGGTAAACTCTTCTCTGAAGTCAAATCCTGAGCATGTGGTTATGATTTTACTTCAAATATAAGA
>JAQMCX010000037.1:6344236-6358464 GCA_029814765.1 Acanthurus leucopareius | reverse complement strand
GAGTAAATCAAGGAGAATGACTTTAGATTTGTCATGTTTCATACCCACAAATCTTGATTCACTTACTTATCTGTTTTTCTCATTTCTCTGTACATTGCATATAAAACAATAGAAGCTAAGAATGCTTATTATGTTTTTTTGTTTCAATTTAAACTTAAACTCGTGAGCTTTGAAATAATCTAAATAAAGTTTTGTTGACTTCAGTATTTTTTCACATAACTTTTTTCATCTCCAGAAAAAACTTAAATTTATGAGTTTTAGGCACAAAAAACATTTTTTAAATAATAAAAAAAATTAAGTTGAAAAATTTTTGACATTAAATTTTTACATTTTTAAGTTACCGTTATTCATTAAACAATTCTTCTTAACAATTTTTGGTGCACAACTTTTTTGTTACTCCAACTTAAACATAATTTTTTTTGAAAAAGGGAAAAATTTAAATTTTTTAAACATAATACAAAACTTTTTCTTAGCTTATTTTCAAAAGAGTTTAGTTTAACTAAAAACTTAAGAGTTGCTTTAAAATTGTGAGTTTTCTCAATTTTTTTTTACAGTGATTGGTCATCAGTGTTTGCATACACTCTGAAACCCAGGGAGGTAAAAGTAAAAGAACAAACATCATTATAATAAATTGCAGTAAAGTAAAGAAGAAAGGGGTACTGAAAAGGAAAATAAGCAGAAACAGAGTTATAAAAATATTCTGTGTTGAAGTCAAATTGCATAAAATTCAGCATGTAGAAATATGTAATAATATTTCCCTCTGTATCGCTCTTGCTGTATTGATATAAATAATTTCTACAATCTAATAATGGTTTCTGGTTCAAATTATAGCATTTAAAAAAAGGGTAAACTCTTCTCTGAAGTCAAATCCTGAGCATGTGGTTATGATTTTACTTCAAATATAAGAAAAAGCAGGCTTTTCCTACATTGTTTTTGAGGAGATAGGACTGATTGAGAAAGAAATGATGGATTTGTGCAATCTGTAAGGCAAATCCATCTGTGGCCCCCGATGTCACGTGAATTATAAACACGTACGAATGTGCGAGTGGGAGCTTTAATGACCGAGGTGCAATCGAGCTCGCTTTCTCGCTGGTGGTCACAGAGATGTGAAAGGACAAAGGAAATGTATGCACATGCATTATTATGACCGCACAATGCGCACACATTGTTCATTCTATCCCAAAAGTTTATCTCTGCTCAACATCAGCTGAGTTTTCCTCTCTTGGGATTCTGCGTTGCACATTTCGGCGTAATTACATTAGATTTGCTTAATCACTGCTTTTCAGTCGTTATCTCATAATGACGCAGGGATCAGAACAAAGAGTGAAAAAAAAGGCAAAGAAATACACAATCGAGCCAAGGGCAAAAAGAAATTCATAAACACACTCTCTCTCTCTCTCTCTCTCTCTCTCTGCATTGACTATGTATTTTTCAGCTCTTTCAAACCTCTGCTCTGCTCTGCTCTGCTCTCTGCAGCCTGCAGGCAGGTCTGTGTCAGTCTTGTACGTCTGTGATAGCATCCAGAATCTGATAAAAAGACTGTTAACCTAGTCCAGGTGGTGTAATGGAATTATGGACAGCCCTGTCTGGACCAAGACAGGCAGGGGGCAGGGTGAGGGGAGGGGAGGGGAGGGGGGAGGAAGAGACGGTGTAATGGACTCCAGAGGGAGCAGCAAAGAGAGCAGAGGAGAGGAGGAGAGGAGAGGAGAAAGGAGAAGAAAAAAAAAGAAAAGCAGAGAGGAGTTCAAATAACACTTTGCGGCCTGGACAAAAAAGAACAAAACTACGTTCAGCTCTCACACAAACCTGTTAAATACACTCTAATCGCAGTACTGTGCATCTGAGTTTTACCTGTTTGCGGTCTCTGTTGATGTTGACGAGGTCGAATGAGAAGATGTGGTCCTCTGCCCCCACCAGTAGTCTCCCTCGCTCCTCGTCTAATAGGAAAGCGTCGTAGCTCGAGCTGTTGGCCAAGCCGTCGAAGGTGATGAGGTTGCTGGACTCTAACATCTCTGGAAGAAAAGAAGAAGAAGACAGAGTTACTACAGGATCAATAAACAGACAGTTTGAAAATGAGGACAGAAATCTTGCATGTATGTTGTACAAAACTCACAAAGAAGTCAAATTAGTCAAGTAAAAGTTGTGCAAAGGAATGATGCAAAAAACTCTTAAACTCTAAGATTTATTATCGAATAAACGTACATCTATTTTTACTTTAAATACATGTCAGTATTATTCAAGTAAAGAACTTGTATTTCAAATTTTCTTTGATGACAGACAACTCATTATAACTTTAAATATATTTATGTTGGAAAGAATCAATCCTGGATAATGTAAGTGTGGACATTTGTGGTTGTCTTTGGCCTCAAAGAACATCACCGCTGTCAACATCAAGATGTCTTATTGTACAAATATAAGTCATTTTTTTATGTTTCCTTTATTGCTTTTCCACACACACTGACATACAGACACATGTCAGTCAGGTATAGCGTGAGACATTTTGAAGTGAACACAGCGTGTCCCAATCAGGGACACGGTTCAGACTGTTCAGCCGTGTGATTGGTTGAATAATTCATGTGAAGTCAGGGCGAGGGGAGACACTGTGTAAGTAAGCATGTGTGGGTGTGTGTGTGTGGCTTGTTGCTGTAAATGGGTTATTATGTAAATCAACACCGAGGTGTGTGTGACCGCACATGGATTTCTGTTCCATTCAGGTGTACAAAGTCCTTAAGTATGCAATAACAATACGCGGTTAAGCTAAATACAAACCAGGACAAGACTTTATGGATGAGTTTGAGCCGAAGACTCGCCAGACGTCTGAGAGTCAGTTAATGTTTAAAGATGAGCTTCGTCACCTCTGACATCAACATCGATACAACGGTGTTACATTAACAAAGATACACACTCCCATCCTGAGACCAAGTTAACCCACTGATTAAAATTTATTTTGCACAGGAAAAAAAATAGCTAATTTATAATACAGAATAACCAGTAAAGGTTCAATGGTAAGTAAATCTACAAGACTTCCAGAAAATCTATTTTCCTAAACTGTATCAGAATAAATCTGATTTTTAGAGTTAGTTTGAAATTAGGTCTACTTTTAAGATCTGAGGATTGCGGCTTTTCCTGTTTGATAGCAGTTTAATTTTAATATATTTATTCAACATATTTCAGTTCAGTGGGTTCTGACATGTTTTAATAGATATTTCTGACTATTTCCCAGGAATTTATTGACTGAGCGAATACATCAGATAATTAAAAAAAAAATTAATAACCATTAAGTGCAGCCCTTAAAAAGACTATATTAAAATCCCCATCATTAAAACTAATATGTATAAAAGCACTTCATTTGTTACTTTTCTTCCCCTTGACATCATTTTAATTACTTCATGTTTCCATTATGGCGAGCTTCATAATGAAGTTCACCAAATGCTTCTAAAATAATCAGTTTTAATTAAAAATAAGAACAGAACGATAAAAAATTTGTTAAGCTAATTACACAGATGCAACAACAATTAAAGTGTCAGTTGAGAGTAGCTGGTTATTATTCATAATCTCAGTGATATTTGATTTAACATTAAATGAACAGAAATTGAATTAACCCCTTTATAACCATCTGTCTCTGATTGATCCGCTGGATTCATAACATGTGCTCAGTCTGCACCACAGGTACGGTCTCCACTGCATCAGCCTCACTATCACTACATCATCCATCATCATCAGTTTCACTATATAAACGTGGACACATGCAGGGACACAATATAGAAACCAGCACAAGAACACAAACACGTTTATACTGTATATACACACACACACACACACGCACTCGCACACACTCGGAGTCCAGTGGATTGTGATCTCCCTGCTCTCCCCACAGAGCTCTGATTGACGGGCTGCTATAGGAGCCATCTGCGCCCACTCACAGTGTGTAAGATCTTGGACATCTGTGTCTACATAAAAGAGGCGATTGATGGAAGGGGAGACGGAGGAAGTGGTGTGTCAACCACGGTTGTGTATCGAGTACCAGCGGGGTGGATGGGGACCGTGAGAGGGAGTGGTCGTCACCTAATAAAGACGGTTGCAGCTCATCTGCGTCAGTCGGATTTCGGTTTGAGGCTAAGGGAAATGGAGTGGGTGGGTGGGTGTGGGCATGAATGGAGGTCTGTGGATGTGTGGTGGTGTGAGAATTTGTAGTGTACCACAGATGGGTTGAGCGTATGTGTGCGGGTTTTATTGTGTGTGTGTGTGTGTGTGTGTGTTTGTGTAGGTATCTTTTTTTTTTTTACTACTTTGACCATGCATACACACCAACATCCAGGTGTTTGCACAGAAAAGCAGTGTTACAGTGCACAAACTATGATGACAAGATATGAAACATTGAAGCTAAGCAGTGTTGTCAGAGCCATTTTGTTATCATGTGGCGGCCAATCAGACAGCTCCTTACTGTCAGTGTACCAATCAGACATGAGTAAGAGGATGTAAGTAAGCAAATGTGATCTCCGAGCAACAGAATGCCACAGAAGGACGTGTGTTTCAACTATGAAGTAACGGAAAAATAAATAGATGTGGCAGAAGGCAAATTAATGGAAAAATAAACAGCCATTTAAAGATTAGAACGAATTAAACTGAGAGAAAAAGAGAGGACGATGCTGAGACAAACAATTCTCTGTTTTCTACTCTGTTTCCACTTAAGAGAGATTTTTTCTCTCTCGGCTCCTCTTCACTGCCCATCTTGGCTCGATTTGGGACAACCTGTAGCGTCTGGAAGTGAGAGGCAGGAGCTGAACCAATGAGCCAAGGGGGGGGAATGTGGTCCAACATGGCAGCGTCCGAGGTCTGTCACGAAAGGTTTACTCCAGATGGGCCGGAGAAGAAAAAAAACACACGCACATATTTCAACACGTGGTGATCTCTGACAGAGACACGGTGGCCTGCACATAAAAAATACACACACAGGAGAGGCTTTATCTGAGCTGGGATCAGCCGTGTGTGTGTTTGGAGAATCGGAGGAACTGGGCGTGAGCACCTAAGGACCTCCAAGCTAAACACAGAAACGCTGGTTTGGAAAAGAGAGCACGGGCAGATATGAGCGCACGGCACAGCTCATACAAAATATAATAACCAAGCAGAGGACAAGCATACAGAATAACACACACACACGCACCCATGCACACACACACACACACACAAACACATACTTAGAGCCAAGGCGGGCTCAACATGATTCCACTGGGCTCTGCTTTTAAAAATGCGAACAAGTGCACGCCCTTAAACTGACATGCATATTATATTCATATTGACCTAAATGTTTACAACACATCAGTTCTCCCTGAACACACGCACACACACACACACACACACACACAAACACACACACACACAAACGCACACACATACTTTTTAACCAGACTAAGTTGTAATCCAATCAGCATTTCTGCTTATGCAGCATGAAACAGTGAAACAGTGAGCGCAGTCAGCAGCTTCCACCTCGAACACATTCCCTGGTCCAGGACCCCCCAAAATCACAACCACACACACACACACACACACACATGCACTAAAACACACCTTCTCTTATACATGTGTGTGCATATAGATGCCACATGCCCCCTCACCACACACAGTCTGCTTACACAAGCCACTGGATACACGAACACATTTAAACATATAATGGTGTGTGCATATACATTCCACTCACTTAACGCACACATACATATGGTTACACACACACACACACACACACACACACACACTCACACTGCTGCCCACTTTCATCCCACTTTCTCTTGTTACACACATCCTCTGTCTGCTCTTTTTCACTCACGGTTATGTCTTATACACACATGGGCACAGAGGCCTATGCAAACAGCCACAGAAATGCATGCAGACACACACACACACAGCCACACACATACATGCAAATGCATAGACACACCTGTCTGCATCCAGACATATAGTAAAAGCATCACTTTTGCTTCGTTATAGTGTTAAGATTTGATTGAAAAATGGAGGCATTCAGTTTTATCGTATCTTGTTTTTTATTGCTAATCAGCATATTAATTTACATATAGATAAACTGGGGTCATATGTCTTCCCTTTCATATTCACTCCATGCACAAACACACACACACACTGTATGTTCAAGGACACCACTTGAAACAGACAAATACAAGAAATTCATTCAAATAAATTATCATTTGTCCCTCTGCCATACTCCATTATGGAAAACAACCTGCCTCTTGTCTAAAAAATCCCCCCGGGGGGGAAAAAAAACGAGCCACATTCAAAATTCAAGTGCAATTGTCTGTGGAGTACTCTTCACTCCCCCATTCTCCAAACAGGCAGCCGTTTTAGACGCCTACATGCCACGCAATAGTGGAATAATGAAACGGCATGAAAGAAAGGCGACGGGGCATTAAATTATGTTTATCTGAATGTGTGTATGCGCCGCTGTGTAAGTGTGTGTTTGAGTGACACGAAACATAAAAGCCCGACAGAGGAAAACACTTGACTGAAATTCAACAGATGGGTAATATTCCATTTAACTAATGCAACACTTGTGAAGTGTTTCTCCTGTCCATATATACAGTGAAGGCTCAACAAGAGGAGAGGGGTTTTCAGTATGTAAAAAAAAAAAAAAAAAAAAGTGCCTGAATTACACATTTTACTTGTTAATTTCCTGTTGTTGACACTGCTTTTCCTTTTTTTTTTTTCCTCCTGTTGTTGGCAGGAGGTGCAGGACTTGGACTCTATAGGTGTGTTTGTGTGGTTTGTAAGAGTGTGTAAGTCTGTGTATTGCTAAAGAGCTACTTCACTGACAGCCAGAGAGGGAGGGAGGGAGGAAAAAAGAAAAAAAAAAGAAAAAAGAAAATAGTAGCTCAAAAGGAGCTGGCAAAGAGAATTACACGTTTATCTTTAAAACACAAGGCTAGCTGCAGAAAACCAAAGACACACAGTTCTGTAATATCTCCAGTGGTTTGGTTTGGCATGTCAATCCCTCTGTCTTTCCCAACCCTGCCTCCCAACCCTTTCTTTTTTTCTTCGTGTGTGGTGCGGTGTGTTTTTTTTTTTTTTTTTGCTCCTGCTCTCGTGATGGCCTCGGCCACAAAACACAGGTGTCAGGCAAATATATAAAAAAAAAAAAAAAAAAAAAAAAAAAGGGAGAGGGGGGCAGACAGCCACCCCGTAGAAATTTACCCAGAGCTTTGCTTAACAAAGTGTTCAAATATTATCCTAAGCTCAAGGATATCCACACATGCCTCAAAAGTTCACCCCCCCCCCTTTCTCCCTCCTAAGCACATTAGCAGGTGTGGGTTGGTTTCCATGGTGACCATCCGTACAACACAACCTGGGGGCCAATGGATTTTTTTCATTCAGGTGCGGCTGAGTGACAGCTCTGACAGGAAATGTGCAACCTCACACACACATACACATACACACACACACACACACACACACACACACACGCATGCAGCAGGAACTCCACGATTCAGAAAATTCAGAACTCCCGTGTGTGTTTTAATTCCAAAAGAACAAGAGAACATGTGTGCGAACGAAGTGTGTGTCGATTGATTATTCATTACGGCGGCGCTAAATATGTGACAAGTTTGCTGCTGAAGCCATGGTGAAATTACTTTGCAGAAAGAGTGAGCGTGTTTTCTTTGGTTCCAGGTTTTCTTTTTTAGTGAAAATAGAAACCTAATTTTCTATTTTTCAACCAAAATGAGTCATAACCATAATTCACAGTCAAGCACTGTAACTTATGGGACGTTTTAATACCCCATTTTGTCCCGTGAATATGAGTATGTTCAACCATAGGATATGTATCAGAGGGACTAACAAGGAAAACGTGACCACATCCCAAACCGCAGGGAATCTATAAGAGTAGACTAAGTATGTGTTGAATTCCAGCATACAGCATCATTCATCTCTCTCTCTCTCTACCCAAAATGCCAGACTTCTTCGTCACCGCACGACATTCCTGTTCTCCCCCGAGAGAGAGAGAGAGAGAGAGAAAGACAGAGACTGAGGAGGGACACTGAATACAAAAGCACAGCAGCCAGAAGAGTTGACAAGAGAGGGAAAGCAAGGAAAGCAAGCATAATGAAAGATAGTGGATGCAAAAAAAAAAGGAAAAAAAGAATCAAGGATAATGACAGCAAACTAAGGCAGAAACATGAGCGCATGGAGGGAGGGAAAAAAAAACAGCACACATAACAAAAGCGGTTGAATATGGAACCATTTCATTAGTGTGTGTCTCCTCCTGTCATTGGACGGCTGGACCACAGAGAGCGCTTTCCCTCCAGCGCTGCGACCACAGACGGCTAGAGGCCTGGCCATGCCTACCGCAGAGAAGCCCGCTCACACACCACTAAATGCTCACGGTAAAACCAGACTGCTCAGCCTCTCTGGTTCTTATTACTTTTAAGGAAAACACACACAAACACACACACAGAGACACACTTGCAAACACACATTTACTTTCGCATGTAAATACAGTCGCCGACACAGGCTTGTTTGAATGTGAACCAAAAAAAAAAAAAAAAGGCAAAATGGACCATGTGTGTCCAAACACAGACACAGACACAGACACACACACACACACACACACACATAAACCACAGTATCACTCCTCTGCAAAGCTGTGCAGAGAGAGGGAGATAGTGCTTTGGCGAGGCAGTTTGATGGATGGACTTTGAGAGGAACCAGGCTGTGGTTAGCGTGGTCATGTCTGGAGCCACTGCCTGTTAGTGCAGCCTGTCAGCTGTAACGTGTAGCCGAATGTCAGCTCTGCCATTTTATTAGAAATTAATGAGGCAAGGCTGCGGATCTGAATGCGTCCCCGGCAAACTGTGACAGCAAACACACACTGATGCCACTGAGACGTTCGAACACAAATCCACAGGCACAGATGCACATTTCAGCTCTGCACAATAGTATCTTGAAGATCTCGTGCAAGAAAGATTTTCGTGCCATGAATGAATGAATACAGTGTCTGCATTTCACGAAGTGCTTTTTGCGCTGGAAAGTGATAATAAAATCTAAAGCATTGAAATTATATGATGTCAAGATTTATGTTTGCCATTTGTCCAATTTGTGTGGAATCAAATACATTTGAGCAAAAAAGTGTTTTCCAAACCTTCCTTATTATATCTCACGCTGCATTTGACATTTATGACAGGGAGAAAGAATTAACAACTCTAAGGGAAAAAAAGACCAAAAAAAAAAATACTCCACAGCAAAATTACTGACATTTTAAGGGACTGGTATTTCAGGTTGACCTTAAACTTTGATATTAAAAACAACAGGAGTGGTAGAGTCCGACTAAAACGCTACCAGTGTTCATAGTTATTATAAATCACTGCACATCCCTTGTTAGACCAGTACAGTGCAAAAATTTGAAAAAAGCACTTTGCTCTCTTTACTTTTTTAACGTTACTGTTTGGCCGCCACCCGTTCGTCTTCGTCCATGTGTCTGTCGCTCGTCTATCAGTCCGTCTTTCCTCAGAGATGTCCCTCTCTTTTTTTGTAACACGACTCTGCTCAGATTGAATGGTTGCACCCTTTCTCCATCTGACTGACGAGACTTAGCAGGTGGCGGGACCCATTCATGCTCGTGCTTCAGCAATCTGCACCACGCTGTAACCCAAGCCCACATCCCAAACACAGATGCAAAGGCGCGGGGTATTTCGCCTGCGTGCATGTCCTACAGCGCTTATGTACACACAGGCAAAAAAATGTACGCTAAACTCACAAAATTGCTGTGCCCACACGTAAATCTCTGAGTAAACACACACACACTGCGCTGCCACTCTCTCCTAGTATGGCATATGAGCAAACATCCAGACTGGGTTTGATGATCATTTTCGTTCATATAAAACTTTACAGACGCTGGAATGAAACAAGAGACAGATGCGATCAAAAGGTCAGTAACTCAGATATTACTCCAGCCGATTTTGCAACATGGGGTGCAGTTAACATACTCTAATCGCTCTTTCTGCATTAATTAATTAGCTTTCATTACCTACAACAACATAGATTGAACACTGTGTCGAACAATCTTTAGGTATTGAACAAAATGACTCATTTCCTGTATAAGTATGTAAGTTTAAAACTGCCTTAAAACCATGAAACAGAATCTTTCTCTAGACTGCATGGGTTATTTTTTTACAAGTGTATTTGAGTTGTTGCACAGTTGCACAGTTATTAGTGGGGTAATAAGTGTCAACATTAATACACACTTACACCTCATTATACCAGCTTTCAACTCGTGGACTTGAGGGGATGAGAGCTTAACAAACACTGTGGTCGTGGATGTCAGTCAGTGTGAAGAAATGCAATATATGTGGATATAACATGAGGGCAAACCACTACAAAACATTGGCTTCTACTATCGGAATGAGACTGTGTGGGAAGGAAGATGTGGGTAGTTTGATGTGTGTGTGTGTGTATGTATGTGTGTGTGTGTGTGTGTCAGAGTCTGTGTGAAACCAAATACAGTTGAAAAGAAGGATAGCCAAAAGATATGTATCAACTTAGCTTCAATCAGAGAGACAGGAAAAGCAGACCGGCGGATAAAGGAGTTACACTCACACACACACACACATGCGCGCACACACCAACACGCACATTCATACTACTTGAAGAGTGTACTTAGGGTCTGCGGTGCCGTGGCTCCTCGAGATGCGACTGAGCCGCAGGAAAGGGAGGAGGGGGTACGAAGAAAAGAAGGATGAGAAAGTAAGACAGAGAGAGCGAGATGGAGGCAGACATCTCTCCGAAGTTGGTGCGTTGGAAGAACACCTTATAATTATCTGCATCCGCTCAGTCAGCCCCAGGCCGCGGAATGGACAGATACAATGGCGAGAAAGAGAGAGTGAAGCGAGGGACATGCTCATTCACATGAAAAGAATGAACGGACGAAGATACACTGATAAAACCAACACACATGCAAAAACACCCACAGACATACAAACAGTGTTTATTCTCCCAAGCAGGGCACACCCACGTGCAAACACACACACACACACACACACCCTCACACACACACACTCGCACAGACAAGCCTTATTATGGGGCTGAGTCCAGACTGCGTTGAGTGTGGTTCCACACCAAGTGTCTATTTTGAAGGCTTGTAAGGCCAATTCCAGATTCCCTGTCTCTTACTCGGTCTCGCTCTGTCTTCCCTCCTCAGTTCCACCCATCCAGCCAGCATGGGGCGGCCGCGGCGGCATTAAGAGGCCATACAGTAGGCTCCATAATTACCCACCCAGAGGGTAATTATCAGGTTGTTTAACGAAACCTTTCAAGTTAGAAAGTGCTGCTGGATGGCTCCTTTTTTTTTTTTTTTTTTTAAGGATCACGATAAGGTCAGGTCAGCTTTTGCAGTTGCATTTATCTCAAATACTGTGTTTCATATTTTCACAGTTTGCTGTATGTGCATTGATTGACCTTTAGGGGTCAGTGTTCCTCCTGATCACTAGTTACATTACAGAGAGTGCTGTAGAGGGTTTGTGTTGAGGAATGTGATTGTGTGCAGGCATGCATTGATCCATGGGAGTCTATTGTTGTTTTATCATTACAGTTCTGAGGAACTGAGAGTCACATTTGTGCAACATTATTACATTACTATCTAAGATGACGATTTCAATACGCTGGCAGTTGCGTTTGCCAGGCAATTTTAGATGATGGTGACTCACTACGAGCTCCAAATCAAGTTTCAGCTTGTGCTCTTAAAATATGACATGACACCAATTTTTTTATCAGTTGTTTCAACAAGTCAGGCCATGATGATAACTATATTAATAGGTGTAATATCTCTGCTGAGCAAGATTATTTTAATATGGACTCGAGTTTCACCGTCTGTCTCACCATCCTTAAGTTACAAGTCAAGGCGAAGAAAGTGAGAGCTATTACGGCCTCAAGGAGAGGAGAAAATCATTAACTTGTGTGATCATACTTCTGTCACCATCAAGCCAGATCCTTTCAGCCGAACGTCTAACTGACCCCACTGGGAAATCATTTACTCTCCACTTGCTGTGCCAGCTGTCCCATGAGAGGTCATTTTATCTACCTGCCTCCTGTTTCTCAGTCATTCTTCCTCTCTAACTGCTCACTCTGCAGTCATTCACTTGTCCTTTCCAGCAGGGAAAAAAAAAAAAAATCACTCCTTTTTCCTGACGATCAGTCCCTCGAGGTTTGTCATCAGCGCTCGTTTGACGATGATTTCACGGGACCCTGCACCCATGCTCATGCGTTTATTTGACTTCCCTGAATCACAGGCCCTCCTCCCGTGTTCTTGCGACTGTTCCGCTCCTGGATCTCAGTCTATCTCCCACCTTCTGCTTGTATGATCTTCTCGCTAAAGCACCCACTCCTCTGCTCGCCGCATGTCTGACTGTCCTTCCCAGGAGGATTCCTCCTTGCCGTTCATTTGACTTAATTACTATGCCGGCTTTTGCGGAGGGGAGAGGGGGGATGAGTGACACTTCACTTAACGACCAGCCTCCCTTCCTCCTGCGTCGTCTACTGTTTGTCTGCCAGCTTTTTCCTTCATTAAACGCAGATCTCCTCCCCTCCACCGACGCCCCCGCCATGCTTCCACCCGTTACAGTGTGGGTGTTAACAGAGAATCGTCCCCTGAGAGGCATCGAGGGGCCATCAAACACCTGTGGGCCTGAGACTCAGACACTGGAGAGCGGTGACACACAAAGACAGCAGCACGATACACTCTGATACCTCTACGCACAATAACATGCACGTATACGCACACAACAGCAGCTTGCAATCACACATGACTAAAAAAAACACTGATTCAACATCACAACGAAAGATACTGATTTGTGAGCTCATGCATACGTGCGCACACACACACACAAACCAGGTGTCTAATTATATGAGCACACGCCAGACCCGACACATTCCAGCCTTCGCTGAAAACACTGAAAACACACAAACTCACACACAGAGACACCACTTACAGTCTAAGGGAAAGGAAATCACAAGAGAGGGTGTTGAGTCCTCACACCAAGACGTGGCAAGAACATTCACACACACACACACACACACGCACACATGCATATAAACAATGAGGCTTTCATGTACTTTTAGCAAAAAATTATACATCCGCAAAACACAAAGTACATCTATCATGACAGGCTACTCTTTCCCAGCAGACCTGCTCTCTCCGTTTGACGACACACATCCATCACTCGCACAGTCAGTCAGTACAGTCTTTGATGCTTGATGACATATCTCTTGTCTGGTATTGTTGTCAGCAACATGTTCGCTTGTCAGTCTGAACAGTGGAAGGGGATCACAGAGCGAGGGGGGGGGGGGGGCAGGAGGGAACTAAAATCACATTCTTCAAACAGATGGCTGTGTAAAGAAGGGATGACATTTTCCCATCATGCGTAGAGGCTCTGTGGCGTGTGAACTGACATGATGGAGCTCATGGGGGGTGGGGGTGGGGGGGTTGGATGGATGACTTGCAGCAGGTAAGTTCAACCATGATTCCTTCCAGATTTATTTGGTACACGTGGTAAATGCATGTCATCACCCTTTAAAAGACTGAGATCATGACATGCAAAGGACACCGAACCACGATGCCAACAGGACACACCGAGGAAGCCCATTAAAAATCCACATGCCTTTATGTTTCAGATTTAGAACATAGACAATTACTATACACACTTGGAAGCTGACTGGGTGATAAAGGAAAATATACTATACCAAAATTACAAGTTGCACTCCATCTTGAGAATAAAGCATGTCATATAGCAGGCCTCTAAACATAAGTTATACCAAGCGTCTAAGCTAAACATAGAAAATGAATTAAAGTGACAAACATCACGTTCAGCCCATCCAAGACTGAAATTTTCCCTCAGCACAGATCGAAAATTATGTGAGGAGTGGAAGCTCTGGGTGACAGTCAAACACAATCAACCACACACTTATGTTTTAAAGCAGCAAAACAACAGCGAATCAGCCTGTTCATAAATTTTCAGAGGGCGCGTTTTATGAGAAGAACCGGACTAAAATAAAGGACTAAAACCGGGAGACCACACTCCCAGCCATATACTTTCGGTCAACAATAGCCTCCCTCACTGACATTAAAAAGCAAAAAAAAAAAAAAAAAAAAAAAAAAGCTAAAAAAAAAAAAAAAAAAAAAAAAAACGGAAGGGCACACGGGTGGAAGCCACGCCAGCCGGGGAGGCGGGTGTGGCGGG
>JAQMCX010000037.1:6291611-6344136 GCA_029814765.1 Acanthurus leucopareius | reverse complement strand
GGGGGGGGGGGGGGGGGGGGGGGGGGGGGGGGGGGGGGGGGGGGGGGGGGGGGGGGGGGGGGGTGGGGGGGTGGGGGTGGGGGGGGGGGGGGGGGGGGGGGGGTGGGGGAGGAGGGGGAAAAAAAAAAAAAAAAAAAAAAAAAAAAAAAAAAAAAGCTAAAAAAAAAAAAAAACCATACCAAAATATGCCAAAAATGTTGCCAGTTATTTCTAGCTGAGATGAAAACTCTGCTATTACAAAGAGCCTGATTTAGTGTAGGGTGTGAGAGAGGAGACGAGACAGAGAGCGAGAGATCGAGAGGGAGGAGGACGAGGGAGGAGGAGGAGAGGGAGGGAGGGAGGAGGACGAGGGAGGAGGGGAGGAAGAGCCGGCGCTCCGCAGTCTCCCCTCAAAATAACACAGAAGGAGAGAGAATAACATGTTTGCTGTTATACGTCAAAAACTTACACGTGCACGACATAAAAAGACTCACGAAACTCCCTCTCAGTCTCCACCAATGCATTCTGCTGCAAATGCATTATTTAGCGCGCACAGAAACACACACATACACACACATTTAATCAACATGCATGTATAGTTTTCCATTTAAACAAAAACTCGGCAACTGTTGGATCCATTTAGGAGAGAGTAATGAGAAGTCAGGAAACCTGCGTGGCCCCCTTAAAGAAAGGCTCTGTGTCATAACTGAAGCAGTTTTTGGGACAGAAGCCATCAAAACAGAGGCTCTACTGCCTGTTCAGAGCACTTAACAGAGCTGTACAGTACTAGCAGAAGGGGACAGCACAAGGGGAAAATTGGTACAGGGGCCAATATATACATTTAACTCCAAGCAGGAGCCCTTCCTCAGCATATGGAACCAATCTGACTATTTGTAAGAAGAATAGTTAAATTTGAGAGACAGGGCCAGAGCGAGTGAGAGAGCGAGAGGGAAGGGACTGAGTTAATGTGAGTGAGAGGAACACAGGAGGTTTAAACAGAGAGTTAGATGCTGTGTACTGACCAAGAGGGAGAAAGAGTGAATGAGAAGAGACACAGAGGCAAAAATAGATCCACAGAAATAGAAGAGGAGAAAAAAAAGAGATACTCAACATAAGAAAGAATGGATGAAAAGAAAAAGCATGAAAGAGCACCCACAGGGCAAGATAAAAAGAGACCAGACAAGATAGTCTACGTTAAAAGCACCGGCAACACAACCGCCACAATCGCACATATCCTGGAGTGAGGGGAGGATGAAGAATGGGCTTACCCTTGTATGACAGCTTTAGCCTGGGTACGTTGTGCTTGGGCTCAACACCTCTTCCCGGCTGCACCGCCCCGCACAGCAGCACTACAATCTCAAACAGGTAATCCATGGTGCTGGAGTGCTGCTGGCTGGCCTCCAGACCAGGGGGGCACTCACAAACCCCCAACCAGTGCCCAGAGATGAGTGTCTCCCCCGCTGGTGTTCGCCGAGCCTGGAGAGTCCCCCTCCACGCGAACCCTCAAAGTGGAGGTTCCAGGGAAGAAGGAGGGGAGGGGAAGAAGAAGAAAAAAAAAAATCCTGGTTGTGCTCCCCAGCTCAGAGTGCAGACTGTTGGTGGGGGGGTGACTTCTGTTACTGTGAAGTGGGTGGAGGGGTGCCGCTCACATGGCTCCCCGTGTGGAGGTCCAGGCTATATAGTCCCTTTGGCTTATCTGTTCTCTCCCAGGTGAAGGCTCAGCAAGGCTTCAGCTTGGCGTGAATGAGATAAAAGGTAGAGCCTGTGTAAAAGGGGGGGAAAATCAGATCAGTTGTCCACAATAGTAATGCTATCCTTTTTTCTAGATCTTTTTCTCTTTCTCTTTTTTTTTATCTCTTCTTTCTGTCTTCTGGCTTCTTCTCTTTGAGCAGACACTCACAGCAACCCTCTAATCCTTGTGTGCGGCTCCACCAGACTGCGAGAGAGAGAGAGGGAGAGAGAGAGAGCTACACCATCCACGGGAAGAGAGGGGAGGGGAGGGAGAGAGCAGCTGAGAGAGAGAGAGGAGTGCTGGTGAGAGAGAGAGAGAGAGAGAGAGAGGTGGGGGGGCGGGATGACTTGAGAGCGACGATGAAACCAGTATAGTGGATAGGAAGTGGAGTGGATGGTGAGGATTTTATAGTGCCGTCTCTTCTTCGCTTATTTCCTCTCTCTCTTTTTTTTTTTTGGTTCGACATTAATTTTCTTACATCATTTCCTTTATTTTAATATCTTCTGTACCAAAACTCCTGCTTTAAAAAGCCTCAAAGGAGGCGTTCGCTGGGTTTAAAGCTGCTGTCAGTTGATTTGCAGGTTACTTCTATTTCCCAAGTCAGTGACTGAGCTGAAGATTCCTGATAAATCCAGTTTAATACAGCAAAGTTTAAACATCACAGAATTTTTGAAACCACTGCTTTCTATTCGTGTTTTTTTTAAGTGAGCACATGTTAAATATTACAGATGTGCACAGTTTTTATTTAGATCTCTGTCTGAGCTAATGTCCTTAGAGTCCCCATGTTAATGATCGCACAGTTGAAATGTAGATGTAGGAGTTCTTTTTTCAAAGAACTTTAAGGACTTCTTGTCCAAGTTGACTTCAGTGTTGAGGCTGATTCGTTAGGCTGTTATTTAAACAGCTCAGGAAAGAACATATTGTCAGGGAAAAAAAAAATTAAAGGCATTACAAATGTTAAATATAAAAAACAGCGGTGATTTTTTTAATTGTGTCTCTTTAGGATTTTAACGGTAGGAAAATATGTTGAAGCTTTTTCGCCATCTGGAGATCACTTTTCATCTGTTTCTGCATGAGTTGACATGATGTTTGATTTTACAATTTCAGGAAATATACAAATTAAAGATCATATGTTCATTAATTTTTTTTTAAAAAAAAGATTTTTTTGGGTTGAAACTTGAGATTGGAGTGTTTCTCAGAGCGCATAAGACGTTGACTGGACGGCATGGGCGAAGAAAAACAGCCACGTTCCTGGGAAAAAGTTCAGAGAAATAAATCAAGCTAGGTAAGACAGAACAATAGTGTCTAATATCTTTAACAGCCATATCATGTAGAGTCAAAGCCCCGCCTTTAAAGTGGATTACAGGGACGATTGCTTAAAAAGGTCTGACTCTTTTTAGAACAGCTCCCGTATTAATTCCTACATTTGTTTTCTTTTGAGAACACATATTTTTTAAGAGAGTTATGAGGGATATTGTACATAAATTACAGGTCACATTTTTTTTTTTCCCACAAAAAGAAAGTTCAGCCCCTGAGTCTGTTTTCAGCTTGTCCGGATGAAATCAGCCGGTTAAGGGGAACACATGCTGGTAGTTAACCTGTATGAGTCTGAGACGGATCCTGTATCTGTTTAAGTCATTCACATCGAGGGGGAAGCAGGTCAACCACGAATCCCCCTCCACCCCTTCCCTCCTCTCAGCCCCCTGCTAGTAGCCCCTGCAGGTGTTTGTGTGCGAGTGGGCACCTCCTGCTTCCTCTCTCAGAGGGTGACACAGCAGTGATGAGGCGATAAAAGCTTTGATAAACAGGGGTGCTGATGTGTCAACTCACACACCTCAAGACACTGAAAGAAAACAACCTGAGGAATCGAGCTAGAACAGTGAGCCTAGCGAGCGCATGCCGGTGATATGAGGGTACCCTCACATTTCAGCGCTCCCACCGACCGCTTTGTTTAGCCAAACTATTGTTTGCTGCTTTGTATAGAATATCTGATCCGGCCTTCTGTGTGTGTACTCTGTAAAATTGTAAAAATAACTGGTTTCAGGCTGAGTTGTTTCTGTCCTGAATGTTTTTTGTTACAGTAAAAAGGAGGTGAACATAACAAAACATATTTGAGCGTCTGTCTCCTTAGAGAAACACTCCTGAATCACTAGATCTTATTTTTGTAGGTTTGGCTATCGTTCCTACCGGTACAAAAAAACATTAAACCCTGCAAATCAGCTGCTGAGATCTGGGAACGGAGCCTCTGAGGGGTCACGCAGGGTAAAAAACCAGGTCAAACAAGTGTAGCCAAAGTAATTCAGCCCCAGTTTTCCTGAAATGTACTGACATCAGGTCCTTTTTCTTCTAGGTTTACCTTCAAATAAAGAGCGTAAGCTATTCTAGCTAACAGGTGACTTGTTTACAACCTGTCTGATTGCGTTACTGCTGGTATTTCTCACCTTGTCAGCTGTTATAGCAATGTTCCTGTGTTTTCAGATCTCAACAATTGGCTCAGAGAGTACAATGTTGACACATGAAATAGAAACTATGGCGAAATCTATGAAAATAAGACCCTAAATGTAATAAACAAACTCTCCTTTAAAACATGTTGATCCTAAATGTTGAAAATAGGACTGATAAGAAGATTTACTCCACCACCACTCAAAATAAACAAGTCCTCTTAAACACTTTCTCAAATGACACCACTTGAGGCAGTTTTTTTATGTCTGACGCATCTCTCGTTAGTTCCCCCAATTTTTTTTACTTATTCACACATGCAGTACTGCCAAAGACCTATAAACAAAATGATGTGTAAAGTCAGCAGAGTCCTTTTTTGAGAATCTACTCTTTATTCTTTCCGTCCATTTAAGTTGGTCTGAATGAATCTTCATGTGTGCCTACATGTCTTTCATTGTGCATTCACTTCCACGACCGTAGCGTCCACATCCTCGTATCTCATCACCCCTTTAGTCTAAACAGCCTTTTTAGCTGTTTACCCAAAACAGAACGATGTGTGGACAGACATATGAAAGTACCCTCCTCTCACCTCTCAGCCTCTCTCCATCGACCTCTGCCTCTCTCCTCTGCCCCGATCAGCCACCTCCCTCCCATTTATCCACATTAGCCAAACTAATGGCACTCTGGCTACCTGCATCGATCTCCACCCAGCAGAGTGAGATGTGCTGGAACATGCCTTTATGGGATGTTGCCCTTTAGGGAGTGCAGCAACAGACTGACCTATCCTTGCCGATCTATTTGCGACACCCCCCGGCAACGCGGCAGCCGGAGCGGCCCTGAGTAATGACGACTTAATAAATGGTGACACGCTGTTGGCGGTGGAATGAGATGCCCATTGACAAGGAGCTTCCAGAGGCTTTCAGCGCCTGCCGGTAAAAATAGAAGTGGACACAAGACACCCTGCTTATGAGGACACAGTGGATAGCGGATAGGCGTCAAACAGGTTTGTGTGTGTGGGGCCAGTGTCAATGTGCTGTTACTGATATGATGGTGTATCTTCATCCAGGGGGGTACCGGAGGGTGCTGTTAATGTCCTGTGTATGTGTGTGTGTGTGTCAGAGAAAATGATTATGGTAACATGACGCTTGATGTCTGTTTTACAGAGAACATCGGAAACGTCCCACCCTGAACTTCGCACACACTGCCCTTTGACCTTCTCCCTCCTCTTTAGCACACGCCTCGCGCCGCCCCTGCTCATATCCTAACTGACCCTAATGTTCCTGAGGCCATTGCCACTGCCAGCGCGGAGAGACTAATTACTGTTCCCATAAATGATATGTGAAGTTCAAGGTACGAACAGCCATCGTTTCCTTTATGCCACAGGAGTCCGATTCACTTCCTGCTCCCAAACGACACATCCTAGGCCATGTCACGGGAGGTCACGTAGAAACCTTCTAAGTCAGCAAACGACACAGGAAACTGTCAGGAAACATGGGTGGAGGGAGAGAAGAAGAACAGTAGCAAGCAGCGGGGTTATGATAGAGCAGCATTTTCATATATTTTTTAATATATGTGGAAGTGAGCCGCCTTAAGGCCTTAAAACTGCTTATCTGACTGGCTAAGATCAGGTGATTAGTGTGAGTGCTTTTTTGTGAGCACAGGTATGCACATGTGGGTGTTTCCACGATCATATGGCACCATAAAAGATGACAAGTAAGGAAAGTGAAACTGTAAAACATCAGCACATGGCTGAGTTATAATGACGAAGTTTACTGCAGAAAGGAGGGTAAGAGGGAGGCACGTAAAGTTAAGGAGATAACTTTGCAACTCTGGACTTTTTCATCGAACACATTTGGCAATAATAAAAAAAAAAAAAAAGGAGGATCACCTAATATATCACCAGTTGCGTAATCTGTATGTCACAATTAAAACATTTACCTGAATGAGTAGGCGTGGGAAAGGAACAAAAAAAGAAAAAAAACATCTGCACAGGCGATCATTATTGTAACTCTGTAAACCCTTCCGTGAGAGCTATATAATGAGCTATATATTATGGTATATGAAGCCTGAAAGTATGTCTCCGTTGGCATGTGAGTGTGTCAACCCAGGGTTTCTAATGTTTCCAAAATCCGGAAAAGAGATAATTTTAACAGAGGGGACATCTGGAGTGTGACTGAAAGAAGGTCTGGCGGTTAGATGATTACAGACACATACTTTGACCTTCTTATAAGAGACATCTTGACAATCACAAAAGATATAAAATCATCCCTCTCTTTTATTAGCCATCCGGTCAAGAGCTGACACCTGTTTCTGCTTTGGCCTGCTCTTTTTTTCCCCTCCTTCAAGTAAAGTGGTGGTTGCATAAAAAATCCACTCTAGAGCTCATTAACAATCCTTCTTCTGCTCCGGAGGAGTCTCCAAACTCCAGCGGAGGGAAATGGGAGGTTTCCCTCCATTTTCATCACTCCTCAAGAGGTCAGAGGTCGGCCTCAAGGTTTACAATGGGGTCACGCAACCCCATCGTGTGCATGACGGAGCTTGGGTAATCTCTTTTAGCGAGGCCTTCCACCTACACATACATACATGCAGTTCCGTCTGTGCGTGCACATCCAGTTTCCGCATCCACTCAAGACAAGTACGGGAATGAGAGGATAAATAAACAAAAGTGGAACCACATTGCACCACGGGAGAGAAAACACGATCGAGCTCTAACATCTGTTGCAATGAGGGAGGGATGCAGGGAAGTTGTTGGGTGTATTTATTCATTGCTGATACATTTCCATCCATCTTCTGGTGACGGAAGTCTCCTGTGGAGCTTTGCCTCGCACAGATGTGTCCGCTCGGCTCAGAGGATGACGGTGGTGCAAGGCGGATCAGGAACCTTTTACAGGAAGCGAGGAAATTTGACTGAAACGTAACACTGATTCATAAAATCTGATCATTTCCTGCTGCGACTTGCTGCTGACGTTGGAGTGGGGGAGGAGAACGGAGGAGTTGTTTTGTCTGAAATCAGTTGGCGTGCACTTGTTGAGCAACAACATGGTCACATCCATAGGAGAGGTGGAATCTCTTCTTTTGAAGTAAATTATGATGATTTATACCACAAATAAACCAACAGGCTTTTTCAATCAGAACTGTACAAGAAGAAAAATGTTGCAAATAAATGACTGATCGACTTCCAACTCTGAGATGAAAGACCTCTAACTCATTTAGGTCCAAAAAGAAGCTCATCATGAGCCACCACTGGTGCGGAAAGGACCAATAGAAAATTTAAAGTGAGGAGGGGGGGGCAAAGACTAATCCAAGACCTGAAGGATTCTTTTAAAACGTATGTATATGTAAATGCGAAACACACCATTTGTGAATGGCGGTTTGTTGGGGGAGGACTTAAATCCGGGGCTGGGCTGAGACAACAGAGGAGAAGCTCATTATTCCCTCTATATGGTCAAATCAGGGAGCTTATGGGCCTTGAAGAATCTGCTTTCCCTCACCCAGCCTCCCATCTACACCCACAGTCAAAGCAAACAGGGCCTCTTGGAGATCTTTCAGAGAGCATTAACTTGTCTGCTAAGTCGCTGAAATTTAAGCGCAACCTAATTTGGGTGGGAAGTTAGAAGAGTAATGATAAGACTTCAGCACTGCATTGAGACCTCGTTCTATTAATTAATTCGTTCAGCTTATTCAGTTGAAGTTTGAAAATTATTTAGTTCATTTTTGTGTTTTCTTTCTGAGCCACCCACACTGAAATAAAAACAAATGTATTCCTTCTTAATCTGCTATAAATCAGACAGAAATTCATAATCACTGAGATCACAGTCCTACTCCATCAATTAATTAAGGTTGATGAAGGAGAGAAGACTTTTACTGTAAAAGAAAACATGGCTGACGTCTACTTGGTTTTCAGATGAAAACATAGTTCGGTGAGTCTCCTCCTCTGATATCAGCTTGTTGTCTTTTAATTCAGACTGAAGGCATTTACATACTGATAGCGATTCCTTTTTGAAACTAAGGTTGTTCTTATCTTTAGGACTAAATGAGGCAATGCTGGCAATCTGAGTTAACAACTTGGATTTAGAAACATCAAAAAATAAAGTTTTTACATTCGTGCCGCCTCTTGGCAACAGTAACTCTAAACAAAACATGACCAATGTCACATAAAATCAGCTGGTAATGTATGACCAATAAAACCAAAAGACAAAAGGAAAATTTTCCTGTCAATGCTGTAAAACATACTCAGTATTATAAGATTTATTTTAGGGCCACATTAATAATACATTTCAATACAGTTAATCTGTTTTTTATTTTCTAAATCAGTCAATTTTTCATTTGGTCCATAAATTGTAAGAAAATATTGAAAACAATACCCATCACGATTTTCCAAAACCTTAAGATGACATATTTAAAATGCTGGTTTTGTACAACTCATAATTAAAAACTTAAAAACCTGTTGCCAATTTGAGAAGCAATTTGCGAGGAAGCAATTTTTTTTATGGCCATAAAAAACAGCCACCACGAAGAGCTCCACAGCAAAGTTTGACATCAGTGTTTGTTAATTCAGCTTTGATGAGTTTGCCGTTCTGCACACGCATGCAGCTTGTCAACTGATCAGGATTTAGAGCTATCTAAAATAGAAATATGTGCAAGAACTATGGTGTTTCAAAAAATATGAGTCAAAAATGATGCAAAACCAAAAAAATACGTCTGAACTCCCGGCGGACTCTGTAAGCATAATGAAGACGAACAAAATGCCAAACACACATTAGAAGTTTGGAATGCTGTTAGTCACCATCATGTTTCATGCATATCAAGTTAGGCATCAACTTCTATACCAACTGACATCTTCTGCAACCATAAACAGCTTGTATATCCATGTCTCTGCCACATGATCCAAAGAATCCGACTGCGACGAAATACGGTCAAGAATAATGCTTGCATATGAATCTTCTAGCTGCCCTATAAATTTCTCCTGTCAGGAGGAAACTCTCTCAGTATTTCTCTCTCTCTCCACGTCTGTATGGCTGACAGGGCAGGAACAGTGACACAGCACTCCATCCCGCTGTTCTATTAAATATTTACACGCCTGTGAAACATATAAAACTAACCGCCGGCGCTCGCATTACCACTCGGCAGAGGAGTCAGATTTAATATGGCTCACATTCGCTTCCAAGAATATGTGTGTTAAATAAGGAGAGGCAGGGAGACGGACAGACAGACAAATGGGTGCAACTGTATTCAGGCTGCTGAGCGAGTGTCCAACGGTCAACTGGGAGCTTTTTTTTTTTTTTTTTGCTGTTTGTTCCACTTTTTTGAGTCTGACAAAAGCCTGACATCAGGAAAATGCACTCGTATCTCTCTGTAAAGCCTCAAAAGTGATTTTATTACACACATAACTGACTGTTTTAATGGATAATGTGCAGAATTTTTAGCTGAGGGAGGCTACGACTCTGCATGAACATTAGAAGTGTGTTTCTATGTGTTAAAACTGAATCAGAGGTCAGAATAAAATGACAAAGACTCAGAGGAATTATGGCAATATCATGACTAAGAGACGAAGGATTACAAATACTCAATGGTCAGTTTTTCTCATTGTTCTAAAGCATGACAAATTTAATTTCAACATTTTTATTACAGTTACAAAGTCCAATTTGTGAGTCATTTTTTGTCAGTCACGTTTGTATCACTCTTTAAAATACATGTAACTTAGGAATTATGCAAAAACGTGACACCACATCCTCTCAACTATGATTACACATAGATGAGTAAGATCAAAACTACTTTACTTCTCATTGTGAAACTATTGTCACTCCTTTTATTGTACAATAAAAAAAAATCAATTTCTACCCAATTAAATTAGATTTTTTTTGCAGGAGAAGAAACATTTTTCAATTTGAAATAACTAAAAGTGTTGCAATAGACTGGTGCTTCCAAAAGTATTTAAAGTGATATTTTTTCTTCAAAAATGCTGAATGAGAACAATACATTATTTTTGAGAAGCGAGCCCAACATTGATCGCTGCCATATGAACTCAGTGAAAGCTATCTGTAAGTAAAATTGCGTATTTTAGTTTGGTTGGTGAATGTCTCCTTTTAATTCAGTAGATGTGTTGTGGCATGTGGGTGACTCAGCAGCCACATATTTCTTCATCGTGATTTGCCCCAGCTGTGTGAACAGGCTAACACTTCCACGCCAAGGGAAAACATTTCTGTGTTTTATCAAGACAGGAAAACTCATCGCAGATACGCGGCAGCGCTGCTCGACTGGCACCGAACTTCATCACCTCTTATTACCGAACTCTGTTTTTCCTCCAGATAAAAGTCCTACCTCCTTAACAGAGTTATGACCCTCGTTTTTAACAACGTATGGTAATTACCTTTTCTTTTTTAATTTATTATTCCAGCACCCTCTTGAAGCTCTTAGCACAATATTATCAGTTGAAATTTATCAGGGCTCATAATGCAACCTTGGGATACTTAAGGCAACCTTTATGCCCCTGTCTGTCTGGGGAAAGTGGTTCATGCCTGTTGCTTTTAGCTTTTTTATGAGCACCCGTGTCATGTAACCCTGAGAACAAAACTGTCATGTACTCTCTATTCATTACTCTATGCAGACAAAGTCGGCATAGTTGTATTCGGCTAGCCTTACAGCATTTATATAGGGCCCTGGGTGAATACAAACCATCTGTGTCAACAGACTTCTGACAGGCCGGTATGGTGAGCGATGAGTTCCACCTGTACAGGCGCACAATAGCTCTGCAAAAGTCTAAAGAGTATATACCTTCTTATACAAGTCACACAAGCTCACGCACACTCACAGCAGACTCTGGCAGTGTACCTGGGAGAGGTCGTTCCTGATAAGAGTAATGACTGAAATGACTCACTCAAATTCGACAAGGTATAATTGAAGGACATCCTGCCATGCTAATGAATGATATATCCTGCCATCTCCTCTCTCTCTCTCTAGTGCAATCACCCACTCACAAATTGATGCTTCACATTGGCTGTCCCTTAGACACCTTGTAAATCAAGTATAATTGACAGACAGAAGTGATAAAATGCAAAGCGGTGCAACTAAATGACTCCATCACAGCAGCTCCCTTAAAACCTCCTAGGTGACCAATTATCTTTCACACTCACTTGGCAAATATCACAGGCAGGCAGATACTAAATATCAAACTTTTGCCCGCACTTTATGGACTCTTGGCACACTAAAAGCACTGTTTCAAAAAGAAAAGCTGACCATTAAAAGTGAACTCTCGGTGTATATTCAATATTCCTCTTACTACATTTAACAGACCCTCTAAGACATCCGTGTACATTCATGCAGTCCAAATGAAAGTCAAACCAGAAACTCTAAAGTGAAATTCTTTGATATTTATATGTAGCTTAGAAGTTTGGTGACATTGGGTTTGGTCATAAACTAACGTAGCATGCATGTTGACTGCTAACACGTTAGTCAGGCGGGAACGTGCTGGTGACAGTCAGTCATTATGGCTTTTTCACTTTTTTTTCTATTTTCTCCGTGCTGGGCTGTTTCTACCCTGGTATTTTGTTATTGGGATGACACATGTTTTCATTCAACAAAGAGTATTTAAGGGTAGTCTGACTCACTGGATGTAGACTTTCAGCACAAGCCTGCCATTAGGTGAATATTTCAGGCGACATTCTTCTCCCCTACTGCTGTTTACATGTTAACTATTTTGGAAAGGCGCCATTGCTGCATTCTGAGCTTAGTGCCGCACAAGATAATTGTGTCTGGTTAAGAGAAATACAAACAAGTCAGAGCTTTTTTTTCTGCTTTCATAAAATGACATTGGGTGCAGCTAGATCTTTCTCAGAAACACCACAGTGGTTCTTCAAACCATGGCGCTTGCTCATGTCAGTTAAGAAGCTTGCTGTCGTAAATTAGTTCATTGAAAAGATTCATTTGTAATCGACTCTTGCCTCATAGCTGTCTAAAAACCATTCCTCTCTTGTGAATCAGTTTATACACAACAAACAAGACAGCAAATTAGCTTCACTTCCTCCGTTTTTTTGGCTTAGAAGCTCTCCATTCCTTCAAAAGTCAGACATGTTATGACAACTTGCTATTGGTTAACTGCACAAACCTGCAGGTCAAAGTTCAAAACTTTTAAATTTGCATGGACTTACTTTGCACCCCAGCTGATGTTGTTCCGTTGGAATGAAACGATTTTGCAGCAAACCTTTGCTGTTTCATCTGTTTTTCGTCACCAGGCCTTAAAAAAAACACACCGGACCACCGTTGTGCAACGGTTTCATCGACGGTTAACAAATCCCAAGGAGAATTCTCTTTAAGGATTCACCAGCATCTGTCAGAATTCATCTTTTCCCAAGGGAAACAAAGTTGGACTCCCAACCACACATCTCATCATCATCTTCCATGCATTTTAGTCCTTTAAGATGTAAAAGAATCCCTTCCTTCAACTGCTTTCCCGGACAGCCTGCAGACCGGGAGTCGTTCTGTTACGCAGCTCAATTTGGACTATTAAACCAGTGGACAGATGGATTCAAAGCACTGTCCACAGGGTGATTAGGTTTCATTATGGCAAATGAAACACCCCATTACCCTTTACTGTCTTTTAATAAATGTCTTTAAAAAAAAAAAAAAAAAAAAAAAACTTCACGAGTTTGAAAAAAAAAAGACTGTCCAGAGATCCGGATGAACGACCGCAATGCTGATTTTTGAAAACTCTTCTTTTGACCCGAGAGAATGAGAGACAAAGAGGATGAGAGGAAGAGGAGAAAGGGAATTTAAAAGCCAGCAGTTTGTGTCTCTACAACACGCCTTGTTAAAATAAATAAGTCAGTGTGTCATTTGTACGCTCTGTTCGACCGGCACAACACAGTCCATCTGGGGCCTGAGAGAAAAATCCGGAGCTTAAGCGTAAAGATCCTGATACAACAGCCTTCAGTCTGGCAATTTTGGAATAGAAGATACGAAACACAATGAGTTTACAGGACAAATATTAAACTGTGGTTTGTTCCACTACTCAGTGTCACGAATGGTGACTGACTTTTCCCCTGTTAAAATGCTGACAAAGCAGCAGGAACTGATACTCATCAAATGGAGTGATCCCATTCTGCGCCAAGCCCAAAACACAACACACAGCGCTCATTGCAACACAGGGCAGTCTGTTTGGACAGTTCCCCGGAAATTCTGTTATCAGCGCACGTCCAGAACTGAATGTGGGGAGGGTGGGCAGTGGGTGGACGGTGGTGGTGGTGGTGGTGGTGGAGGGTTTTGTTGGGGTGGGTGGGGGGTGTGGACTTGTTGGAAAAATCATTTTGGATGGTGGCCCCCAGCTGAGTCTGTCTGGCAGACGATCAGTCTCATTCCTCTTCAGTCAAAGGCTCCTTTTCTCTGACCCGTCAGTCCTGACGTCTCAGAGAACTGACGCAAGAAATGCAGCTATGAAAACAGCCTCTGGTCCTGCTGGTGAGAACTGGGCAATGCTCTCAACTCACATTCTCAAACGCACGCACACACACACACACACACACACACACACACACACACACACACACTCACAACGTGCAACGACACACGGACTCTCTGTACTCTAGCCATCTTGCATTTCAATAGGAAGAGTCAACAAGATACCGTACATTATTGCGGGGGCGGCGTGTTGGTTGACGATAAAAAGAAAAGAATAAGCTGATACTGATGTATTGAATGTCTCAAACAGCTGTATTGCATGTGCTATGGTATTGACTCTATGCCTTTGAACTGAAGCTTTTGTTCAGACTGTAAAATAAGATATAGAATACTGTCAGTATAAGAAACCACATCAGTCACCTGAGCAGAGAAAGTTGCATAATGGTACACTGTTCAAATTAGCACAGCTACTGCACAGTGAACTTCTAAAAAATGCCCCGAGGCTTCAAGTCTTTTCAGAGCTTCATTTCAATGCTCATCTAATTGATAAGGCTGCCAACTTTTTTTTTTTTTTTTACACACTAGTCTGCCTCCAGCTGATGCAAAAGACATTAAAGAGAACTTTTCTCTCTTTTTTTTGTGAAGACGAATAAATGCAGCCACTGTTTGCTCCAGTAGGATCACAAGTTTCGAGGCTGATAGCGCAGGGGTTCACCAGTCACCTCAGGCAAAGCAACTCAACCCCCGTCCCGTTTTTCCTGTTCCACCGAGGTCGGACAATAGCGGCGCATCTCGTCCCGGTGTTTTTTTTTCCTTCGGGGTGGATTCTTGTTGGATGATAGATGGAGCAGTGTCCTCCTGTTTCGCTCTGATGTTTGGGCTCTGGATTATCCCACAGCTCAGTGTGGTTGTTTTGGGTGGATTCTGCTCTAATCTCATTGGCTTCTGTCACACTGCGATGAAAGACAGCCTGTTGGTACTGGCTCAAAGCTGAGGGCTGACTCACAGGCACAGGTGCACCGTGAGAGAGGAGAGGTCACGCTGCTAGCTGAGTCTTACGGCGCATTCGCATCCAATAAAAGCGCTAATCCACAACGCAAACAATCCGAAATAATCATCCATAGTTCATCCAAGGAAAATTAAGCAAACAAATCACACAAATTTGCTGACTAATAGGGATTGAACTGACGGCTCTTTTGCCCTCAAGCAGTAAATACATGCTGGTTTGAACTTGTGAAGCCATGACTAATCTTATGATACACAGAATTCTGCTTTTTTCCTCTCATAATCCTTTAAAAAGGGTGGTGTGCTTTTAAAACAAACCACTCACAATGTTCTTTGTCACAGGATTTCAGCAACCCAACGAGTTTAGCCTCCGCAGATAAGCTTTTTGTGATTCACATGTCTTCATTTACTGTACATGGGATTACTTTAAAACAACAGTTGTCAGGGGAAAAATGTAGGAAAAACCAACTCACATAACACGACATGTCAAAATGTCTATCTTTAGAATCATCTGCTATTATCCGCATGGTATCATAATGTGTACACTGCAGCGGAGGAACCTGTCTATTAACACCTACATACCGCAGGTGTGTTTGGGCGCAGAAAGTCAGCATTATCTGCTCTTTAATACCTTCAGTCAGTTATTTATGGAAATCATTTAATACCCATGAAACCTGAATTATTCAATTTTAGTTGAGGCCATCATTCTGGCAGAAATAAAGTCTAAATTAGAAATACTTTTATCTCTTGATTTATCAGCGCTCAGGAACTATTTTTCAAGATTTGAAGTTTTTGTTTCTCTGTCCTATTGAACTTTTTCTAACTTGTCAATATCATTTTACTTTACATTATAATTTTGAGACGGGCAGTTGGCTGATTGTGAAAATAATCTAGTTTAGGCGCGACAAACAGAAATCCCAGCGGACGAGGTGGGTTTCACAACCTGCTGCTGCACAGTGTGAAGCCTCTAATCCTGCCAGACAACTCCTATATTTTACGCTTGGCTAGGGAACAACATGTTTTGATTGCAGCCGTTGAACATCGCCATTCGGGACCTATGCTGATTCATGTGAGGGCGGGGGGAGTCATCTTTGGTCTTCTACCTGCTGTGGTGTGATAGGTAAACAGTGGCTCTGATGGTGGTTGGTGGTCTATTGCGTTTGGTGGTTTACTAGGGATTCGCTCCTTTGGGGAGCGGTCCTGAAGAGGAGGGGATTACCTCAATCCTCTCTCCCTGCTTCAGCCATTCCAACTCGACACTTCAGATTCAAACAAAAGCTCGGGGGCTGTGGGCCTCAGGCCCCTGGCGGGCTGCTAATCCCATTCCAGCTGGACAACAATCCGTCTGGCCGGTGGCCCCCGCGGGGCTGTAAGCCCCCGGTAAGAAGCTTGGAGGAGAAGTCAGACAGCTCATCAAGGATGAGGACTTAATTAGCCTTGCAAAGTCAACCTGGCTAATTGAAAAGATTCAAACTGCCACAGAAGCTGGAGAGTGGAAAGAGCTTTTTTTTTTTGTTTTTTTCTGCATTGTTCAAGGTGTTCTGTTGCCGGGAGAAGAAAAATGCCAGAGATGAGGTGCCCCTGCTGCTTCAGAGTTGGCAACGTGAAAAGGGGCCTGCTTGTAAGGTTAATTGGGCTGGACACGGTGCCAAGGTAAAGTATGGGGAACATGTCTTGAAGTGTTTTTCTGGATCTGAGCTTAATCTTTCGTGACAGGCTTTATCGGCCGGGTCATGGGTGTAGTTCTCAGAGTGATTCTACACGCTGGTTTTATTGGACGCCTCAAGTTTGGAAAAAAAAACAAGATCGACTGGGTGTGCATTTCAATTTGTGGCTTCATTCACATATGTCTCCATGTATATATGCACATGTATGTGTGTATTTGTCAGGTTACGGGCGTACGTGTGTGCCAATAAACTCTGGAGTGTGCTTTAGGTGAAACGAATCGCTCTGGTAAGTTTGTGTACGCAGGTTGAGCTGATGTCAAAACTCAGTCAGCACTCAATGGGCAGACAAAGCACACACACCTAGTCGAAATAAAACAGAAACCCTCTTGACCCTCCCTCTCTCTCAGCCCTCCATCAACACTCTGTTTAAGCATGCCATCGCTGCTTCAGCATAATGTGTTTAGAAATGTTGCACTCCCTCAACCCCTCTGACTCCGTAATGCATTTTGCTACACAGCCACCCCCCCATCTCTCTCCTCCATATGTTTGAATACGCCACTTCTCCCCAAACACCGTGTGTTTAAAGAATGCCACACTCTAACTCTCAAGCTCAATCACTGTAACGTGTTCGAGAGCGCAGGCTGCCTTTCTCTTTGTGTAATTTGTTTGACGATGTTAGCCTCTCCGACGCCACTTACGAGTAATGTGTTTTAGCATTCACAGATTCACACACACACACACAGACACACACACACACACACACAGGCAGAAATTGTTTTTACTCTGAGCACACAACTGATTACGCTGAAAGCAGAGAAAAGAACTAATTTCATACCTCAATTCATGAGACGAGGCAGCAGTCAATGAAGGCACAAATTACAATCTTGAGTTTAATTAAACATTATGATAAGATGTAAATACTCAAAGGCATGAAAAGGAAAAAAAATACATGAGGGATAAATAATTAACATTTAAAGGACATTCTGCCATGTTGTTAATTTCAGGCTGTTTTTTTTATCTGTCTACTTGGATGATAATAATATTGGAAATCAGCATGTTAGCATTGTCATTGTGAGAATGTTGCAAACGTTAGCATTCGGCTCAAAGTGCTGCTGTGCCTAAGTAGAGCTTCACAAAGGCACAATTTTGTAACAAAAAATTACATAATATGATTAATTATTACTTTTTAAGATGTGCTTTGTCAGATTTTATAATTTATCTTTACAAATGACTGGTTTTAGAGTTTTTATTGACCTGTGGGTTAAATTTGTTATTTGGATAATGGTATTGTATAATGAAAACCATAAATCCTAAAACTAAGTTACATTACACTACATCTCAGTGTAGTTTTTACTGTTCCTCACAGGCAAACAACAGAGATGGAGGAGCTGCTCACAGCTGCGAAAAAGCTTACAAGGCAGAGCACTCTTTCCATGAGTACATAATGTTTTATAGCAAAAGTATTCTTTCAGTAGAGATGAAATGGGATGCTGTACGAGAGATTTCAGTGACCTTAAGTCAGAGGGGAGGTAGTAACCGGTGAATTAGTAAATCGCCTGTCAGCTGGGCCTTTCTTTCACAACAACATTTTTCCGCTTTGTCAAGTCAAATGTATCTATCAGTTAATCCCCCTCCTCTTTGTCTGTCTCCTCGGACAAAAAAAAAAAAAAAAATCCTCACTTTGATCCACATCTTTCTGTCTTCCGGGCTACCTCAAAGTAAACCCGGCGCTGACCCTGAGCTGTAGAAACCGATCACCCACAGCTATGATGCTAATGGTCCTCAAGGGGTGACGATACTGCGCACACTGTGGTCATAAGGGATTAGCACAGCTCCCTGCACATGGAGCCATCACTCATGGGTGAGGACAGCTGAGAGTAAAGAGAGATTCAACTGAAAATGATTCAACAATTTTACAGATGCCATGAATTCTTATTCTCTCTCTCTCTGTGTGTTTGTGTATTATTGTTTAACTGTACCATGGATGACATATTTAAGACGAGAAAGCTGGAGGCTTTACTTTATTATTTCCTTTTAAAGTTATCTCCGTAACATATCCCATGAATTAGAGCATATCCCATTCGCATGTGCAAATAATCTGTTGGCACACAGTTTGTTATCATCACAGTAATCTCTTGTCTGTTTAATATCGTGCAATGCTTCTGGATTCAGCTGAAATAACACCGCTGGTGTTTCAAGCAATTAACCTTTTCCACTGTGAAAATGGCTCGGGGGTGGGGGGTGAGGGGAGAGAGGAGAGAGGAACTCAAGTGGGAATGAATGTCCGCCTGTGCGCTTCCATCCACTCCGGGAGAAAACATGGCACGTTTCAGGGAGGCCCCGGCTCAGTCGGGCAAGAACCCCTGCACTCGTGTGTGTGTGTGTGTGTGTGTGTGTGTGTGTGTGTGTGTGTGTGTGTGTGTGTGTGTGTGTGTGGAGAAGGTGTGAGACAAATGCAGAAGAAATCAGTGTGGTCTCCAAAGCACCGTTTGGAGTTAATATAATGGGGAGAAAGGGGAGTGAAGTGTGGAACCTGATGGCAGTGGGTGGGTGGGTGGTGGGGTAAGACATTAATAAAAACCAAATCAGTCAGGCTTGACATAAACACCCCTTTGTTCTTTGATGTGACGGCAGCAGCCACACCGTCGGCAATGTGATACATCATGCACAGGACCGCTCAAAGCCACACACACACACACACACACACACTGAGGCTTAATATCCCCTCCACCTCCATCCTCTACCTAGGAGCCTCATATCCAGGGCTTTATAATAGAGCGCTGTGTCTGATTCGTGTCTGCAGGAAGGAGCCATGAAATTACCTTCCTATGCATCAAGGGCTATAGCATAAAGCCGCACCTCAATCACCAGGAGAATAAGGCCTATTGTTACAAGCCAGAGCTTTTACGAAAGTAAGCGATCCTTCTTAGGGAAGAAAAAAAAAAAAAAAGAAGATGATAAGACTTGATATCCCTGAATAGTACGTCTGTCGCTGAGAGTTAGAGCTTTACAAAAATCCAGGTCAAGCTCCCTCTGTGTCTTTAAGATCTTGGAAGAAACTCTTGAGTGTGTGATTATATATTAACCCCCAAGTGCAGGAGAAGCTCTGTCCTCATGTTCAGAGATGTTTAAAGGAGGTTTTTTTTTTTAAGTTGGTTTCACTTGGGGTTTCTCTCGCTTTTGTCTTCTGAAGTCGCAGCTGAAGTTTGGGTTAAGACCATGAGACCTTGCAAGAGCAAACTGCCATTATCCTCTTATTCAACATTATAATGGACATGTTGCATTGAAACAGTGGCGTTCAGTGACCCCTGAGCGCTACAGGTAAAAAAGGGTCACAGTTATTTATTTTTTTTTTCTGCTTGAAAGATCTCTAATGGCCAGAGGTCAGCGAGTCATGTTTGTTCTGCCTGGAGTGAATAACAATAGAGGAGGGTGGCGATGGACGGAGGCAGGCAGGTAGAGAGATAATTAGATGGATGAGCAGACAGAGCTGAATCTTATCAGCAAGAAACAACAGGGAAGAAGACAATACTGGATCACCATGTCCTAGTCTCTTTGTGGGATCCACAGAGGCCTATGCTCATTATGCACATTAAAGGTTTCGTCCTACATTCGCAGTGTGACAAAAACAGTTTACTATGTCTGATGCCAGAAATACAGCGAAACAAAAATGTTTAATGTGTGCAAAAAATAGCTTTTAATTGTTTTAGATGTGTCTCTTAGGACTCGGTGTTAGTGTACTAATGTTAGAAAAGTGCTTGGGTTGCAGACACTTTCTACAACTACTCTGCATATGGCTAAAGGAATGTTTTTAACTGTGTATAATACATAATTAGCACCAAACAAAAACTAAATGTAGAGATTATTATTTTTAGTTCTCGGTGGGAAGGCAGATTTTTTTTCTTCTTTTTCTCTTTCGGGCCGTCAGGACTGGCTCTGATTCGAAAAGAACATGATAATTTGGTCCAGAGAGGATTGGGATGATTTTATGATAAGATGAAATTCATTAACAGGGACAGGCCATCACTTATTTAATTTGAAGGAAGAGGATGAATGAAAAAAGAAAGTGAATCAGGTCCTCAAAGCTGAAGCTATTCTTGTCTCTTAAAACTTTGGTGTACAAGAAAGATTAGAGCAGATTATTCTCATAAATACTTACTAGGCCAAAATTAAGCAGTAAACAGTCGTCTTATCAGATCGAATGTCTTAGGATTCCTTTTTTAATCTCAGTCTTATTCTAAAGGAAATAATGGTTTACAAGTTTAGGTGTTGGTGCCTACACATGTGATTTAAAGGTGCTATTTACATACAGTACATTTCCAATATAAGGGTCTAGCTAGCACTGTGCACTGTATGCAAAGGGTTGATGTCTATGTATATGGAGGAGTGTGTGGCAGTGCATAAATGCTAACTGAAAGACATGAACCATTTGAACCATATGGGACCTCTGCATTATAAACAGTGCACTTCATATTGTGACTCATCGATTGAGACTGGTTCAAGTTATTTAAAGTGGATATGACCCCATTTTATGGCTACAATGGAACAAAGCCATAGCTAAAGTGAAAAAAAATGTGCTATAATTGGTGCTAAAATGGATGAAAAAACTTTCACACTGCTTTGACAGAAATACAGCCACATGTAGGCGTGACCCAACAACACTGTTTGTTATTATTCTGTCCTCAGTAGTAAGCAGTAATTTATCACTTTGCCTTGATTAGGTCATACATAATTATATGAAACTGCAAAAGATGGTTTATAATGATTGTGCTGAAAACCACCAAATTGAGTTTTACAATGGAAAAAAATCATGAGACTAAGATTAATGTTGAGAATTAAAGCCAAGATTTTCTAATCCTCAGGGTCTAGAGGAGAGTTTACTTAGTTACCAGAGCAAGAGCAATAATTCCATCAGTGGTCAGTGACTTCAGCTGGATTGATGAGTTCTGTGGCAGTGACAGGGTTGCACACAGGGATCAATCGAGGACTTTCATTATCATTGAGTGACGTTCACCAGACGCGGGTCAATCCTGAATCAGGACTGACATTGACCCAGTTCCCTCCCTGTATGAGTCCTCTGTCTACCCAAGTCCATCATCACTGTCATCAATAGCCAAAGCTCCCCCCCCTCCCCGCCCGAGGGCAAAACGTGTGTGAATTGATTGTGTAGAGCACATGCAGAGGATTGCTAGCGGAGGCACTGGACCCCATCGAAAAAACCAACATCCATTACTGTGCTGGCTCTGTTTTCAAATCTCCATTATGGTTAAATTAAAGCTCAGCAGATTTCCACTCAAACATTTCGCCTCATTAGTTATGTGGCAGTTGTGTGATTGGAGCGTTAACACAGTAGAATTTGTCCCGTATAAATGTAGAAATTGATTGAGGGAAGAGAGGAAGTGTTTGTTGCTTCACGAGTAAAAGCAAATCTTGCTTCTCAATATTTCTGATGGTACTTAAAGTGCTAATTTCCTGCATTCTTTCACCTCTCTCACCCCTTTGTTTTGACTCATGGGCCTTGCCAGCCCCGTTTCCCAGGATTTACGTTTACATTGCTACTAATTTGCAACAGCGAAAACATTTTTATAGAAATGTAATACCGCTCATTTTTCTTAACAGTTGCAAGGAAATTTGCAAAGAAATTTGCAAAGAACATCCTTAATGTTCACTAAAAATTTGTTTTGGTGGTTTTCCAGCCATGTCCAACCAAATTATTAGCATTCACTTGAAGTAAAAAAGGCAGTACCTTTTTAATGGTACACTTTGGGCAATCATAGCACTCAGTTCAGTTTAGGAAAAAAGTGGTGGTCTTGATTTGAATTTGAAAAAAAATTCAACTTGAAAGGCAACGTGAAGCCCAAACAGGACAAGTTTAAACTGAAACCACAGTCTTTCCCTTTACCTTACCAACGTGTTTCTGTTGCGTAAACACAACACACTGCATCCTGTGCTTTGAACACCCACCATTTACCCTGACCACATGTGTACACCCCTTTTGATGGAAAGTAACTCCAGTAAAAACATTTACTGGTAAATACTGTACTTAGGCACAATTCAGAGTGGATACATCTGTAAACACCAGCCTCACAGTGCAAAACCATCATTTATGCCTGTTCAGACACAACTGGGTTGGTGGCTAAAGTTACATTTTCTTGCACTCTCAGCGTCGATTCAATATAAATGTCAGTTAAGCCAATGATACATTAACATATATCTGTTTTTAATACGAGGGATGACAATGCAGCTGTGCAAGAATGACTGTTTGCCTTGAATAACAGGTTTCATAATGATAATGCTATTTGATGGTTGTTTAGTCGCTTTAAAACAGCAAGAGAAAAGTATGAGCATGATTGAAATACAGCATGAGTGATGATGGAGAGGGAGAAGAGACTGAATGCAGGCTAAACCAGCTGCTGTTGTGTTTTTTAAGCTAAAACCGGTGAAACAAGGAGACTTATCTGCTTTCCTAATGAGGGATCTTTACAGGAATGACATGAAAACTTGAATGTGGATTCACATTGTTCCGACATGTAAACAGAAAGGATCAAACCCACTAAATGTCACACATATTTGCCATGTTTACATGTGTTTAACCTTTCTCTGTCTATCATCCTAGCCACATCTATTTGCTTGTTAATCCAACATGGTTTACTTTCTCTGTATTTCTAGTTCACACACTGTAATGTGACAATCTGTGCAGTTTACCTTCCCTCTCTCTCTCACTCTCTTTCTGTTTCTCTGAGCAGCAGCCTCCCACCACCTCTCCCTCCTCCCGGGGGAGTCACTCCAACAGACAGGACCAATTTTCTGCTAATTGGGCCTCAGGAAATTGCTCCTCGTTTTAATTTACTGTTGGACAGCCATGAAGACATGTGATCCACCGCTGCTTTCCTCTCTCTCTCCCTCCCTTCTTTTTTCTCTCCTCCACAGCGGGTGCAGGTGTTAGGATGAGAGAGGTACGCCACACTATACCATCTCCCTCTCTCTCTCTCTTTGAAAAAAAATGAAAGACACAAGGCGCGGAGGCGAAAGGGTTAACGCACTGTGGAGGCCAGATGCATCGAATATGACACGGTCCACGTTTGTAGGTCAGACGCGCGCGCAGTGAGGAAGTGACTCAAAGTTTTCTGAGACTAAAGTGACTTTACAGAGAAAAAAATAATCAGTGTGGTCGATGGAAGTGCGCGGCCCAGTTGGACTGTTTTCACAAACACAGACTGTCACAATATTATCCAAAACCACCAGGGTATATTGTGCACACTATCCAAACAGGAACTGTATTCATTGGAAAGAGTAATAACCTTTGCTATCGGGCGATGACAGGCCCGACTGTGAGATCACCAGGATCAGATGGCGATACCTGACACGGCGGCGTCTAGAGGATTGTCCAGATAAGATTAATTGCCATATAGCAACAGAACTAACACAATAACTGTAACATTAGAAACAGAGATTACTCTGTTAGCAATTACTGAACAAATATCAGAGAAAATCTACACCACGTTCAAGATTTTTAGACCTTGATAGCGATGGACAAGTGAGACAGGTGTTCCCCCCTCCAGGACCATTACCGGATTAGAGAACTATATTTTAAATGGTAGAGAAACTATTAAAATAAAGCAATTCAGCACTGGAAAAGCTGTTTTTAGTACAGGGAAAGATTAGTTCCAGTTCCAGTTGTTGCACAAAAACATGCTTAACAAATAAAACCAGGATTTACAAATGCTCATGATGATTTTGACTGACTTGTTATAATTGCAATGCATTCATTTTCCAAATGACAAACCTTTAAAAATTAACAAGAACAAATAAAAAACACTTAAATAAGTAAAATGTATAACAAGAAAATGAATAATAATATTAAAATAATCCAATTTAAATTCCAGTTTTGGGTTCATCTACACAGTAAATGTCAGCTTGAGTTTGGAGCCTTTTTTCACAGCCTCAGATCCACAAACACATGTTGCATCGAAGTGCCTTCGGGAAACGCACTTGTCCAACTTTCATGTGCATTCATGTGGAATTTCAAAGTGAAAAAAAGTGCAACATTTAATGGCCTGTCATCCTTTTATCAGGCTATTCCCATATAAGTATTTTTTCCACGGAATATCTCTCCTTCATCATATGGTTTTCATTTGAGCATCTGCAAATTTATTAACTGCAGTTTGTTCAGATTAATTTTGTATTGTCTTTGGATTTAACAAAACATTTTTTAGCTCTACAAATTTCTTACAAGTCATCATACACATTTGTAAATCTTGTTTTTATTTGCTTAACATAAGACCTGCATGTATCGCCTATATTGAGCCTAATTTTAGTCTTGAATTGTATGTATCTTCATAACTTTCATTGAGCTTAGCTTGACATATTTCCTGCATGCCCTGCAGCAACAAAAGAGAAACAGCAAAACATTTGACAATTTATTTTAATAAATGAACATGTCAACCTTCCCTCTGACAGAAGGAATGCCCATGTCAACTTAAAGTTCTCATAAATCAGGGAACAATCCAGGCTGTCTGCAGAAGTCAGAGAGAAATGCCTTCTCTCTGTACAGCTCTTAAATAAGAATTCCCTTTGGTCTTGTTTTTCCACTCTGTTATTTGGCCTCTCTGACAGCGTTTTTTATTTTCAGTTCTACCAATTGTTTTTTATGTTTTTTGCCAACATAAGCAAAGTAAGAAACATTAGATGGAAAACTGTGAGGCTTACCACTTTACTGACGATCTATAAACTATGAGAATAATGCAACTTTAGATGGTTTTTAGTGGTTCAATTTAAATCACATTTGAAATACAGTGAATACAACTGTCTGACTAAATCTTGCCACAAATCTATTTTGGTATGGCTGTGTGCCGTGGGATGGATAGCCATGCAATTACATTTACTGCATATGTTTACTGCGCAATTTTTGGCACCGGCCATAGAAGTCCATACAGCATGTGGTAGAAAATGTTTTAGGAAATTACTCAATTATGTGCTCACAGCAGAAACACTGTAAAAAAAAAAAAAAAGACGGGACAAGCCCTAATGTGTGTGCTGACTGTCAGCGCAGATCTGTGGGGTAATGCAAAACACACACACACACACACAAACAGAGCCCCGAGCCTTCCGAAACACACGTGTTGCCAAATGAGTGGATCCAACCTTGGTTGACATTCACACCAACACCCCCCCACCCCCCCGCCCAAGGGCCCGCTCTGACCCTCAAGCTGAGTTCATCTGCATCGACCAATCAATAGGCATGCATGTTTTAGCGCAGAATCCCTCCATCCCTGCCCATCAATACTGACATGTTGCTCAGGCCAAACATCCATCAGGCAGCCTGACATGTTTTTGAGCAAAGCACCGCCATCCATCAGGGCCGGACTTTTATTAACCAAACGACCTAATATGAATCGATAAGTCATGTTTTCAAACATTCTGTGGAGTCGATATGCAAAAGCTGCTCTCCAGCAGCAGCAGCAGCAGCAGCAGCAGCAGCAGCAGAGGCAGCAGAGGCAGTGACCTCCATTCAAGGACCTCAAAAACAATCATAACAATGACTAACCTCTGCAGAAAGATGGCCTTTCTGGTATTGATGCACTGGGCCACTGTAAACAAGAAGGAAATGAAGTTTAGCATGACTTGTAATAGTGCTCATTGATCGTGTGTTTTCATGGATTAGTGAGCTAATGAAACCTTTGTGAAGTATCCAGGCTTGATAAATCTGCAGTGTTTGGTGAGCTAATTTGTTCCCTTCTCATTTAAATGGGTGTCGGGGTGACCTGCGTGACCGTGGGCATGTGTGTTCATGTGAGTGTAAAGGATTTAGAAGGAGAGAGGAGAGAAGATATGAACACTGTGTAACACACACGCCCAAGGAAACGTGCACACACACGCACACAATCAAAAGCACCCCTTTCTTTCTCGCTCTCTCTCTCACACACACATACTCACACACCAAGCTCATTACATCCACACTGCTGCCTGATGGCTGGTTGACAACTTAGCACCTCAAACTTACTTTCACACTTTTCAAACTTCCTAACTGCCCGGCCTCTGTGCACAGTGGAGCTCATTCACTTGAATCCTCAGCGGACGGACGGACCGGTGGACTGGCGGACTGGCGGGCGGATGGAGAGTAAAAAACGAATCACCCCTGCAAAACCTGTCTCCCCGAAATCCTCAATATCTTATCAGCCTGAACTCCTGACTTCCCACTCCTGCTTTAATTGTTCACACACTGGCCAAAAAGTTCTGCTCAAAAATACTCCTCAATAAAAGGGAGAAACTTTTTTCCCCCCTTAAAGCAAACAGGGGTTCTGTTGCGACTAAAATCTCTATCCATCATGCAGATAGGTATGCGTCCCTCGAGGGGACTCCAGCACTCTCCGGCTGTTGTAATAAAGTGGACCTATCAGTCAGGAGAGGGAAGACTTATTACTGTCTGTGTGGCTTCCTAATGCTTTACACACTCTGTAAACCTCCTGCTGCTCCTGCTCACTGTGCAATAACACCACTGTTTAAATCATGGATTCAGAAACAGTGGGAGGCAAAACCCCAGGGTACGGAGCGGGGCTAAAACATTTATGGATTACTTATGATAATGGTCAGCGGTGACTAATTTAATACTGTACTCAACAACAATCATCAAAAAAAAGGAGCTCAGAGTGTCATGTTTAATATTTACAGTCATTAATTAGGTAGATTATAATAAATTACATGAGGAGCCTTTTAACTCAGGCCGACTGCTTGTGACCACGGTTTTTCACTTTGTTCTCATTTTGTTCGTATGTCAGAGGATTAATTAACCGGCGAAGACAAAGGCCAAACACATTCCATAATCAAAGCGAAATAAAACAATGTGCTGCACTGCGGCCACCACAGAGGGACTGTGGCTGCAGCAACAACACAAGGACACTTATCAAGGATGCAGCAGCACTGCAAAGGCAACTGGGACTTCTTTTTTTTTTTTTTCCACCCACAAACCAACACTTCCACTAAAACTGTGGTCTCAGCAACACCATGAACTGTTAGATTCAAGGTAAAGTACGGTGAAACCAGTTCAAATCATCCCCCTGGTTCCTGCTCTACAGAGATGCATCAATCTTTCAAGTATTTCGCAAGTGAGCCAAAGGTTAAGTCCTGAAGAATAACTAAATTATTTGAATGACACAGTTAACAGTCCAAAAGCTATATGCATCAAGACAGGCTCTAGTAAATCACAGCTTGCACTTTCACACAGTGCACCTGAACCTTGCTTTTGAAGGCTCAGGGAGTTTAATGGTGTAACAGGACATCTGCGCTGTGTACAAATACCCTGGGGGCACAGGGGAGTGAGAGGACTCGTTCAAAGACCTCCAATAAGCACAGCTATATATTCTACCTGGGTGGCGAGTAGTATACAGTGGGAGATCAGTTGGTAGGAATGTTATGGATTTATGCATGTCGGGTATCACCTGTCAAAAAGTGGGGACACAGATATACAGGTTGAGATCCATAATGAAGAGGCCAGAGCTTGTAAATTAAGGTTCATCACACCTGTTTTCTCTCTTTCTCTGTCTAGGGTTGTTCGGGTCTTTAGAGGTGAGATGTTTCCATGAACTCTAAAACCGAGTTCACAGGCAGCATTTCTTACGATATCCTTTTAAACACTTTTTCCCTTAACCTTTTTTTAGTTTCACTTTCGGATTTATGCTTGATTTTAACTCAGTATCATATATAAGGTACTTTATTTAATTACTATTTCATTTTATTTCCCGTTTTCTCTGTGCATAAGGCCCATATTTTTATCTTTATGTCAAAAGGAAGGATCCTCTCCTGTTGCTCTTTAGTTTTTTGCTCCATCTTACTGACCATTTCTTAAACTCCTTTACTGAACAGACTCACTGTCCAATCATGTTCAGCACCCTTAATTAGGCACAGCAGGCTAATCAAGCCTTAGATTTTGCTAAATGCTGAAGTGGTGTGCATGGGGCCATAGTTCGATCAGTCTTTATCAAGAGAATGGAGAGTCATCCCTTTTTCAAGCCTATTGTAATTAAAACTAATCCTCTAAACTTAACCAAGTGTTTGAGTGATCAAACCAACCCATACCTGCACCATATTTCAGCTGTCATAACCACAACCTTTGCCAAACCTAAACCAGACCAACTGTGAAGATACTGCAGAAAGTGTAAAATTGATGAAACAAGAAAGAAAGTTGGCATTGAACTTTAAAAAATAAGTTGCCACTGAGGTTTTGCATGACTGTACGAAATCTACCTTTTTATCTGTAAGTGGGGTTCAGTTTAATATGTTGAAATAAACTGTTAACTCTTTTTAAGTCTATTAAAGGAGGCATACATTGGGATAAAGCTATAGGTTCCGTGGAAAGCCATTATTCCCTTAGTTATTCCCCAAAGCCTCTCCAGTCCAGGCAGGGACTCCCTAACCCCAACCAGAAGCACCTACCTCAGGTCACCTTTTCAAGGACTGGCTCCTTTCCCCTTGCATCATCAACTACATGCTCCTCTCTTTACCTGAGAGCTTTGGGGGACCAGAGCAGCGCAGGTCAAACAACGCACCAGCTCCATCTTGATACCCATCACCTGACATTTCATGACCCATAATGCACTTAAGGCCGGCTGCCGAACCTTGAGGGTATTTCTTCTGTTTTAAGTATCCACCATCAAAACTCCTTAAAATATCACTGGGCTCCCCCAAGGCTGGATGCACCGGCAACCTTTGACCTGAGAGGTCAGGTAACTAATTAGCCGACACCTCTGCGGAGCTGTGGAATGCTCTGTGCCGAGGGCGGGAAAAAACAGAAGTGGGATCCCTCAATTCCCTTTACTGGGAGAGTAAACGCTTGCAGGAAGATACTTGGAAACAGCTGATTATTGCATATGTACAGTCACTCCCGGTGTGTAGGAAACAGCAGCGGCAATAAGTGTCAAGTGGAAAATGATAGACGGGAAAGAGGAGGTGGTTTGGGAAGGAGAGCTCGCTGTGGTAATGGTAACAGGAAATTTGGTGTAAACGTCACCAGCAAAAGTAAAAGCTTAAATGCGTTTAAACTTCCTGCCTGCCTGTACATGTACATGATGTCATTGGCTAACTTTAACCTTGCTTTACTGAAAAGCACCATTTTGTTCCCAAAGAGTCTTTGCAAGTTGCTGAATGGGTGCAGTATAATTTAATGTTTGGATGACGGGCATGAGCTGGGTTCTAATGACACATAATGGCCTGTGTCCTACAGCAGTTTATTGGCTTTTCAAGGGCATAATGAACGTCAATGGCCACGCATTACATTTCAGACCATGGCCCCCATTAGGTCCAATAGGATCTTTCATCTTCTACGTTCCTGCTTGTAGCCGATAGAAGATCCTATGTCATTGTCAAAACGCTGTCCCCACGGCGCAGGAATCAACTCCAGGCCACCTTGACACAGAATTCAAGATGATTGATGGTAATTGCCTTTTGTGAAAATGCCACCGCCTCTCTTTATTTTCCTCCCCGCCTTTCATAAAAGAGCGACTAAAATACCCTTACCTGATCTATATGTGGAAATGGCAGGCATTGTATGAAAAGCATGACACATTCGGGCTCTTTGGACTAAATGGCTTAATTATGCTGATGACATGTTGCGATTCATTGGCCTATTTGGACGTGGTGACTGTGGTCGAGCAGCGCTGGATTTAGGAGGGATAAAAAGACTATTGTGTGTGTGAGGATGGTCGGGGAAAATATATAAGGAAAGGCATCTGAAACTGAAACCAGATGTGTGCGTGAGTGTTTTTGTGTAAGCGTGCATGTATGTGTGTGTGAGTGTGTGTGTGTGTGTGTGAAAATGCAGTGCTTGTTTCGAGACTGTCAGCCATGCCATTTCTCTCCAGTGATTTTATTTAAGAGTTTGAGGTTCTGTAGAAGTATGTTTGGTACAATTAAAGGAAGGAATAAAAAGAGTAACACGGTAGGGTAAGAAACTGCTTCAGTTTTTGATGTGATCTGGAGAACAAGGAGAGCAATGAGGATAATAGGAACTGAATATTTCCCAAAAATCCTCTCTTGACTAAGCAAAAAAGCCATATCGGAGGACAAAAACATGTCCACCTGACATCTTGCATTCACATCACTGAAACCAAGACTGGGCACAAAATCTCACCCAGGGATGACCTGCACAAAACAGTCATCTTACATAAAAAAAAAGGAATCACTCCCACAGCGTCTAAATAATGTCTGGCTTAGTAACAACTAAAGTGAGCAACAGAAAATACTTTCTGTTCAGTGCAGTAATTAAAAAAAGAGCTCTGGCATTGCTCAGGACAATATAAGCCAAGAGCCTCATTCCACCACAGCTCCACAAATGTCCCCCTTTTCTTTGCACCTTGAAAATTTCCAGCCGCGCCAAATAAAATTGTTCCAGGTGCACCAATGAAAAGCTCAGGCCTGATTTTTCTAAAAGTGGGGCCAAGGGCTGTTAAACAGAGAGGCGTGAATCCAGGCCAGGCTTTGTAATGGCTTGAAGTACTGGCCGGTGGCCCTAGTTAAGGTTGAGTGCCCTCTCTCATAATACCCAGTGGTGTTAAACTGACAGGTGTCTGCTAACCATTATAACACACTGTAGATTACTCATAATATATGACAGAAATAAGGATACATAACACAGGATGGATTATGCTAAAGACATGGTCATGGACTGAATGTGTTGATATTTCGTGGGGGAAAAGAGCCAAAGGAATCCTGGAAGGAATTATTATACAGTTTTAAAATACCACAGCCAAATCCTGAGAAATCTGCTACTATAGTTAAAAATTACACTCTAGGAAAAGAAAAACAACTTTATAGTGCTATAGTGCTGAAGTTAGACAACAATACATAACTTTGTCTCTCAGTTATTCTTAACAAAAGAGCATCTTTTGGAAAATAAAGCTATTTTACTCTTTTTCCTTTATTTTACTTTTTACATTTAAAAGTGGCTCATTGTAGTAAACCATCACTCCTCCCTTTGTGCTGAGCTAACTTTAGTATTATAATTGCAAAAATCCAAATTAAGGTACTACATGATGTACCTAGAAACTGTAACTGAGGCATTTAGACCATTGTTGGTCAGTTTTTAACTGCTATCTACAGCTGAGAAGGACACAGCTGACTCAAAATTATTTGTCGACCAACAGGCTCATTACCTCATTGGTTTTTTTGAATGTCAGACAGAATTTAATCTTCAATAACTTTTCCCTGAAAAACATACCAATACAGTGAGTATTTTTTCTCATTCTTGGGAGGAGCATACAGACACCATGCAGAGATACTATGGAAGTTGTTTTGTTTGGATGACAGGGTTATAAAAATGATTTAAAAAATATGGATTTGGCAAGAACTTTTGTTTGATTTATGAGAACCATTTTTTTTTTTTTTTTACAAGTATAGTATCTTCTAACTTCTATAGTTAGTTGCAGTATGGCTTTGCAGTGTCATGTGAACCACAGAGTAGCCTCTGCTGTGGAGGAGACTACAGAGAAGTGAGTGAGTGGAGCAGGACAAGACCCATTACGAACTAACAGACTGAAACAACTCCAAACAGCTCCTTCTTCTTTGTTAGATTTTTTCTTTCCTGAAGCCCAGACAAACTCCAAGTTTAAAAGAGCAGAGCTTTCTGTTCAGGGTTCATCAGCGCTGCTGAGCTGAAACCTGAGCAGAGGAAAAAGGGCACCTCTACGTATGGAAAGGTTTAGGTGAGTAGTAAACTCCCCTCCTACGGAACTGATGAGAAACACCTGGGTGTCTGAGCACCAACGTCAGCCAGATGAATCAAAGCCAGAATAGATGACCGAGAGCGAGGCGGCACAAATCAAGACCTCTGATCACAAGGTCCGGAACTACAAAAGAGTACACCAACGGCTGAACGGCGGGCGCTGAATGAAACCTGAAACCCACCATCGCAGACCCAACACAAACAATATACGAACAACAGAAAAATGAACACATTAATCAAATTCTCCGCAGTAATCATTTAATAAACAACCAAAAGTCTGCATAAATAACCGAGATCTGAGCTAATCGACAAAGAACTTCACATTAACAAACTCAACCGTGTGCAACACTCTGAAGAGGCATTTAAAGAGGCACTTTGAAAAGAATCGAGAAACTGTTTGCGTCATTTATTCTATGTGTGAGGCTCAAATGACACCCTGCTTCACTTTTCTGTCTCTTGATCGTGGCATAAATGAATCAAATAGGACACTAACTTCTTTCTTTATTTATTTGGCAGAACAATATTTGATTGAAGTCATTAGAGGGATGCTGGTTGAAAATAATTAAATGATGGCAGAAAAATTCAAAAAGTGTTAGAAATTGTCGGATACGTAGCCTCACTTCTCCCTCCACGTGAAAAGAACAGTGTTGGGTAAAAGCAACATACGAAAGTGCCAGGGGCAATTTTAGCTAACTGCCCTAAGTGACCGGCTATATTGGATAATGTAACCAGATATTTCTTAATTTACGCTGTCTATATGAAACTCAATTATGCCTCACCCATGAGTGACCAGGCTCAATGTTGTACATAAATTGAAAATAATTATATTCTGTATAATAGCAGGGGTTTGATATTTCAATTTCCTCTTTGTGGGGAGGACGAGGCCGTTGGAATATAGTATGTGAACGGAAATGAAACACAAATGTCTCTCACCCTGTGGTCTAAGGTTTGTGATGTGTTTAAGGAGGCACCATATGAAATGTGCCCTTCACTGCCCACTGCTTATGTGTGTTCTGGCATGCCCACATTGTGTGTATGTGTGTGTGTGTATGTGTGTGGGATACCCAGAGAGGACAGATGTCAGAATCTTTTTTTTTTTTTTTGCTACGCGTTGTTTCAAAGCATGGCTTCTCAAAACTGTACTCTATGTTTATACCCCTGTGTCTGTGCATGTGTGTTGGCGTCAGTACTAATGGGTCTGTCAGACGAGATGCTGCTGAGAGCAGTTGTCATAGACCGATGTCCAAACTGGCAGCTTTCACTTTCCACTTCCAGTCCCCTGAGAGAGTTTGACCTGAGTGGAGTTACCACAATGTGCTTTGACACTGCCCAGTCGGTCATCTAACCCTACACACACACACACACACACACACACGCACGCTCTCTCAAACACACGGCCGATGTTACACAGCTGACACACTTATAGAGTCTGTCACTAAAAGCCCTACTGAGACTTTATTCATCATTCAGTGCTATAATCAGCCGTATAAACAATTCATTTCTGGGTTTTAAAAGACATGAACTCATTTGTATTTTATGAAATATTACAGGCAGTAAATATTCTACATGCTGATTTAAAATAAGGGTACAAATAAACATGTAAGTTCACTTTTTAATACTGAAAGAGTTGTTCATTGGTAATGAAAGAGCCAAGAAACTATCTTGTTATTAAAACTTATAAGTAAAAATGCCTTGGGTTTTTTTTAGTTACTTTGATTTAGAAGAAACTTAAACAGAACAAAATCTCATTCAAATGTTCCACAACTTAACAAACTGTAACAATACTTTAGTACAAAAAAGAGAATTGCTTTAAAGTGCCTCTAAAAACAGTCTCAAAGATATGGATTCATACTCCTACAGTTATAGACAAAAAAATTGTTCTTATCGGTTCAATGATTCAGTGTTTCTTGCAACACCCTTCAAGGAGAGACAGTCTTAGAAAGAGATAACAGGCTATAAAAAGCTGATTGAAAAATCTCCTGTTGACCTCAGATGTCTTTGTGTCAAAGTGTCAAGTGTGAGGGAAATGTCATTCAGATTAAAATTGGCGTAAGATCTGTGGTATCACTATAGGTTATCTCACTCGAAACTCTTTCTCATAAATTCCAGTTTCCGCAGAAAATGTCAAAACAACAATGGCTCTTCCTGCTCAGGGGTCAGGCTTTGGCCTATTACACACAGGAATATATAATTCTCCCTGCGCATGCAAATTTTTTTAAGGTCACATACTCGCGCATACACAGAATCTCTGCGCTGTTCACACAGCTTATGAAAAACTCCCACTGTGATCACAGATGAGGCTGAATATACAATGGAATCAGAGCAGACAGAGACCTCAACCGAGATTTACCAGGAAAACGACATGCCAGCGCATCGGCCAGCCAGGAGAGATCTCACAAAGAAAACAGTCCTGTATTATTCCAACCAGGAGAGCCCGCGTTGGCCATTTTGCCTGTTCCACAGCAAGACCTGTTTAGTCTTTGACTGATTTTACAGTAACTACTACTGTCTGTGGTCTACAATAACCACACCACTCATGCTTTCATTGGAAATAAATGAAAGCGGTGACCTCACTGCATTCGGCAGGACCACCCTTAAGTAAAAGCTCCCAGAGAAAATCAAAGTGTCGGAGTTTGAGGCCTTATATGAAACAAATCTCCCCGTCAGGCGCCTATGTTGAGATTTCCCATATTGAGACATTGTTTTTCTCGCGTCAAGCCGCGACGGTGCAGCTGCAGAGCATCCATGTGCCTGATGTTTATTAGTAAACCTAGAAATACAGCAGAGCTCTGTCATCGCTTTGAAAAAAAGCCTGTGCAGAATGCCCCACACATGCAAACACATAAACATACAAAGCACCACCACAAAAACATACGCATGCAGCTTGCAAACAAACACACACACACACACACACACACACAGAGCTCGGAGGGACAGAAATGACGACAGTGCACAACAGTCCAAGTGACCTCAACCTGCAAATACATCAACGTTTTTCTACTTTAACAGCAGTTCTGTGAATGCATTTATTTATGAAAAAAAAAGAAACATTTTCTTTCTCTGCTGCAGCCATTTTTTCCTTTCAAATAAAACTGCATTGAAATCAAAATGGAATTCATCCATCTCTGTCTCGGGGGCTCTTATTAATAAATACAGCCAGGCGGGTTTGGTTTGAGTGCTGTGAAGAGAGCAGAGTGTGCACTCGCATTAGAGTGTATGTGCATGAGGGAGATTAACGGCGGGAGAAAATGTAAGGCTGCTTTTTTTTCTTTTTGCTTGTAGCTTTGTTGTGTTTGCAGGAGACGGTTTGCTGCCCAGAGGACGAGTAGAAGGCACCAAGTTCCAAATGACTCTCTCTGTGTGTGCGTTGGTGCTGGCTCAGCAGGCTTTGAGTCCGCCTCATTCGGCTCCCTGATTGCATCGGCCTTCTGTCCACCTAGCCATTGATTCCCATGCCCCAGCCGACCACTTTTCTGTTTGCCTTGCTTCTCCTCTCAATACCTACAACCAAAGCTGCCTCAATACCGGTATTACCAGGGTGTTACCTGTTTTAGCGCGGAGGTCAACGGGTTTGAGGAGGGGACGGTTCATGTGTAGCGGAAGATGCATGGACCCCGGCTTAGAGAACCTGACATTATGACTTACACCCTGCTGCACTGGTAAAACAGAGACCTGCTAGAACAATCCCCACAGGTCAGAAGGTGCTGTTTCATCATTCCGCTTAAGAGTTCTATCACTTTGACTTCAGTTCAGTTATTGGTATTTGAAGTCCTGTGAGGAAACCCTTTGTAAAGGGTTACAGGGGTTAGAGGTAAAGAACATAAAAAGCCTTTATCTTATTCTTCTGTGCTTAACATCCTATTCACAATGAGATCTTCATTGCTGAAATATCAGTTTCACCAAAAAACCTTCTTGTAACATTCAGCTGCAACTGTCCCTCTGGCGCTGGATCAAAATTACACAGAGTGAAGCTGCAGTAAACTGATATTTGCTTTAAAAAAGAACTTTGCAGGTAGGCGAATATACAGAGGGCACATTGTGTTTTGCAATAGCTCTTTATCTCTTGAGGATGGTCTTTGATAGTAATATGTTCAATCCTACAATGTACACATTTCAGGACCAATGTGTGCCATCTATGACATGGTGAGATTTGATCTGGCCTCTACACCGGAGTCTCGGTATAGGCAACCTCGCATTAGCACTTTGCTGTCATTCATGCTCAGCTATGAGGGAGGTTTCATAATGGATGGAAACATGAGACCGGACGCAGAGGTGGGAACGTTTGCAGACACTAAATAATCTCAAAAAAACACACAGGAATGCAAGTCGAGCCTTTGAAGATTAGAAGCTGAAGCAGGCAGTCTGATAGTGTCGTCTGACAGGAAAGTTTCACAAAGGTTCCTTTATACCTTTTTTATTTTCGATAACTGCACTGAATTCACCTGTGCGGTCTAATTTGGAAGGAACCAGATGGACATTAATAATAGAAGTAATAATAATAATAATAAGTCGTGATAATTATAAATTCGTAAGCAATTTAATTTCCAATGGTACATTTTACCATTACTAACTTCATGCGGAGTTTCTTTGGTTTAGATTATTTGAAATTTTGTTCTTAATTCTTCTAATCCAAAAAACAAATTCAGATATTCAAGTGTTTCAACTCATTTACCTAAAATTCTTTTCCTTGAATTATGATTGTCAGAACATACACTGATGTTTTTTTAATGAATACATGCAAAAGAAAACCTTAAATAAAGACTTTAAAAACTGCAGCACTTGTAATTTAAGAGGACACTTTTCAGAATAAAATATTTTTTTCATTCAGTCTTCATTATGCAGTAAAATGGTCACTGCTAGTCTTTTACTATCATACAGGATGTCTTTGGATTACTACTTCTCCTGTTATGATGGGTTTTTTTTTGCATTTTGCATCCTAACTTGTTAATACTGGGCTAATATTAACCACTTGAATACTGTTATGTACTTGGATACATTATTTTCTATAAGATCAGCATTTGTACATCTCTGCTCTGCGAGAACTCCATATCTTTAAAAAGTCAGCTTTGCAACATTTTCCAGCTAATCCAAGAGGCTTTCTAAATAGTTTATTTAGCTTAAGAGGACGGAGAACTTTCTCAACTAATAAAGGAACACTTAATCCTCCAGTTTATCCCAAACATTAAATCACCTTATTTGGAAATACAAGGTTTTTCTTGGACAGCCAGAGCATGTAGAAACTGTAATCTGAAAAGAAACAAGTAACTAAAGCTGAAGAAAAATACAATATCTGACACTTAAACACAGTAAAATTAAAATACTTAAGTAAAGCAGCAGTTCTTAAGTTAAGTGCTTGAGTAAATATACTTAGTTACATTCCACAGCAGTAGTGACTAGTAGAATTAAAATCCTTTCATTTGCTTTGAGGCTACTTTGGAATGAGAGGAAGAGAAAAAAGAGAAAGACAAATGTGAAGAGAAAAAGATGATGTGAGGGAGAAACAAAGTGCAGACAGACGGACATGAAGGATTCCTCTTAATGAATTCACTTTCACAAGCAGCCAGGCGCTTTAATGAAAATCAATAGTGTAATTTTCTACTTAGATAATCCAATCCCTCCAAACTGATTCCCTCATTTCCTCCTGGTGCATCTTCGATTATTCAATCAAGAAACCGACCTCGGCAGCACCTTCATACGGAGATTATAGTTTTAAAGTCAGTCAACTCCGGCCCTCAGGTCAATCCTCCTCAAAGTTCATGGCAATTTTACCTGCTCGCTTCAAACGCTCCAATTCAGTAGCTGTTTGTTGTACAATCCCCCCTCACTAAGGCATGTCTCTTATTTATGTCTTAATCAATGTAGACCCTCAGACCCGGAGGCCAATCGATATGATTACAGGGCTGTTAAAAATCTGTTAAGACTTGCCAAGTCTCGATTCAATTGTGCTGATTTGGCAGCTCGAGAAGGTTGTCAGTCATTGAGGTCTCGTGTAGTAACATCCAGGGATTGTGCAGAGAGCTAATCGGGGGGGGGAAACTTGTCATGTTTGTGCAAGTTAAACCACAAATGTCGAGTGTCTTATTGAGTTCCTACCGAGCCAAGCCTGACTCCCCACTTTCAGCGCGCTCGTGTTTTTCCCCTGAGACATTTATAGACCTTTAGCACTAAGCAACGCTGGACCCAAGGAACACCTTCTGTGTTACATCCTTATTTTCACATTGTTAAACTGTTTAGATTTGGGTGGGCCTGGTTGTTTTGGGCACATTTCATTGTGCCACACTTTTGAGTTGGCATTTCAAACCGCGTTTCCTGCCAGGAAAGAGCTAATGCTAGTTGTAAATGGAAGGTATTGCAAACTATTATAAAAGTGTCTAGACCCATAAACTTTGCTGCTAAGGGAGAAAGAGATAAGTTGTGTAAATAGTCAGAGAGTAAATTTAAACCCGATATATATTACAAACTTGCAACCAAGTGTATGTTTTTTTCTTATCTTTTGAAAAAAATGGATTCAAGGCCAGTAAAAACAATTTAAAGATCAAATAATTCTTGATGATATATCTGAAATGATCTGCATTTCACAATCTGTGCCTGCTGAAGTCTACAAATCAGCATTTATCGTGTGTTGGAATTTCATAAATCTCAATACGTGCAGGGAAGAGTTAGCGTCTGCTGCTGTCGTGCCAAAAGCAATGCAGAGCCTCAGGAAAAGGATTGAGCATCCAGATGCAGCGAGCATGGGTTTCTGTTTTTTATTTATTCTGTGGTCTGATCTGGGACTGAGGGGACTGAGGTAAGCGTGAACTGATCGCTACCAACAGCTGGTATGTGCTCATTTCCATTGTCTAGATCATCTTTCTCTTTTGGACAGGCATTAAAAAAAGGGGGCTCGTGACGTGGACATTTGAAGAAAATGGACAGACGGAAGGTGAAACAAGAAGAGGTGGAATGAGAGGAAAGTGAGAATTGGAGAAGACAAGTGAGAGTGTGAGACAAAGAGAGACCTCATGGTACCTGATCAAACAACTTGTCAGTGTGTCTGCACATATCCGGAGCAGATATACCGCCTCCTTCCTATGATGAAACCACCTCCTCTACATTCCCTCAATGCACAGTCATCCTACTGAAACAAGAAAACACCTTTGATATCAGTGCCGTCCTACTTAATTACAATAAATACTGATCAAGACCAAGACTGACAGAGGAGACAGAAATAAAGCTAAACTATGTTAATTACACAAGAGTTCTCTCCAAAGACTCCTTACAGTCTGTGAGTGCTTGGCACAAATTCCCCCAACTTCCATTCTCTTGTTTGCTTTTGGCTGCCTCCTCCTGTTTTTATGAACTGGCCCTTTAATCCCATCCAACCACAATTGATGCAAACAACTCGGGGCATTGGAGTGCACACCAGGCAATTGCACAAACACAAACATGTCCTAACATTTACAGCAATGATTGAAATCAAGGGGCCGAAACCTTGGAGAGTCCGAACGAGTCCATTTCCCAAGGGCAGGCGAAGTGCATGTGCGCAAGGTTGACCATGTGTGATTCAAGCCATGTTTGGGGCATTATTCTTGGCGTGTGGACGCATTGCAGCTGATATTACTTCCATACTGTAATAATAAACCGCTTTAGTGTCCTGGAAGGCACAGCCCTTCCTGAAATTACATACCAGATGCGGAAGGCATCTCTCCTGCCTGATATGTACAGAAATAAAAGCCAATAGAACTGAATGTACCGCCACGTGGCCACGTGTGTCCTCATCAGCCCCCCTCACTTCCCCACATACAATGCCTTAAAAAATGGTCTCAAATGAAGATGAGGACAGACACAAGGCTGAATAATATTTTAGTTTGTGATGTGAGAAAGAGGGGGGAAAAAATGAACAGAATGAGTCATCAAAGAGTTGAACGGCTCCCACTGTGGATAAGTAAATGCTGTTTGTAGATTTAGTTGCACACATGGTACGAAGATTCGCAAAAACAGATATAATTACTCTAATGCATCCTCATATATACAAACACACACACACAAACAAGCTGTCCTGAAAGCCTCCGTGACATAACTGTGTGTGTGATCATTAAGTGACTGTGGCAGGTTGTTTTTGCCCAGGCTGCCCTGTCTGCATCTGTTCCCCATAGTGCCTCATTAGTGGGATTCCTCTGGGAGCTGATGTGCAGGTCAGGAAGAGGGTCCCAGACCTCTGCTGTCTGTGAATCTGACAGGGCTGATAACGCTGAGGTCTGGACAGGACAGGCGAGAAGGAAGGCGGGGGCTGGTTCCTGATTCAGGACCCCTGACCTCGGTGCCCATGATCTGATGAGAAGCTGAAGCCTAGAAGGCGTGAGGGGAAGACATCCCAGCATGAAGCCTCAGACCTCTGTTACCTCCTCGCACAGTTTTATCTTCAAGCCTCAAAGTGTTGTGAGCAATAGCAGATGTGATAGCTAAATCATTCAAAGGTTGATTCCCCTAGTGAATAGAAACCTTTTCTTCATCATATTTGATAAGCTAAATTTTAACATCATGTTTATTTTCTATTGCATTATTAATTTTCCAGTGTTTATTGCATTCTGGTATATTTATTATTTATGGTGATATTTAAATCTATTTTGATACTATTTTATTTGTTTTGTTGTTTATTATTATGAAATGCCATAGCCTGAGATAGTCAGGCCTATTTTTTCATCTTTGTATGGCTGTTTATTTACATATTTGTGTTTATTCACTGGAAGATATCTCTGTTTTTATTTATTTTCCTAAATCAAGCAGGAAGGTTTTCGGGAATTTTATAAACTATCAATATCTCAAAATCATGCTTATTTACTGTGAAATTAAGGAAATATCAGTCAAATTGGTGCTGGTTTGTTCATTTAAAGTATGGCTTTTATTGATTTTTAAAACTGAACTGAACAACTGATGCAAAACCCATTACTGATGTCATATTAATAAAGGCTACTTTGTTAGAGTTTTGTGGGTTAAGTGCATGGTCTCTAGTTTTTTTTTCTGATTATCAAAGAGATACTTTTGGTTTTCTGTGCTCAGACTTTGACAATATTTGTCTGCTGCAAAGCCAATACAATGGAGTGGAAAGGAATGTTGTCTGTGCCGCTCATGGAAAAGCTCATTTGAATTTTAAAAGCAACGTGTCTTTCCAGAGAAAACATATCTTAGTTATTCTGGAGAATCCACACTGTCAACCATTTTTATTGGAGGAACTTTAAAACTACAGTGTTTATCTTTTGTTTCCCCCCTCTGGCAGTACGAGCAATTACACAAACATTGTCGAAGCCATAGGCTGAACCGCACTCCTGTGCTGCATCCAAAAAACCAAAATCAATAGTATGTAAGATGCATACTATTTCTGGAGAAACATTAAAGCATGCAAGCACTGGACTACGCCAGCACAAACATCCCACAATGCAATGCAGTAGTGACGACATCAACATCAACATCAATAATAGCAGACAATGGCATAACATGTCAGACTAAAGTCTCTCTGTACTTAAAAACATCAGTAAAGCCTAAATTCAAGTGTTTGTAAGGTTTACTGGTCATTTTGCTAAGTGTCATATATTTCTTAATTAAGCTAAGTGTATGCACAGGTTACCATGACTACGCATCTCCTACTGGCAAGGAAGCTCTCAGACTTTGGATGCAGTGATTGTTGCTCTTGCCTCCTCAGTCACCACTGTGGCTCGCCCATGATGCTCCGGAAAACCAATCACTGCTAGCTGACATTAAACGCATCACCACTGTTGCATGTGGGCAGGGATGTCACCGCAAACACTGGATTTAAAAACTCCAGCACACAATCAGTTCTAGTATACAGCACTTTAGTTTTAATTTTTTAGCTCCAGGGAAAAAAAATACCATTTACCTCCGCTGCATATGTGCTGTGGCAGAAATCTTGGTATCAGATATCTCAAAATATCAGCAGATAAAACAAAAACTATACGGGTAATTTGGGTGAACTTACCGTATCACCTCTATCATCTCTCAAGCTTATCCCTCTCCTGGACTGTCTGTCTGCTCTCCTGTTTCCTTTCCTCTCACCGTTTATTTCACCAAATCTTTCCTGTCGGGTACTTTTCTCCGACTGCCTGGTTTTCCATCGACAGCTTGCGATTCCTTGATAGCGTTCATGTAATCAGTGTGAGTCACAGATAAATATCAGTAAACAGTGAGTGACGTCTCCCAGCTGGTTTTGATTTTTCTGCTGTCTTAGCAGGTCAGTCAGCGTCTTACACGGGATCACAAAACCAGAACATGATACCTCGCAAATCCCAGTGGACCACTGCAGTTTGACCACTGATGTCTCTGAATTACACACTTGCATGAGTGCACACCTATGAACTCACACACACACACGGTCACAAGTGAAACTTATGGGGTGCACATGTCTCAGTACACACATACTTAAGCGCCTGAAGGATCATCGCAAATCAACCCGACTTTTTAACGGAGCAGCACCTGTGAATACACACACCTCATATTCTTTGGCTGCTCAGTACTCAGTGTTACAGGACATGACAGGTGTCAGCATATATTCTTTTCCATATTAGAGAGATTTTCACCTTAAGTCAATACCTTTATTTGATGTCAATGGGAGCTACATTCTTCGGCTCTCCGGAGCCAGGGTGAGACGAAGTTCACAGCCCATCAATGCAAATGAACAGCTTTCACAAGCAATTTCACTCAGTCTATGTGTGCGCCGACTGAGCAACCATAGGCTCCCGCGACTTGGCAACAGTATCAGTGTGACCTACTGGGAGCTCAAAATAACCAGTTAATGAGATAATTCCAAATAAATCTGACTGGAAATCAAGTTCAATATTATAAAAAGCCAGATTTAGAATAACCCGGGCGGACAAAAGACATTACTGACAGGAAGTACTCGAGTAAGGTTATATTCAGACAGAATGTTACCTGAGCAAAAGTACATTAGTAAAATTATCCTTTGGAGTTTATTTTATTTAGACATTTTATAACCTTTTTTATAGCCCTGAGTGCAATAACCTTTATTGAACGATATTTCAACGTTACGTGTATTAGTTTACCCAAATTTATGCCCCTCTTACCTTCTTGCAGTGAAATATGTGACATTGCACGCAAACTAATAGTAAAGCATTTGCTTAATTGTTGCCCGATTGTTAAAGTTTGCAATGAAGTATGTCTATTTTCATATGTACCTCATGAGTTCGGTGAATAATATTTTTGTTGCTGAGACAAACACATGCAAAGCATAAAATTTAATGAGGAACTGTAAACTATGCTAAAGTTACCACTAACTTCATGCTGAATGGAGTGTTTCAGGTTTTTTAATGGTGAACATATTTTCTATTCCGAGCCTGTTTCTCTTTTAACTATTGATAAAATTTGAAACTAACGGTCTAATAGGTCGTGGTTGGCCTTGCTCTGCAGATGAGTGCCAAGCCTTAACTAATCATACGTTGATTTTATTGTAGCTAAGCCGCACTCCAAAGCGCTGCGTAGAAACTAGTCAAACATGCATACATCCTGCGCTTTAGTCTGCTAGTCATATGCATGGTCTGTTTCCCCATTGCATCACTCACGAAAAAAGTGTGGTTAACTATTGGCAGGTATTCCAATATCTGGTTGGATTTAACGAAATGTGACTGCCCATTTTAAACAGGACTCAAATTCGAGAGTGCTCTCCCTCCCCCCTAATCCCACGAGGCTACGAGTATCCGTATAAATATGTCACATTTGTCTAAATCCACAAATTTGACAGCTCACAGTACAAGCAATTGTTTAAGGCTGACAGACACCATGGTCCACTGAAATAATACATAAATAAAGAAAATAAAAACAGCAGTTCCATTTCAGAGATTCATCTTCCTTCCATTTTTGTTCTATTAAAATCTCTCGGCTTTCTGCTTCCCCTCAGGCTCAAGACTTTCAGTAGGATTTTTCAGCATCAGCTTTAAGGGGAATTGCATCCAGATGTGGCCTGAGTCTGGCTCACGGTCAGTCAGGGCTGGAGACACAGAATAGGTGGATGGGGTGAAGGGGACTAGGAGGCACCTTGTGGTTTCTCGGCACACTCCAAGATCCACTGAATAAACACGACCCCGCCGTGACCCTTTCTGGCCAGCGTCGACCTCAGGAGGCTCCTGAAGGTCCATTAAACCTGTTCAGATACCTCAGGGGCTAACCTGCCCTATTTCAAACTCAATCAGCGTCCCAAAGGAGATCTGTTATATTTCTGTATCGCTATAACACAGCCGATACACCACAACAAGGATCTCTCCTGCTAAAGAGTGAAGCCCTATACCTACAGGAAAGATTCTGCTTCAGTGAAGAAAAATAATTCAAGCACAAAATTGAGTTTTGATTCTTCTTCCTAACAATATCCAGCAACGTACACAACGGAGGCGTGGAGTCAGTCCCCGAGGACAACATGCACGGCTTCTAAAAGGTTATTTTTCATCAATGCATCATAGAGCCATGTCTAAAATCAGCCTCTCCTTCTCTATAATGGATTCCTGCGGCTGCACTTGGCCGTCATGCTCAAGCTGGTGGATTGCATCATAAAAACATTTGCTGGAACTTGTGTGTTTAGCTGACGTCTTCCTGTTCCATCATGTGTAAAAACGAAACAGATACGTGGCATCAAACACTGATCACATGTGCCAATAACTCCTACCGCCCATTGTCGGTTACACTTGGGGGAGTTTTTGATGACTTATATCACATTGTTCAGCCTGACTTCATCCCTCACCTCTGAATCACCTCTTCTGGAGGAAAGAAGGTGGTCAAACAAGAGTGTACCAATTTTGTATTCAAGCTAAGAGCAAACAGAAAAAGCTTTCACTCGCTGGGGCCGAATGTGGACGAAACAAAATAAAAGAAAAAAAAAATACTCCAGCATTTTACCTCAGGACACGTGGAGTAAAAGTTAAAAATAAATTCAGCTGAAACACGGAGCAGAGAGATTAATTAAACAAAGTCTCAGTGCTGCTTTCACTCCTTAATACAGTTGAATACAGTACTGTCACCTCAGCAGCTCTTCCTCACATTTTAAGGTCTGCAACCTACTTTTGTTTCACAGCTAGCAGTGACTCTGCAGGCATTAGCAGCCCCTTTTAACACCAACACTTACAGCACCAGGATCAGCACTGCAGGCACTTACTTTCACATGCTAGAGAGTAATTATGGAACGCTCACAACTCATTGCCGTTCTCCCTGTGCCATGGTGGCTGTAATTAACTATTCATGTATCACATTCCTTGGAAAAGTGTATCGATTCCAGCTGTGATTTGGGGGGGCAGGTCTCCCCAGAGCAATGAAGAAGTGCATAAGAAGACAGCTTGTTTTTGCATTTGATTAACAGAATCATCATTAACCATTAAACTCATAAAATGGATGTTTTACTGCGTTAAAAGCAGGAGAAATATGAAAGAATATGGAATCATTTATTATGATCATTTTTATGTGATAGCAATGTAACCACAAATACTGAGGTGACTCAAGCTTTTCATGTCTGTATTTGTTTTATCATTTAATTTCCAAGTTTCCAGGGGGCGAAATGAGTCCTACAAATTTTGTTTTTCATTTCTGCTTTCTGTAACACTTATTAAATTTCCACATGTGATGAAAGAATTTTGGCTTTGCGAATCTTACATAATTTATTAAAGGCTGGTTAGTTTTAGTTTATCTGTGATTGCAAAATTATTTTGTAATTTGTAACAGAGAAAAAGACCAGAAGTTTACTTGGCTGGGATTGAACTGAATGATATTATAAACTGTATAATATGTTCAATTCTTTACTGAAATAATTCACTACTTTATGCATTTTTGTTTTACTCTTGGAGCCTTGCACAATATGACAGATGATGCTGGCAAAGGCAGAAACAAACCAGCTTTGTGTAATTCGTTGCACTGTATTGCTTGATTTATCCGGATCAATATATATGAAAATTAATATTCTTTGCTTTCCATGAGTTAGTTTTTTGCAGATATTGATTACATTTTATGTTTTTGATCCCATTCAAGTGGTATCCAGCAGCTGAAAAAGCATAAAAGGCAGCTTCTTGCTTTCAAGTGTTGAAGACAGTTTCCTTTTTTTTTTGTCTCAGACGGTTTTCAATCCACTGTTTTTGTTAATAGAACAGATGAGGTAATAAGAGGCAAAATCAACAGTCTGTTCATATTTTCCAGTTTAAATATAGCATCAGTCTGAACATGTTAAAGGTTAACTTTTCATCTAACTTAAATTAATCACAATGTCAAAATAATTTGTGCTTGGAATTAGATTAAACGTAACTTGACGGGAGGAAACGATGTAAAGGTTTGGCTCAAAGAAGTTACATTGTTGTATAGACAGAAAGTGATTACTTTTCCTATGGCTCATCACTGATTGTGATTGGTTAATCACACGAGGGGAATGAAATCAACTGCTGGACGCCTCTGCATCTACATACCAGATTTCCCCGAGCGGAGAAGTCTCTGGGGCTGCCACAAGATTATTTGGATGCTTGTCAAGGCTTTAGAATGAAAACCACAAGCATTCAGAGTGTTTGCCCTGAGCTCTTGACTAATCAGACTTGGAGTGCAGTGAGTGGTTTTCTCACAGGTACCAGAGCAGCAGAGAACCCTCCCCAAAGTGGATTTGACTCATTCACAAGTGGCCCTTTGCTACATAAATCAAGGCATCTGCCAGAAAGTATTCCAGTGACTGGCTTTCTGATTTTTCCCATATCACTCTGTGCTGAAAACGAAGCCGCCTGGCTCGTTGTGGATACGCTGCAGTTTATACTGACCACTATGTGACTACTTAACTATGTAGAGAGAGCAAAAAAAAAAAAAGAAAAAAAGGAAACGACTGGCACTTTAAGAGCAGCTCTGCCCGCATGTACTTAAAAACATCCACAAAAATGTTATGAGAAATAACAATCAGAAAAACCTCTTGTCATCAGGTTTAAAAGAGAAACTTAGAGTAAACTCTACATTTGCTGATAGGCTTCTAAAGGCAAACAATTTACATGTAATCAGACCTGCAAGGACTAGTTTTATTGTTTTGGACCTGTTTTTAAAGGGAATAACTTAAAGGCTATAAAACAAAGCTTCACGCTGACAGATTTTCTCTAAAAAAAGTTTGTTTCAGTATTTGCAGACAAACATCTCAATGAAATGTGTCCATAAGTTCAGGATTTTGGGAACATTTATTTACTTGAGGTTCTTTGAAAATTGATATCATGTATTAAGACAAAAAAATAGAATACTTGAGTAAGTGTAAACTCACACAATGAAACTACTTTTACCCTTAATTTCTAACAATAATAGAACATTTTTCTTCTTACTCTCTTATTTGCATCAGTAAGGAGATCATATTTCTTCGGCTTCTTTTTTCTTGGCATTGTTATAACTGAAATGTTGGAATGAATAAAAACAGAGAGTTTCTAAGTGTTTTTGACGTCCAACAATTCATGTGAACGAGCCTTTTTTGCATAATAGCCATTGTTCCAAAAGGAAACAAGGTCCAGGGGGCCTCTCACTGAGAAGTCTGCAAACAGCACTAAAAAAAACAGCCTTAAGGGAAAACTGCATTTATCTCCAATAGCAGTAACAAGAAATAATAAAGATCATGTGTTCTACTGTCCATTAGTTGTCAAGGGGTCCTTCTTAGGAGAGTTTTTTACATTACCACGGCTGTTCACGGTTTAAAGTCTGGGTTGGAGTTGATAAGGTTTCTTTAAAGGAGTCCACATGTGTTTTTTAAAGGGCATCTGCACAAGTGATTGATGCATGAACTCCGGCCGAGTTCTCAGTTGATTCGGCTTCTCTGTTTCTGCTATCTGAGCAGGAGAGTTTCATGGCATCTGTCCGCATTGAGCTTAAGGGACGAGCAGTGTCCCTTCGAAGTACGATGAAAACGAGCACAAATAACATCCTGAAATGTGTCTTCATCTCTCACTAGTTATGTTGTATCTTTGTAGATGTTGAAACATGAAGCGCATTATTGTGCTCTACTAACTAACACTGATCCTCAGCCCCATCAGCCAAAACCACTAATTGGGCTACCACAGACACTCCAGCCAGCTCCAACAAAACGAGCAAACAGCTTACCCCCTGAGAGTAATTGTGCCAAACAAGAAAAAAACAGCCAACAATGTGTAGTTACTGTCAGAGGTCATTGAAATTATCTGTCTACAAATTATGTTGTGGGCTCATGGTAATGTGATGCTCTGAGCAGAGGGGGGTAGGGAGGGCAAATTCAAGTCTTATGGATAACGTAGAGTTGGTCCGAGCCCAGGAAAGCATCATCACAGTTCAAATGATCTCTCTGCGATCCTAACCGCTGACATAAGGGAAAGACGCATCACTGCAAAACACCGGATACACAGCCACAGCTCTCATATCAGATTCCTTACATAGTTTGTGTTATTGAAGCATGGCCAGATGGAAATGATACAGCTGGTCCTTTGTCATGTTGTGACTTAGGATGGATTTACACAGAATGTTTGATTTATTTTCAGGCTGCGAACATCCAGCCAGCACCGATGCTAACATTTAACAGTCCCTCCCCGCTGACAGTATTTTGTCCTTGCGAGTTTATCAAACTGACAGGGTTAAAAGTTTCAGAATCCAAAGCTATGGGCCTAACAAGTATTAATATAGAAATCTACTTTATGTGACACGCTCACTGGCATGTCAACACCTGTGTCATCGGCAAGCCGGCAGGTGTTTTCCCGTCTGTTCCCCACAAAACAAGGAGAGCGCTATTCTCCCACCAAAGGCGCTGACCTACAGTGAAAGTTCAACTGTCCTCCACCCCCAAGGCAGTTAAGGTCGTACAAGTCGGGCACAAGTGGCAAAGTAATCACTATAAAGTAAAGAACAGAGTTGGGGGAGGGGGAGGGTAGACGCAAGAGAAGAAGAGCTGGTCTCTCTCTGGACAAACAGGGGTCATTAGCACTTTCAGAGGGAGTCCCGGCAAGGGGTCAGCACTTTGGGAGTTTGATCTCAGTGAGAGTGTCTGAAGCCGTGAAATGTGGGGGCAAACCCGAGCCATGGGGAAGAGCACAAATGGTAGAGCGATCACAGGACTGCAAGCAGAGCTCCACTTTAAAAGGGGTCAGATGGCTTTTTCATCTCCGCTAAAGGCGCTCGGCAAAAGTGACGTGATGCACAAAGGACAGCCACTGTGTTGATTGACAGACACTAGAGGACGGGGTTAACGCTATTCTGCATACGTCCATACAGCCTAAACAAAAGGACAACAAAGCCCAAATAACGAGAAAAACTAAAGCGGTCGGACAAGTTTCTGAGTTCTCCCTGAGACAGGAGGATGAGAAATTGGAGACATTAAGTGATGGATGCTAAACTGTCAGTTCTAATAGGCAAGGCAGTACCACTGTACTGCTGCTTCAGGAGTCCAGGAGGGAACAGTCCAATGATCAACACAAGGGAGCCAATTAAAAACCAGTCTTTGGCAGCAAACTGCATTACACCGACCCTCATGTGACGCTGGAAACACATCAGAATCCATAGAGAGTGCTTTTTATTTATTTTTATTTTTCTGCAAAAACCAACCCAGCACTTTCAGTCTATGCACTACAGGCTATTATCGATCTGTGGTCTCCTGTTAAATCACTGAGCCTCCGCTTTAATTATTTCTAACTGACTGGCTGCAGGAGAGTCTGGTTTCATTCCTTGTTATGGTGAAAAGGGATGAGTGCTGACATCATTCCCTCCTCTGATAAGCTGGAGAGCCAAATGACAAGGTCACTGAGGTGGAGGAGGTGAGGCTGCAGTCTATTCTAAAGATAACACGTTCCAGCATAGGTTTCTTTATACTCTTGCCTGCAGAGATCAAACACAGAGGCAGCTTTTTTTTCCCACTCTCCGATTGAATTTGTCTCAGTTCTCTGAGTTGGGCTTGTTTTTCTCTCGCTAATTGGAAAGGAAACTCACAGGCGGATGCAGGAGATAGCTGAAACTGAAGAAGGTCACTGATATGAAGTTCCTCTTCTTCTTCTTTCAGATGCTTTGAAATTGGTTGAAAAGCAGTGTTTTGTTTAAAAGTAAATCCCATGAGACAGCGTTAGGCGTTATTGAACTGGGAGAAATCTGCCAGGTGACCATGCTTAAGTAGCGAGCGTGTTGGCAAAAGACATGCGTTCTAAATAGAGTGGAGTTATTTCTGTATGGGAACGTTGACACTGAAAGAGTAATTATGCTGGAAGCAACTAATTAATTGTTGAGCAATCAATCTTCAGCCAATCAAAGCAAAGTAACAGCAAACAAACAGCTTATTAACTCTGGTGATTATCATCCTTTCACAAACAATTCCTGCACCTTCATTAATATATATGAAAGGATGCCACACATGGTAAACACATCCAATATTCCAAATGACACATAGATTGACCCTCACAAGGAAAGTGCATGTTAAACCCAGACAAACATGTTGTCGACAAAGTATCCTCAATCTACAAAAAGTCCAGAAACTACTCTTGAGTGTACCTGGGCCAAAAGAAAATGTCCCTGCATCCCAGAAGAAACATTATCAGACTTGGTGACAGAGACCGTGGGTGCAGAATGTCAGAGATGTTTGAGGGTGTCCATCCGACCCTACGCCGTGACCGCCAAGGGGGGCGAGGCCATCTGGAAATAGCACTTCACAACAATCCTTTGGTGTCTCCTCTTTTTACACTCATATGACCGTCGGTTCCACCTGACTGACATTCACAGAGTGTTATTATACACTCACTGAAAACAAATAAAAGCTCAGTGAGCTATTGACCGGGTCATGGGTTTAAGCCTTGTGGTTTTTTCAGCATAAGGTGCCATAGTCAGTCATCCTTGTCTTCCAGCAGGGGTGATTCCCTGTGTTTCTGCGGTTTGTCAGCCAGGCAAGGCAGCCGCTTCATCTATTACCATCTCTGCCCAACAGGCTTTCACTGTCATGCTGTAACATCTGTCAAGCAGCATGCCAAATATCTTTAAGAATAATAGGATGTCACATGTGCAGGATTTTCAATAGCTGTAACTCATCTGTTTGAAGACCAGTATATGAAACACATGTCTGTCATTTAGCTCTCAGAAATGAGAAGAGTTACAACCTGCTGCTGAGGAGCTGGGATCAGTGGAGCTAAACGGCTGCTTCAACCAACACTTCCTGCGACCAACACAAAAATACCTGTGGGTCTCCCAAAAAAAGGGGGTCATTGCTACTAAACCCAGCGATATGAGAGGAAGAGGTCGAGGTTCAAAAGGTCAAAGGGCAACTGTCAATCGACACATCTGTCGGGAAATGTTTTCCGTCTTTACGTCTTCATCAGGTGGTTTGAGTTATGAGTGTCTTTGCTACAGTGGAAATACAAACAAGACGCACATGCAACTCATTGAAATCCGAAAGAAGGTTTAACCGGTCGTCGCACCATCAAAGGGGCTCTCAATCGCCAGTTACGAAGATCAAAAATTTGGAGAGGTTGATGTTTAGTAAACATGCATGCAAATATGTCCTGCAGACCCCTACAAACGCTGACCGTGCTGGGCTGAAATGTTGGGTGAGTCTGAGCCGAGTTCCAGCCCTCAAGTCCAGCTTAATCAAACACTGTTATGCAGCCTTGCGATCGGTGACCTTGTGCTCGTGGAAACATATTACGGCATTGTTTTGATCATGTGTATGAGTCTGAGTCTGGTTAGAATTTTTGAATTATGGTCTGAAGGTGGCAGGAAACGTCTGACCACACGCTATTTTGAGGTTGGTCTGAGACACTGTGCAGACAGAGTCATCTTTCCAGTCGGGGGAATGAATTCCTTTCCCCCTAGTTTGGGGAGTGACCCCTTGTCCTCTGCCCCACAAATCTTCAGGTCAACAGGTCCTCTGCTGGTTTGAGTTCAGGATGGCCGTCCATAGGCGTCACGGCCCATTGGGACAGAGGAAAGGGAGGCCCTCTTTTCTCTGTCATGTTCATGCATGATTCTCAAGCTGTAACCTGTTGGGGCACCTGTTTATCGTGTTGCCTTCTAGTGGCCAACACGATAAATTACAGGTTTTATATGTTTTTAATTTAACAAACTACCAGCTACATTTCTTAAAAAACCAAAACAGACACTATGTCATAATGACCTAAAACCCAGTTCATAGTGAGACCACCAACTCAGTTCAAGGAGCAAGGCATTTATAAAAGTCAGATGCCAAAGCTATCAACATCTATCCGCTTCCTTCCTCTTGTTTACTTCAGACATGTCATTAAATAAAGAAAAAATAGGGCTACAACTAGATTTGTTTTAAAATCAATTTGTTTGTCAAATATCTATAAGATTTACTGATTTACTTTCAAAGAAATATCAGAAAATGCCAATTGAAAGTCAAAAAAGTCAAATCATACCGTGTCAAAACCCAAATTGAGATATTCTCTTTGCTTAATCCAACCAACAGTGAGAAACCAAAACACTTATTTTTTTTAACATTAAGCAGAGAAAAAACAAATGACTGTTCTTTTAGAGCTTTTCAGTCATAAAAATTTTGTTGACTGAGTTTTTTTACATCAGAGACCTTCTAGTCCAGTATGAACCATCCAGACCACTCAGGTCGTCTGGTGCAGGTCTGCTCTGTGTTCC
>JAQMCX010000037.1:6238386-6291595 GCA_029814765.1 Acanthurus leucopareius | reverse complement strand
AATGTCCTGTGTGAAGCACCTTGAATTGCCTTGTTGCTGAAACGTGCTATACAAATAAACTTGCCTTGCCTTGCCTTGCCTTTTAAACATTAATCTACTAATTTCAAATACTCATTGTTTTAGTGCAAAATCGAGCAAAAAACTAAAGCCAGTGCCCCATCTAAGCTGTTCTCCTTTAATTTATTGATAATTCATAAAGGGGCTCTATAAATCATGTGACAGAAAATACAAAAGAGGAACAAATACAAACAGGAAGCAACCTCAATGAGAAATATCAAACAATGGTTCACTTTTGTCACCTCTGCTTTGCTTCATTATCCGTTGCCTCCCCTTACTATCATAGACATGTACATTAATCAGACCCGGATCTTGTGCTTTTTGCTTATACCTCTCACTCCCCCGTCTCAATTTACCTCCTGTGATCCCTCCCACTCACGCCCACTCATTCCATCACCATGTCTCTTCTGTAAAATGTTGCTGCAGTCAAGAGGATGAAATCACTCCATCAGTGAGTGGAGCCTCCACTGTCACAGGAATCAGACAGCTCAGGAGAAGGCCGTAATTAAACAACTCAAGCTCTGGTAATTACCCTACAGTGGCCCTAATTACCCCATTCTCAGGGTGATTACAGCCCACAGGGGGAGGGGACCAACTACAAAAAGCCGTCCCTGCCTCTGTGAAGGAGGGCATGAACGATGGCAGCGGGGAAATCATGGACCTTTAATCCAGGGTCACTGAGGAAATGGAGGAAATGAGCAGGTACACAGAGACAAAAGGACTATCATGTTCTTGAAGGGGTTGAGGTGACAGAACAGAGTGTGCACAGGAAAAGAGATGCCATGACTCACCGTGGAGAACAGGTAGTGTTAAAATAAACCACAGAATCCTCGAGGGAGTAAACAGGGCAGCAGGATGCAGCTGTTTGGACCGTCAGAATAAAGGCTTTGTGCCCTCCACACAAAGATAACAACCGCAACAACAGTCAACAACAAGATCGGAAGTTGTTCACACTGATGTAACCAACACCTTGAAACTTTGCCAGAAGGTTACAGTCTATCGAGTCCATCATGCCGCGTTCAGAAGTGTATCTTACACAGATCAGCGCATCTCCTCTCTGTCTCAGCATTTTTTAGAACAAGAGGGGCTATGCTGCTCTAAGCATATCGCTCTCTTCCCTCCTCTCCTCTCCTCTCCTCTCCTCGCTCCCCCCCGAGGACGTGCTGACTTGGGGAGAGATCGATGCTCCGCTCCAACAGACACTGGTGTGTCAATTCAGCACCCGGCCAGAGGGACAAGGTAAAAGGGAAAGAATAGAGAGAGACAACTAGACTAACTGTGGAGAACTTGTGGCCTCCTTTGTGAAGGTAGGTCATTTTAGCGCTTACAGGGACCCTTGGGACCAGCACAGACTGGCCCCCGTCCTTTGATGGAACAATGCAGTAAGGTGAGCCATAGTGGGTTATGTGCTGCACCACAGAAGCATCCAACCCTCTGAGTGTGGATTATTAAGCACAATTCTGCCATTTAAGATGATGGGTTTTTCTGTTGCTTATTACTTTAAGCTATGAAATATACCTTATGCACTAATATGTTCAATATGTGCCTACTAACCTCCTACAAATTGACTTCCATCAACAATTAAACACATGATATATACACTTTTATTTGCCATAAGAGTTGCAATAAACCATGTCTCTGTTATAGGTGCCTTGTGGAGTTTGTGACCACTTATAGAAGCATGAGGGAATGATTTTAAAGGCAAATAGTTACATACTATTACATTTATCTACAGGTGGCAGTAGCGTGCCAAGAAAAGCAGTAATGTGCTAACAGAGGCAGGTAAGAAAAAGATGGGAAGAAAGTCAACATGGATGTAAAAAAAGCAGTTTTTTAACTTTTAGGAAAAATCGGCTTTGTAAATGTTTTATGAGGAGGGAAATGCATTAAGTACATTTCTTTGACCTCAAGGATGCACATCACTTCCTGCTATTGCTTTGAATCAAAACCATTCGGCAGAAAAAAAACCACTGTGATGCTTTTCTTGCAAAGCAGCAACAGCTTTTGTAGTAACAGTGAAGACAGTGGAGAGACGACAAGAAGACAAAGGTGAAAAATGACATAAAACAAAAGTCTATGACCGAATGCGTACAGTATGTAGCAATTTTGATCTCCACCCTGATTTGTTGGAGTTTAACATGCAGTGCTATTTCCCATGTGTGAAAAACAATTTGCAGCGTGCACATTTCACCAGCTGTAACCATGGCTGCTATGATCATGATTTAGCAGAATACAGGTAGTACTACCAATCACCTTTCATCCTAAAGCAAATGCTTGTTCAACACTTTGATCAATCTAGTGTTCTGAACTCCTACTGATTATAACAAAACCCTCAATCTGTCATCAACCAATATGGCCCCCTATTATCAGAAAATGCCACGGTTCACAGGAGAGTTTTATTTAAAACAAACAAATATGTGATTCAAAATTGCAGAAGAAACATGAATATTTTGTTAAACAGCGTTGAACAGAATGCAAGACCACTCCCAACATCCTCAGAGACATTTGTAGGTTAATAGGGATATGTTTTGTCAAACAACAGACTATCGTCATTTGCATGCATTTGGCATTATTTATCCCGCGTGCAAGAGGAACAGACTGGGACATCTGCTATGTGTTGAGTGAGTGAGGAGGGCCATTTGAGTGAGCGTGCTGAGGACCCTGATTGATGTCACACACAGCGGAAAGTCCCGGCGGTCCCATTAGCAGCTACAGTCTGCATTACTGTCACACCCGTCAGCCATGATGGAGGACTGCTCCGCCGCCACAGCCATCAGTAACCTGCCCTGTCTCTGATACGACACGCAGGGACAAATGAATCGAATGCGGCACTTCCCAAATGAACGCTGGCTGAAACCAGAGACACACCATGCTTTAATGCAGCCCTCAGCTCTTGTGAAATTGCTCCCATTTCCAGCGGCGCGCATTTGGCATTCATCAAAATCGATATCACCTTTCATTCCGGTTGTTGCCTTTGTGGTCTGTTCCCAGTCATAAAAATGCACTCGGGATTAATGAATGAGGAATACTGCTGGATTACTTTGAAAATATTTACATGACAACACAATGTGATGTTACTGTATGAACATGCGGCGGACTCTGTGTTTTGTTTTTCTAAGAATGGTCCAGATGCAAGATTTCATTACTTCCTTTTTTCTCTTGGGTATATAATGATATTGGTCTCATACACAGGTGCAACACAGATATGAATCACGGCACAAGTGGCGCTTCAAAGGTCACTGCAAAATATATGTCTGCTGCACCAGAGTATGCTTCACTAACTAGAAAAAAGTTCTACAGAGAAAAGATATGTCAGTGTTGAACATTCCCGATTGGCAATTCCCATAGCCTCTGGCATGTCTGAATTACCCACAAAGCCCCAAGGATCAAGCCATATGTCATACAAGTACACTTAAACTCAAATCAAATGTCTCTGTCTGTTTAAACAGCTTCATGTTAGACTACACAAGAACACGAGGCTTCTTGTACTCAAGTAGTACGTCTCTTTCCCCCTAAACAATTAGTCTTATACACGACAACGGCACTCTGATGTCTGCAGAAAAATAATTTACCCTTTCAATCTAATTACCCTGATCCCCTCCTGCTCCCATGGGCTTCTAAGCCACAATGGAGCTGTTTGTAGTAAGCTGAGAGGGGATTGTAGATGACACCATTTTTGATGAATATGTAATTCAACCAAGACAAACAAGCATGGATATTTAGAATTCCACAATAACTGAATAAAGACAAGATAAGATGTATCTTGTGTACTAGCATGTTCCCTTACAGAAGCTCCAGCTATTGAGAATCGGCAGACCAGGCTACACAACCGTGAGCGCATGTGCACAAGTGAGTGCAAAACGCTTGTGTCTTGTGTGCATCTGAACATCTGCAGGCTATTGTACATGCACATATGGGGTCACTGGACGTGGTCTTTTGTGTTGCATACATTCCTGTTTTGTGTGTGTGTGTGTGTGCGGTTTGCTTGTTTGCGCACGTACACAAACGCATGTGTGTAAGTGATTGTGCATGCATGCATGTGCATCATAAGCAATTACTCACTATGTGACACAGATGACTCCGAGAAAGCTCTGGAAACATAATTTAATCAGTGGGACTCTGCTTACTTCAGACAACTTCAAAGATGAAGGAAGGAATGCTTGTTATAAAGAGCCTGATGATAATCTGAACTCCACAGGACTTCGGTGGGGAAGCACAAAAGGCCACTGAAGTCATGCCATTCATGCCTCGTGCATGTTTTGGATGGAATTGCATGCCCTGTCCTTCATAATTACTCTAGTTTTCCAGCACTTATTTTTAACGTTGCAGATACTGGGCAACAATAACAGTAAGATGTTCTTTAAATTGAGTCTATAAATATATATGGAAACTGGAGGTCAATGTTTGTGCAAACCATATATTTTAAGCTGCGCAGTAAACTGGAATGTGTCCTAGATTTAGGGCTGCAAAAGGAAATGTAATGTAACAGAGACAAAGTTTTTTTATCCACGGTGATGCTCCTGAAAACACATTTCTGCAGGTTTATCACCACTTGCGAGAGACACATCTCAAGTTCAGCCAAGGGCTGCGCACTAAAAGTGCTAATTCCACTGTGAAGAACATGGCAACTTAAAGCCTTCTTTCAACGCTGCCGCAAATCCACTCGTACGGTGCTTCCGACAGCCTCTCTTCTCACTCTCTCTCTCTCAGCCTCTGGCGGACAACAAGGAGAAAGCAGCAACAGCGGTGGACAGCAGTGTCAGTAATGAGAATAGATAGAAGTTTGGCTACACGGTCTCGGCCACATTGATCTCACGGCCGTGAAGAGTGATGGAGCTTGGCGCGCCAGTGAGTCATGTGTATGTTCTAGCTCTTCTCAGATCCATTCTAATTTGGCTCTATATTGATAACTTCTCCCTGAAAAGCTTTTGTAGCAATGTGTGGGGGTACGTCAGGGTGCAGGATAGAGTGAACACCCTTACACTGTCATTGAGCAGTATTCATCATTCTGTGAAGGGCTGATATAATTGGAGACATTAATTGATGCGTTCATGACTGCTGTGTGTGCGTGCAGTGATCACTTCTACCTGAAGGCTACGTCGATACGTGTATTAATGGTTACTTTGGGCAAATAGCGATGAAATAACTGAACTGAATTATTCAATGAAATTACTTTACCACTCAGCTCGCTTGGAGTTTGTCACCATTAATCAGAATGACCACTAGCGAATGCAAGAATGGCACATTGCGATGGTGACTTCATTTAACACATAAATGCGGCCTCATTCTCCGTCCCACAGACACGCTTTACTCCCCATTCTGTCTCTCAAAAGACTTCTTTCTGAAGTGCTTGTGTGTGTGTCAGCAAAGGGTCACATTTGATCCAACGCCATTATCCTGTACAATTTCCCCTTCTTCTATCCTTTACTCCACTCCATGGCTCATAAATGTCATCCCAGTCTGTCTAAGCATTAATCTCTATGAGGCCAGGGCCCAGTGACTCTCCAAAACAAACCCGTCTTGTTGAACTGCTCCCCTGCTGAACAGTAGAAGCTTGGCAGAGCTAGAGGAAACAGAGAAGTATGGATTGGGAGAGAAGGAGGAGGGGTGTCTCTGCCTCTTTTTTTTTTTTTTTATGGATGCAGGGGAGTGCAGCAGCAACAGCAACAACAGTGGGGTCTCCAGTGGGAAAAATATCAGCAGCATTATGGAGTGGGGTTGAGCCTGCCATCACTATCAATGAGAGGAAGAAGGCTGTCAGAGCACACAAAGGGGGAAAAGACACAATCGTAGACAAAGAATAACGGGACGGATGGAGGGAAGGAGAGAGGGAAAAGAGGGAGAGAGGGAAACAAAACATGAGGAGCTGAGAGATAGACAAAAAAAAAGGAGGGATTAAAAAGCATTCCAATTAGAAATGGAGGAGACAGTGGCAGAAGACAGCTAAAGAGAGCACTGATGAGAGACTTAGATAAAACCACCAGAAACACGCTGCCAAATTGAAAGAGATAGAGAAAAGATAGCGAGCCAGAGAGAGGAAGACAAAGAGAGAAAGACAAAGAAGAGGCAAGAGTGAGCGAAAAAAAAAAAACTACACAGGCCACAGAGAAATTAATTAATGACTTTAAAGAATGAGGCGAAGAGGTACAATAGGGAAAAAATAGACAATAGGAGACAAAATTAGATGAAAGGGAGAAAAACGTCCTGTCACAATGGCACATCAGAGCCCGCATGTGGCACCACTTGATAAGACGCGTCTTTGCCACCTTCTATGCTGGCACCCCGAGTCCCCCCCCACCCCCTCCGCCCGTCCCCAACCATCTGTGCCACACAAACACACCAAGCTGTCCGTCAACGGCTCGAGCTCACGGCAAACGCCAGTTTTTTGTGACATCATCCCGGAGTCCGGCTTCCAAAGACGCATCGAGGGTCCAAACGGCTCTGTGACATCACCAACCCACAAGTGAAAGGTGCCAAACAGTTAGCTCCCACAGAGGAAGACTTGAGTCATGTGAGCTGGGACTCCAACCAAAGCGGCCTAATGGTTATTCTGGACGGGGAACAAAGACAGACAGAAGACGGAGGGGAGGGAGGGGAGGGAGGGAGGGAGAGTTTGCTGGGACTTTTGAGAAGCCGATCGACACTCGAGTTCCGCTCCCTTTTTCCCTCTTGCCATCTAAAACGGTTGTGAACAGCTGTGAGTATTAGAGTTCGGCTTACACACCACCCAGCAGGGTAGCAGCCGCTGGCCAGGAATGACTGACATCTGACAAAAAGGAGATAGGCATGGAACACAGCGTGGCAAAGTTCGACAAGAGGATGAATAACAAGCAGAAATCCGCTCGGCAAGAATAAAACCTCGTGCCCTCAGTGTTGGCCCATTGATGCCTTGAAGGAAATGTGTGAAGCTATGGCGAAGAATAGGGCTCATTCAGCTGAGTAATGTCATCTTGGGCCGCAACTATAATTGTTTTCTGCTTAAACTGATTTGTTAAGGTGTTATTTATTGATAAATTCTTCTGTTAGTCTTTAAAATGTCAGAGAACAGTAAGTTCTCAGTTGTATTCACTAAGATTTTCATGTGGCTTGTTTGGCCTGAAAAAGGGTCAAAACACCAAAAGATATTCAATTTAAAATCCTGCAGAACAGAAAAGCAGCTGAATTTTACATTTAAGAAGAAAAAGTGGCAAATATTTGGTTAAACGATATGTGGACAGTTTTCCATATAGTCTGTCAATTTCTTGACTGACTATTTTATTAAATAATATGTTATTATAAGTATGTTTTCATATGAAGGAAAATCATGAAATTATCATTTAGCACAATTATAGATAAAGGACTACAAGAAATGCAGCCACTAGCACCAAAAGTGCTTTTAAAGCTTTTCTTTACAGCCTCAAGTTCTTGAAGACTCAACTGCATGTCCAACAAAATCAATCATTCACAGCATAATCATTCATCCTGTTGCTGTGTGTGTATGTGTGTGTGTGTGTGTGTGGTGCGTTTGAGAGAGAAACACACACTCAAAAAGGTAAGAAGGGACAAAAAGTAATATCATATCCATTGTAACAAATCAATTTTCCCAGATAAAGAGTAAAAAAGGTGACAAGTAATGGAAGGAGATTAATCGTCTGAAAGATATCGTCAATTGGTCACAGTAAAAAAAAAAAAAAAAAAGGAAAAAAAGACAGCACTTTGTCTTTTTCTCACTCACTCACTCACTCTCACACACACACGCACACACATCTAAAATGACCTATCACAGTCTCGATATCTGGTGAGGAGAGTTCCTGCTCTGCCTGGCAGTATATATGAGAAGCTATAACAGTTCTTCCTTAGCCCGGGCAGGTATCCAAACGGCCTCCGCAGGCTTTGATGAAGTGTCCTGTCATGATGTCAGACTCCATCGGTCTCCGGCTCACCTGGGACCTCCCTCACTCTTAACAACTTCTGGCTGAGAGGAAAGAATGAAAAAAAGGAGGAAAAAAGGGGAGGATAATAACTGGCCTCCTCATCTTAAGCCTTCATTCCTCCTTCCTCATATACTTTTATAACCTCGAGCTACGACTGCAGCCAAATAATAACAATAGAAAAAAAAACTTAAGACGTGCATTCATTTATCTCACATCTTTTCCTCCCCTCCTTCCCACCCCCCCTCCTTCCTCCTCCTCCTCCTCCTCATCCTCCTCTCCTTGTCCTGCTTGCTGGCTGTCAGCAGGTTAAAAAATGGCTCGGCACTAGCGAGGGAGAAACAATTACTCATGGCGCAGGCTGTATAGACATTAGAAGCTCTGTACTCCGCTGCAATCTCAGGGCCATGTGTTTCTAATTAAACGGTGCACTGGAGGAATTATCAAAGCTTAGGATTGCATAATGAGCACTGGCAGAAATCTGCAGCAGGCTGTGACACTCTTTGTCTCAAGAGGCACACCATGGTTAGATTGAATTAGAATGGAGGCATGTCAATAAGTATCCGGGATAAGCGATCATTTTTGTTGTTAGCATTCATTCAAGGGAGCTTTTGCGAGGCTGTCTCTATTCATAAAGACAAATTTTTTATTTTTTTTTTTGCATTCATATCTCATGTCTTTGCTTGCGTGATGATCACTAACACCTACCCTGTTTTGTTTTTTTTTTCTCCTCACCAGTGTTCCTCTATCATCACACAACACCAGTTGGCCAGAGACGGACATGGTTAATTTAGCTCGCCAAATGGAGGCATGTTCGTCCCCGCACAGTGAGACGCTTCTGTAATAAGACGTCGGGTCAGCTTTTGTGAAACATCACACATGAGCCTGCAGACGCGTGTGCTGCTCACCACACAAAGCACACGCACGCACGCACACATGCACCTAAATCCTGGTATCCATGGTGATTGTTTTAGTGCCCGTGTGAACTTACCCCCTGCATCTGTTTCTGTGTTTGTTCCTCATGTTTAAAAAAAAAAAAAAACAAAGCCACAATTACTTATTCATAACCACATGACTATTTTCATTTTCTGCAGAGCATTCTCTGAGCACCATAAATGAGCACCATAAATACCAGAATTCACCAATAAGAAATGAGCTCAGGGAACAAACAGTTCATAATTCCTTCAGAGGCACACGATGTTTTGTGAGAGCCTGTTCTTGTTTTACTAGGGATTGCTGAGGACTTGATTCACATGTTTACCACTGAAGCACATCATCATCACAGCCATCAGACCAAGTTTAAGGTTCTGTCTAACGAGGAGTGATGCCTGCCCTGCTCGGTGCCAAAAAAAACGGCCATTTAGAGCACCGAGTCCATCTGGTGGATGAAAGGAGAATCGCATGCACGTCACTTTACCACATCCTTATCCTGATGTTTTAATGTTTAATAAAGATTCCAGCCAGCACTTCAGTCAACGTACTAATGAAGCATATTGGATTCTCACTGGGAACTTCCCTCAAGCAGACACATGTGAACAGATAAGTCTGAAAACACACCAAAACTTATACAACTCACTATGAACAGGAAGGAAGACGCCAGGAGTAATGCAAGGCATGTGTGTCAGAGACAGTCTCTTAACTCTGTGCTATGTGTGGCACGGATCTTATTCTGGCAGAGAAAAAAGGAGTGTGTCTTTTGAGTGTGTGTGTGTGTGTTTTGAGTGTCTGCGTGATGGTGTAGAGTCATCCAGAGTTTCTTTAACACACACACACACACTTGCGGCAAAAAGTATTGGTGAAACTTTCCTTGCCACACAGAAGAAACGGCTCACCAATGTCTGCTGAACTGTCTGAGCACCAAACCACACACAGACTTCAGACTGTCACCATTAATCTGATGCTCATGTAGGTCAGATTTCAAATCACCTGAGAGGCAAAACCGAAATGGAAGAGTTGATTTTCAAAGTTCAATTATCGAGGATCAGCTGCAGTGAAGCATAAAAGCTCAAAGGATATACTCATATTATGCAGTTCACACACATTTAAAACAAAAACCTACAGAACAGGACCTCTGTGCTTTAAACCATGGTGTGTTTAAAAGCAAAAACTAGCTGTGGGGCAATTTATGTACAAAGAACCCCCCGCTTTTTATTTAATTTCACATTGAAATTACTGGCAGGACAAGCAGTGTTGTTTTAGGATCATTCCTAAAGTGTTGGCAGCAAAGATTTCGCACACATTTGCAAGATGAAATAGTGCATGCAATTGAAACTAAGCCCACCTCTTTTTCTGGTCTCCTTCATAAAGGCAAACTGGGGTGTTTTATCCAATGAAAGTACTTCTTAACGCAAAACACTCTGAACCTGAAGCCAGTTTGTCAAGTACATCAGCTTGTAATAAAGACATGTTTGCAGACTTGTTTCAGACAGATGGGACGCAGCAACCACAAGGACGGACAACTACAACATTCAAAATCATGTTCCCTGGATAAATGCCGATTTATTGAGACGCATGTCATCCTGGCCCGTGTTGAAAAGGATATCCAGATGTAAGAGACGGCAAAGCTCCCACAGCTGTACACCTTACGGTCTGGCGCATACCTTCCTGTCCGCGGAGAAACAAAATCAAGGTTGACGCTTCAAAAGCCGCATAAGCAGGATCGCACTCCCATCAAATACCAAAGACTGTTTATATTTCCAAACCTGCATTACAGCTTTATAAACATCAAAAATTACACTCACAACAACCCAAAGATAAAGCTTAAAGTACCCCAGGTGAACTGCTGCCATGAAATTTGACAATTAGAATATTAGTTTTTGTAAAAGCATCATTTCCTGGTGAGGCATGGCGTGAAGAGATCCATATGCTGGGGTTTACATTCTTTTGACTGGATCAGCAGTAAATTAGGCAAAGAACTAAAGGATAATTCAGGCAGTAATGACTGATATGAGTGATGACAGGTGCCGGACAAACTGGAACAGAAAGATATTAAAACGTTCCATATTGCTGAAATGCACATCTGCATTAGAATTGAAATAAGGTGATAAAAAAAAAATTAACTAAAGAGATTTACCAGAAATTAAGCCAAATTCTTCCTGTAAAAGGAACTAAATGAGATATAGTAACCCCACCGTAAAAAAAGTCACATCACGGTAAGAAAACAGAGTTTTTAAAGTGCAGTTTATGAAACAATAAAATTTACAAACTTGGTTGAAATCTTTGTAAAATCGTTTCACAAGCTGCCTACAGTCGCACAAAAAAATTCCATTCAGCAAATGAGTGTGCTGTCTGAGACGGAGCACGTGCAGCACAGTATGACGCCTGAGCTCATTTAGTCTAAATTCTCCACTGAATGTTGTGCATTTTCAGAGTCCAAACATCTGCCTCCTGCCTTTCAACCGATTTGCCATCTGTCTTCATCGCCTCTATCTTACCTCTCAAGGCCGTGCGTGGAAATGGCTCAGCGCCTCATTGTTTAATTGTTTACTTCATACGGGGCGCTCAAGAGACTGTTTACTGATTGCAAATTATCTCTCTGTTTTTTTTTTCTCCCAGCTCACACCACTCTCATGACCAAGTCAAGGTCGCTCCCATGCTCTCCTCCGTCCCATCAATCTCAGAGGGGGAAGCTAAACTTCCTCTCGTGCTATTTTCTTCCTGTTCCCCCTCCTTATTTTTTTTTTTTTGTGTGCGTATGATAAATACACTTTCCCTCTGAATATCATATCCGCTTCTTCCTCTTGTATTCATCGTGCAGCGTAAACAAACACAGGTTGACAGACTAATCTGTTTTTATAGAAAAAGTTGCATCCTTTCCAGCTCGCAGCTCTGTGCTTAAACCAACAGAGCTGCTCTTCATTTTTCTGAAAACCTGCCATGTCATGTTTTTCATTTACCACATATGCGCATCAGTTGTACATATACTGTACATAACCCAAAAACAGCAAACACATATGGTACGCACTATGCATACACAACAAAAAGCAGTTTTTTTCTAGTGAAGCTTTTTTTTTTGCTAACATATTGTTGCAGTTTCTTAAGAGTTTTTTTTTTTAGGAACCAAAACACCACAAAACAAAGTTTGTAGTTCTTCTTTGTGCCACTAACCAACTTAAAGAACAATTCATAAGTTGCAGAAACAGACTGCGGCCAGCTTGTAAAAGTTTACAGACTCCAACCGTTGCTTTAAACAGAAACACCACTCAGCCCGTATAAATTACAATCTAACGACACCATCAGTGAACGCAGAAGAAGCCATGTTTAAGTCCAGCGCTTCTGACATGCTGAAGCACGAAACTCCATAGATTTGTTGGCTGGCTTACCACATGTAAGCAACACCACATCCATCACTTTCAAACACATTCTTTTGACCCAGCAGACGCTTCTCTTTGGGAAACAAGCACAACGGTAATGTAAGCAAATCTGATCGCATACCACAAATCACAATCTATCCGAAACAAAGAATGGGTGTTACACAAACACACTGATACACAAACCTAGATTATGTAAGCAGGCTAATTTAACTGTCAGTATTTATCATAGTGGTTGGTGCTGGTCAAGTACACAATCGGACATCACTCCCGGCTTTACGTTTCCTGGGAACTTTCACTCAGGGGGCATAAACACTGGACATCAGTCTCACATTTCATTTCTATACAAATTCCTGCTTTATCATCGTTTCACCAGGTACCACTATGGTACCTGTGCTGGAAGTGCAAAACATCATAATGCGGTTGTGTAACCATGCGAGCACTCGCCATCTGTTTGGTATCAATCAACACCCTCATCATCGTGACGCTCATCATCATTATCTAACAGCAGGCTTTTGAAACACTTTCTGAAGTTTGTTTCCATCTAAACTCATTCTCCCATGGATTCAGACCTGCCCACGCACACTGTGAAGCATACACGCACATACCTCAGAAACCACGGTTTTCTCAACTGTGGCGGTACTGGGAGGCAAGTGAGAAATATTTAGGAGTTTGGTGTATGAACTCACAGTCTTTATCTCAAATCACTAGGCAACATATTATGGTTGTGTTTAAACACTGCAACATCAATTCTGCAATTTAGGCTCATTGAGGTTCTATATTCACCGTCTTAGTTTTGTGTTTGAGCATGTAAAACATTTGCGAGTTAGCTCTGAAGAAAATACATCTGAGGCCGACAAGAACGTCATTGGTTTTGTAGGCAATGGACCGGTTAAAGTTGTGAGTTGTGATATTGCAGGCTGTTAAAAGATAACCAGAGTCCTCAGGCTCCATCCTGAGGGGAACATTTATGTTTGTTAAAACACTCTGCTAAATATTTCAGACTGGATCAAAGTGGTAAACCATCCATCTAACCGAGAGACTGATACTGCCAACCTTTGATCAACACTGCCAGCATGGCTAAACAAAGAAAAAAAGAGACGGGGCAAGAGAACCGTAAAACATAAGCTCCAATGTTTTTTGCTCCACAGACTGTATGGAGAAAGCAGTGTGACAGGGGACAGTTAACCATTAGGTTGGGTTATGGCTATCTTTTTCTGCCGCGATCATAACTATGACAGCACAGCAGATCCGTTGATCAAGGCAAACACAACCCAAGCAACAGTCTGTTTTTAAACACACACTTTTTCCAATTCTTTCTGGCTTCTGCTCCTCAAAGTTAACTTTTGTCTGTTTGCGACCTCTAGTCACAGATCCTTTTGTGCATTTTGCAATCACAGATGAAAAACAGATTTAAATGTAAAATTATCCCGAAATTCACAAACAAAGAAAACAGGTTACAAAAAGGTCTTTTATTTTGGTTGCAGAAATCTGTTTTCCTTTTTTTCAGTAAGCCACTAATTACCTCAAAACCCTTTGGATTTATATTACAACCTCCCAGATTTCGATCTCAACTTCGGGATCTGCTGCTTTGAGACTTGAAGTACTGTTTTACTAATTTAAAAGGGAAATTGCACACATAAGAATGCCAAAATGGAATACATAATAAAGAATAATAATACTCTAAGAAGTAGATAAATAATATGAAGTACTGTATGCCCATGTGGTACATACACTAATCTCTAAATGGCAAACAAAAGTATATTCCCCTCAATCAGGCCAGATATTAGATTTTGATTTATGTTGGCATGAAGGTCTTCGGGCTGCAAAGCCTTAAAGTCCTGCTCTGAAGTTACACACGCCATCTCCTTGACTCTGTCTTTGATCCCTGTAGAAATCTGTCAAACACATTTATGGCCAAAGCTAATGTGTTGCAGGCCAGATGCAAACTTGTTTGGAGGTGAGAGTATGAGGAATCAGAGTCAGAGTGTGAAGGAGTTTAGAAACCAGATCTGACAAAGGGCTGGTTCTACTTTGGACCAAACGAAACTGAAAACTAAGTCAAAAAATTTTTTTTAAATCTGAGGATTAATTACAACTGTAGCTACACTGTGATGAGCCTTAAAATAATGGCGACGCTGCACACGAATTCCATTTAATAGTGTTTGTTTATGTTCATTACTTTCCAGAGTTTTTAGCAAACGCACCTGCAGTTTGTGTACAAAGTTTAGCTTATTTAGACCTTGGTTAATAAACGTCAACTAGCATTATTTTAATAGACATAAAGGTCATTTTCCACTTAGTGTTACATACAGGCTGGCCTAGTCAGCTACAATGGCCAGACAAAGACCCTCTAACACTGATGTAATCCAAGACAGGACACTTATTGTCTTCCTGATCTTGATGCAGACCTGTTGACAGCAGCGGTTTCAAGAAACCGTGCCAACACAATGAATCCTTAACCACAATTGTGCACCTTCAGGCTTGTTACATTTAGCACAAAATGTGTTACAGAAGTTCTTTCCCACACATCTATAATGCTTGAGGCGCTGCACTGGTTGATCACCACAACTGAGTCTTTGAGTATTTCTGCACATATTAAACACAGGTGCACTCACTGAGACAATAGCTTTTTATGCCAGAAACCATTTTTACGAGAGCTCAACAAATGGCTTATAGACACAGAAAACCCATAACTAAAGTGTGCAATAGCGAGCTGACATGCAAAGGGACACATAAAAGTAAGTGCAATCATTTATACAGCTGCACTGAGTGGTTTGAAGCTTTGAAGTTTCTTCGTAAGGGTTGACGTTTCAATTCCGAAATCAACATTCAATCACACAGGCTATTGCATGAGCCTATTGAGCGTTGTGTAGGTTGGATGGGTGGAGCAGAGGGACAAACACCGGCAGACAGCTGCTGATGATGATAATGCCTGCAGGGGAGACGGGGGTAGACTGCAGCTTACTGAAGGGGAAATGTACTTAAGTTCATGAATTTACTGAAAGGACAGGGGAAAAATAAAATACAGAGAGGAAATAACTGAAGTACCAGAATCTATGAACGCTGAGTTCAGTGAAAGACTAAGCTGAGGACAAACATGCAGAAAAACACACCCTCTGCGCCTCCTGCTGCTCTCTAGCTTATTGCTAATGTTCGGTATTTTGGGAGTTCAGGGCATATAAACACATAAAACATGTGAAAGTAAAGCAAGCTGAAACTATGCACTTCTTTGAGGGTAGCGGGGTTGGGTCGTGAAATTTTATCATCATCCCAAAATCCTGAAACCTCTTTGCTTAACTTTTAATGAAATGAGCTGAATATCATCTCTTTACATTTAGAATTGCGTTATATCTTCAGCAGATAATGTTTTTCTGCTGATTCCCAAAATGCTTTGCCCAAGTCAACAGATAAATTTTGTTGCAACATGTGGTCTTTGGTAACTTCTGGAGCCGTCCCATTTAAAGACTGCCCTTACGACTTCAATGTGAGGAGGATAGAGGGTGTAAGAAGTGTGTGTGTGTGCGTGTGTTAGTGTGTGTGTGATGTAAGGAGGCCTTAACACATGGGAGTGCTGAATCTCCAGCTGCTTCTAATTCTCCCTCATGGATTTCTTCTGGCAAAGGGTGTTAACTGCATACTAATGTGTATTTTCTCTGTATTTCTGTTGTACGTATGTGTCTCTATCTTGTCACTTTTATATGTCGTAGCGTGTGTGACATCCGCAGGAAATGAGAGCCATCTTTCTTTAGCTGATGAAGACAAAAGGGCTGAACGACTTTACAGGCTTGTAGAAGCCGAAATGTTGGAGAACATCCAAACTCTTTTAAAACTTTGTTCCCTTTTTCTCCTAAATGGGTGACAATGATAGATCGCTCTGAACCAAAACAGTGTCTTGTAAGTAATCTGGAGCTGTGGGAAAACAGGGAAAAAGGGTCCTGCTTCAAAGACAAATAGGTCATATGGCAACAATATAGTCCAAACTACGACGCACAAGCTATGTGTATGGCATAGTATTGTATATTGCATATTTGCTTCAACAAGGCCCTAAAACCATGCAAAACTGCACTAACTCTGCATCACTGATTGATTCTGGTTTGAACTAAGAATACAAGATTTTGGAGTGTCCATTGCGAAAGACCCCACGTTTTAAGTGTTTTCACAATATTTTCTAACTGAAGCCCACACACTCCATGATAATGTGACAAATCTCAACCTGAGATCTCACTCCAGCTTACATTATCTGACAAGACTTTACTTTGCTCATTGTGTATAGAGTAAATACAGAGATTTACACGAAGCTGTGGCTGTAAACAGAGGCCGAGTCAGGACCATTTTTCAGAACAAACTTGATCTGATGTGTGTAATCAAAAGGCATTGTTTATACAAAAAAAAAAAAAGGAAAGTGAATCACTCTTAGCATGAATCAAACCACTTACTTTTTGCAGCTTGTTTGCTAAAGTAAGTAGCAGATGGATTGTTTCTGAAGGCATCAAAACAAAATACATTTGTAACTTGTGTAAAACTTGGTCCTTGTGAGGACTTGGACAGATCCGACAGATTTAACAACACAAGATCGTCTCGTGTCTTCTGCTTTAAGGGAGTGCCACTTTGCCATTAGCTGGGTTTCAAGCATGTTCTTCTGCAAATTGTAAATCTTTGTCTCCCTCTAGTGGTGCACTTACTCCAGTGGCTTGATTACATCCTCAATAAATCTGACTTGACATAATCTTATCAAGCAGAGCACTGTTAAAGAGCTATCATGTCATCACAGCTTCTTGTCTAGAATAACTCTTTCATTACCACAATGTAATTTCTTGAAGCAATACAATTTTAACGTTTATTTACATGTTTCATGTCATTATTTTGTCAATATAACAGCACAGTCAGTAGTTGGTGCACATGCCAATGTTACTTCATTATCTCATCAACAACCATCTACATTCATTAGCACCGCTCAGCAGTCTTGGTATTAATGTTCTATTGTTGCAATAGATTTAATAAAAAATTTCAAATTGATATTTCAACTTGTGACCTGTCAAACAAAAACAACTGCATTCAGACAGAAAGCAGTGCTCTTGGTTAATGATCAACAACATCCAAGCCATGACTCATCACCTCCACAGTGTTTCGTATGTAATATTCATTGGAATAAGAAGGAAAGTCATAGATTAGGCAGTGAAAACAGAAGTCAGCTTCTTCTTCAAAGATGCTGTAAAAGTCACAGAAGCTTATCCGTTGTTACAAATCTCTCATCTGACATGTAACTGTATCTGTCTTCTGTGCAGCATAGTTATTAAAGCACAAACAGTAGGGTGTGTAACCAGTGCCAACCACCAGGTGGAGTTATTAATTCGAAAATCTGTCAACCATTTGAGAAAATGATTTCCCCTCTTCCTCAGTCATACACCTTTGTGTATGAGTGTTCCCATTAGTGTTTGGGTAACATAAAGAATTATCATATAGTTCAACATTCAGTTCTGCTATTTTCAGATATAAAGACATAAATAAAAATTAAAAGATAGTTAGCTAGATTTCTTTTGCAGCTGTGTGTCACTGAGCATTATCAGCTCCCTTTAAAAGATTTCAGGCAAAGGATTGATTCATAATCATTTATCAACTATATTTTACCTTTCTTCATGATAAAGTGACACCAGTGAAGACTGTGCCCTTGCTTAGCTTACTCAGGAATGTGAATAGTCAAAAACACTAACAAATAAAACTGCACAGTGAAAACATTATAAATCAATTTGGAGCATTAATAACTGAACAAAGCTGAAAAAATTATGTTGTATCCCTGTTTTTGTCCTGTTCAAACTAAAGCATGCATCTCAGCCACAGCAATCATGCATACAGACATGTTGTAAACTTGGATCACAGTCAGTTGTTAGGAATGCATAAGCCTGGATTCAAGTAGATTGTAACAAGACTGTATAACAGGAACCAACAATCAGCCTGGTTGGTTAAAAGCAGAATTTGTTTCTGACTGAAAAGGACCAGAAACTCATCTATGCACTCGGCTTAGATCGCCAGGTCAGAGTTCAACATTTAGCTCTTATAGTTTAGGTGTCAGCAGGTCATTGTTCCATCTGTCTGTTGAAGGTGGTGTATTGGGGGCCCACCCTGCTCAGTAAGGGTCCATCTTGATCCTTCTGTACAGGCAGCAGGTGAACACCATCCCACAGATCTGAAAACAGGATGTGTTAGGTCAAAAAGTGTTGCTCATCACCATGGAAGACTGCAGGAAGCTTAATATTGACTGTGGGGTTAAAGGTGATGGGGTTAGGGGAGGAAATATATGTAGCTGGTTACTATGGGGATGTCAGGAGTCAAGCAACTGTTGCAGCAGCAATACTTGTGTGCAGAGGCTAATGCAAAAGAAGGTGCTGGGGGTGGGGTCCAAAATAACATTATAATACAAATATTCAGTTTAGTGGTGTATTTGTGTCACAGAAAATTGCTCAAACACTAGATAGATAATACGTTGACCTTTTCAAGAGAAGTTAAACTACACTTGCTAAGTCTGTGACAAACCTGGTTGAAACCCAGAAACAGAGTAATTACAAAAAAAGGGGTTTAGGCTTTTAACATCTAAATGGTATTCCAATATGAGGTCCTATTAAACAAAAAAAATGTTATATAAACTGACACAGTTGTTCAAATTCATCTCGAGGTTTCCAAATTTATAAAGACACATTCATTGATGCTGTAATCTCTTGGAACCAGGGTGCTCACAGATGTATGCCGAACCTTAAAGAAACTGCTAAGGATGATTTACAAAAGCACTATACCATATGCTACCATTAAAAGGTCAAAAATAAAGTGAGAACAGCAGCAGCAGATATTGACCTGAGCCGCCAGGCCTGCCAGACTTGATGGATAAACAGGCAAGGGCCCAGATTCAATCTTTGAGTCTCTAAAAGCCATCTGAGAAAGCCTTATCGAGCGAGTCCACTTTATGTATAGACTCATCACTATTTCTCCTCAGGCAAGCCTTTTCATTCTCGACCACCACCAGTGACGGATATGAAGAAGCACAAAGTCTGGCTCAGGAACGATGACATGAGAGGAAAAGTGAGAAAACAGCTTCTCTGGGTTTCTGTTTCCTGAAGCCTATTTTCATAAGTGACACTGGCACAAAAAGCAATGATGCAACTGTTTAAAAAAAAAAAGAAAGAAAATAATTACTTTCCGTTGGATGGCTGTCATCCAATAAAATTGCATATCTGAGCACTCAAACAAAGATCCATTCAAGTAATTATTTCTTGTGTCACTATTCGAGACACAAAATGCCTTTAAAGAATAATTTACTTCCGATTGCAAGTAAGTAGCAACAACACTACTGCTTTTCCGAATAATGTATTTGCATTAGGTGTCCATATTAAAAATATATTTATGTGTATGCACAATGCATTATCCTTCTGTCCATTTAGTATTTGAAAAAATGAAGAGCGTCAGCAAAGGGTATTACTCTGCAACCAGCTTGTGTAAATGTGATAATATAACTGCATACCAATTACATCCTCATCCCAAATTAACATTAAAATATAGTAAAGTCTAATGTAAAGGTTTGAATTTAAAGTAAACTGTCATTAGGGACATCCAGAAACCTCACTGTGTCATGCAAAACACTTTTCACTGTCACTGTAGGAGTTTCTCCTTGTCAGCACAACTACCATACAGACTACACCATAAAAGAACCAGAGTCTTGCTTTCAACATTATTGTGGAGAAGCAGTTAAGTTTTGATTATTCAAGCAATTCTCATGAGGTGTTTGACCTTTATCACCACTATAACAGCTCATTATCACAACATGCAGGGCGACAATGTGCAATACACAGCCAAAGCCAGGCAGCTGCATGCTCACAAGGTAAAAGATCACGTGACAACATAAAATGCTCATTTAAAATACATGTAGCCCAAAGATTTCACATTTAACTGAAAGCAGACAGTCACACAAGGACAAACATGCAGTCAGGTATCAGACGTCTACAATGTCATCCAACCTTGTCTCTGCAGTTGATTAAACCACAAAGCTGCTCTTGCACTAAATCATAGTGTACCGAACTCCTCTTCTTCTTCTTTATAGAGCAGATAGATAAAGCAGGCTGTCAAGAATGCACCGGCCAGCTAAAGTGACACCGCACACAAAAACACACAGACATAAAGACATACAGTGCAATTCACCATTGATAGATTAGTGTGCTACACAAGACACACATATAGATTATGCTGTAAATCAAAGAGAAAACTACAATCAATAAGAGTTAAGATGGATTTCTACAAATTACATTATTTCAATCTGACAGTTATTGGACACAGAAAAGTGCACTAACATTAAGACAGACTGTAGCAGCTGACAAAGACAAGACATACAGTAAACTGACAAACTTATGCTTGGATTGACTGAGTTGAATCATGTTTAAAAGGCTTAAACAGTGCTTTGGATTTTACATCAATTTCTACAGTTATGTTATATGTATATAAACATTCAGCACCACATTTACAGCATATGTTAAGCAGAGTCCCCTCAGATCAGCCAGGGATTAAAAAAACCTGTTCCTGGCCTCATGTATCAAGAATGTTGCAGCCTGGTGATTTCTCCTCCTTTCCACTTGCAAGCCTTGATTATTACAGTTGAGAGTCTCTGGCTTCATGTCAGCAGGATGTTTGGCCTTATTCACGGTTCCCATTGCATGAGAACTATTTTACAGCCCAAGTAGGCATGTAAAATGGTGGGCATTAAGCGGTATTTCAGGCTTACAAATACCAGTGGGAAAAATCAACACAGGTTTGTTTGGGTTAAAGTTTCCCTAAAGTAAACTTGTAAAGAGGTGCTGCAGAGCTAAAAGAGGAGCATCAACCAGCACAGAGTTATAAAAAAGCATGTGGTTTAAAAGCATCAAAGGTCCAGTCAATCTGAGACCGGCCCAAATCAGGTAATGATAACAGAGAAACTATGGTGAGATGAGAAGAGGTGTCCATTTAAGGGTCATTGACCTGCGACGGGACACTTTCAATAACAAATAATAAAACCCATCTGTCTCAGCTTTCTTAGGTTTAATTTAACAAAGGGCAGTCTCTCATTCAGAAAGGTAAAAGCAGCATCTCATTTTTTAAAAATCATTACTAGGTTTAAATGAAGAACAGTGTACTGAGGATGAAGACAGCAGAATACTGTTCTGCATCTTGATGCAAAAAAAATGAACTAAACGTCATATTTTACTTACTTGCAGACAAGCCACTCCTATTCCCACAGCACCAATGATCAACAGGTGGTCAGCCAGAAACTGCTCCAGCTTAGTGATGCAACCACCCTGCAGATCCAAAACACTCAAAGTTAAAAAATATATCACCTAATACACTATACAAACTGTCGTAGCCATTGGGCTCAAACTACTTAGTGGCTTAATCCAAAGTTGTGGTACCAAAAAAGAAAGCATCCTACAGGGGATATGTAGGTTTATTAAAACTAACATTTTTAGACCACTTTTAAATAATTGTCCCCCATCAAGGGTATTCAGGAGAATACAGCATAATATTGATGAGAAAGATGAAGAGTGATATTCACAATTGTACTAAGTGGACATATTCATCACCAACGACATGTGATTACATGTTGTCATGTATGTGTTATATTCTGAGGGTACATCTAAATATTTACACCTTCACACATTATGTAGGCAGTGTACTGTGAGTGATGAGACAGGTGACTGAACAGATTGACTCAAGTAGGTGGAAAGACTTCACCTAAGCAGCACAGATAAGCTTTCAAAATCTCACCTTTTATTTATTTCCAGGGAGCTTATTTTATCAGAAAAGAGTGTTAAACTACTGTGCTTTTACTCTATTTCTGTCACTATTTTTGTTCCAGAAGAGAAGTATCAGGACATAGAGAAATCTCAAAAAATACTCTTGTGGTATTCTCATGGCGGAAAGCAATGATCAGTGACTATTTCTGGCGATCAACAGTATATTCCAAAAAACCTTAAATGTAATATAGTGCTTGTCATTTAGCATTTTATTTCCCAGAAGCCTGAAGTCCACTCACCTCCACCTTATAGATGTTTGAGGGGTGGTCTCTCTTGCCGCAGTTAGGGGTCATGGTTTTACAGCAGCTGTCGGGCACCAGCCTGCCTTTTGCTGGCTTTGATGTAATATACGCACTCGTCGCCCAGTCATGGGAGTTGTTGCTGCCACAGCACTTGAACTGTTGCAGCAGAAAGCAAAAGGAGTTAGTTTCACGATGTCAAACTGTAGGAAAAGTACAAATCCCTCTTCTTTTCATAATATCTACAACAGCTTTTCAGGTTTGGCTCAGATTATTTATTTGGTTTAAACCACTTCCTCAAATCAGCATTCTGTAAACTCTAACAAGTCTTGCACCTTAGGGGAGTGATGTTTCTTCCTGCCATTACTTGAGCAATGGCTATTTCACATGTCATTTCTGGAACAACACTTTGAGCTGAACTCAGTGGATAACATAGAGCTATCAGTACTTTTTACAACTGAATTTCAGCCTAATTTAAAACTACTTCACATATGGCAGCTGCAGACAGTCACTGAATATTACTTTATGAAAAATGTGATTATACTTGACCATGCTGGCTTAAGAAAAGTGCAGCTCATAATCTTACACAAATAAAACATAACTTCAGAGGTTTTTATAAATATGGTCCATACATCCTGTTGTAGTCTGTCGACAGCAAATGTGATGGCGTCCTTCCCTGGCTGGGCATAGTTTGCAGTCATAGTCTGACTGAGATGTTGCTTCAGCTCCCCACTCAGCTGAATGTGACAAACAAAGGGACAAACAGCAGACAAACATGGTAAGAAGGGTGAGTGAATGAGACAGCGAAGGTGTGTGTGGTTTGGGGGGGATGTGTGTGTGTGTGTGTGTGTGTGTGTGTGTGTTATGCAATAGCTTAAAATTAAGTTTTTGTAAACACATGCTGTGTTATTTATTATACATAGGACACGTCAAATCTAAACAGAACAAGAATGCAAAATGTACTGGAGCAAAGACTATGAGGTGAGAGAGTTTTAAAGTGATAAGCACAATAAAGGGGAAAAGCGGAAGGATTAGGGCAAGACCGACAGGTAGCAACTCCCACGCATCTGTGAGTGCTGTGATTGAAAAGACACTTGGAAAACTAGACTTTAAACACAGCCTCTGTATGAGAAAATGTTTGCATACACAAGCACACACACACACACACACGTACACACAAGAGAAAATAAGAATAGACAGAAGATGAGAACTCTCATCTTTCAAGTGATTCTATACTTGTCAAACCCTTTTCCATTTTCATAAAAATCTCTGAGCCTGCAAGCAGATAGTAGGGTGCTCTTTTCAGTCCTAACTGACTGACAAGCAGGTGTTTGTAAGATATCAAGATTCAAAGAACTGTTTGTTAGACAAACTCCAGGTGCTAAACATAATACTTAGTGCAGGTGGCCAACTGTGACAACCCACATTAATGTTAAAAAAGCTAAAAAAACACAAGACAGAGGCAACCAGGAAACCTTTTTACATAGGGAAGAGGTGCAATAGATGTATCCATGTGGGTTCATTTATAGGCACATGGCATTGCTAACATCCTCAAAGTACATAGTGATGCCCTGAATCCATGTCATTTAATACCCTCTGTATATGTCAAGATGGTTATCACATCTGCTAAAGAAGAAAAATAGTGGCACTTTTAGTCTACTTTAGAACAACATTTTACTGTTTTTTCTGCTCTATGCATTATTTTAATTTCAGTACATAAATTCTCTTTTCATTTTGTCCCTTTACATCCTCTCATCTCCTCAGTCCTGGAGCTGATGAGAAAATGCTTATGACACTTAATAGGGCTTGAACAGACAAAAAAACAAACTTCACTAAATAAAATATCTGCTCTGGTTGTATCAGTTTCAAGTTAATAAAGCAACAGTTTTAGGTTGATTGAGGAGTGAACACTTACCCTCTGGTAATAGACATAAGCCAGTACTCCAGCCACTAGTTCAATCACGAAGATCAACAGCAGGCCAAAGAAATACTGTGGATGAGAAAGAGGACAGAAAGCCTGTAAGATAAATATGCAGAGGTAACTCATTTGAGAAAGTTGCTTGCATTTGTAACGGCTGAATAAAAACTTCTATCAACTGTCATTGTCCTGCATCTGTCAGCTCGAACACAGATGGCAATGCTGCACATAATGAGACAATCAAAAATCTATCTGACAGGCTGAAGAATCAGATACCTCTTGGGCATCAGCTCTCCATGCTGCTTGAAATCCGCTCCATTTTGTATTATAATTAAATTCCAAAACACCATCTCAGCAAGACCTTAATTAAGGTGATAAAAGTATTGATTATCGCAACATGAAAAATAAATTTATGTTTTACGGAAAGACAAGGAATATAATGAATTAGTCATTGTATTAGTACAACTCGCTAAAAATAAATCAATACCTGCACAATAACAAACAAAAATGTCAACAAAAATATAACAGCATTGGCTCTAGCTGTGAACTTCATCCTTAATCACAAGCACTACTGTACACACTGACATGTAGAGCATACTTATGTAAACTGAAGCAAGCAGATCACCCACACATTTATAGTCAGAGTGCTCAGAGAGATAACTGAGGGAATGGAAATTGCAAAACTACACCTTCTTCAGGCTACAATAACACAAACTTCTGTGTTTTTCATAACAGCTCGTAAACCTCACAAAACACGAGCCAGGCCATATAAAATAAACACACATTCAACTAATTAGGCCAACATGTCGCAGAGTGGGACACAGCAGTCTGACAGCAGCAACAGCACTGCTTCGTTCAAGATCATTATAGAAAAACAGATGCTACCATCCATCTTATGTGATAGGATCAACAAAGTGAATGCAAAACTACTGGTCAAACAAACAGATTAGAGGGAGCAATGATCTCACTGAATGAATATCTGGCATATTAGTAAAAAATCTCTTCTACTTTTGTCACAGTAATTATGTCATACAGAAACAGCCTGCTCTGTTTCTCTTGGCTACAAAATAAACTAAAAAAAAACTGTGTGCCTGCTGCCCACACAAAATTCTAACTTCACCCTTTCTTTACAAACACACACTAGCATGCTAACATCACTCATTTTTCACATAACTGATCTATAAAAAGCACATCAATACATTTGATGTTCAACAAAAAATGCGGTACAGACTCCTAATCCCAACGCTTCAACCTCTTAACTCCTGCAAGCCTGTTTCTCTTCTCTATTGCTCCATCCATCAACAGTAGATAGACAGATCTATAAATAGTCCTGCGGCAGTGAACGTTCACCTCCCGCCTTCTTCTTTCCCACTGGGCCCTGTCTAAGTAAAATAATGAGGATAGTAAGGGTCCTGTCAGAGCCATTTGTCAGCATCCAGTGATAGACATTGGACCAGGCAGAGGATGGACAAATGCCATGTTAGGTAGCTGCATGATCGTTATGTAGCTGTCCAGCAAAAGAAACCTTTGTGTTTATGTGGGCGAGCATCTAGCTTCTCAGTGCAAACATGACAATCAGGGACCACTAATAAGTAGCCTGGACCAGCCACCAACTCCTATCAGCATTGCTGCCCACATTATCATTGAATTACATAACTTGTAAGACAGTATGGCTGCAGAGTATTTCAAATATGTGTAACAAGAAGAATCACCAAACTTTTAATACAAAGACTATTTGATAAATAATTTCCTTGCTTCTACCAGTTTTACGACTGTGGAGACCCCTTCAGTCCATAAGTGGTGCTTGTTTTACATCATTAGGTTCCCCAATTACATATCAATTCTATACATTTTCAGTATTTAGTTTGATTTATGTCCATTGGCACATATCTTGTATCATTTCTTGTAAGTACAAAAAAAGTCAAGTACATTATTTTCTTAATTACTAAGTGCAAGAAAAGTATCATTTTTAGAATTGTAACACAATATACAACAACATACAACATTAGTGAGTTGTAAGGAACTGCTTTGAGATATCAGACAATGACTTGAAATTTTTGATTTTCTCAAATTAAAAATAAATCTAGCAATGCCACTAAAGCTCTACTGAATCAGTAGGAATTTCATGGATGTGCAGTTTGAGGAAGGGGACAACGCTTGATTAACAGCCTCAAGAATCAGCAATCTGGCTCTCAGACGATCCGACAGATTTCTGGCAGAAACTCTGATCAGCTGTCCTGCAGTTGGAGCTGGTCGACAGTCTTCCCTTTGGTTGTTGTGAAAAGATACTTCATAAGTATGGTGAGCTTGTTTTATTATTACTGGGGTGATGTTTCACGTGTTGTGACTGAAACTGAAATCTTGAAAGTGCTGTGATGTACAACTAAATGTTGCTGCAGAACAGACAGCATATTCTGCCTCACCCAGCCATCTGCAGTGTCTGTCAAGCTCAATAGAGAATGCTACTATTTTGTTTCAATCATCATTAGAGGTAAATGTGATAATATTTCCAGATATCAATTTTCAGTCATTTCTCTAAAGGAAAGGTAATATGAGTATTCAGTTATCAGCCCAGATTGCTCTTGACCAAGGTACATTGGAGTTGACTCATTCACACAGATAGCTCCCCAGTAAAACTGCAGTCTTCTGTTGCTGCCCACAGCTCATTTGTAGTGCAACTACTTACTCAAGGGTATTTTTGAAGTACCTGTTACCTCCACTTAGTCCTTTATAGAAAACTATTCTCTTTTTGTATTTGCTTTTAAGATACGGCATTCCAAATATGTGTGCAATCCAAACATACAAACATTTTTGTAAAGGCATCAAAAACAGTGCAGATTTTAAATAAGCACATCCTTCATCACATACATGCTATAGCATCTACCCACACATTGAAAACTACAAACAAAGGCAGGGACCTCAGCAGAAACCCCTGTGGGTCCTCAGTCTCACCATGGACAGACAGCTTTTCTGCTCCCGGATGACAGAACAGCAACCCAAGAAGCCCGTGACCACCACCAGGCCGCCAGCCAGGATAAGAATATACGCCGACACAGCAAACGTGCTGGATGCCAACAGACTCAAGTAGTCACTCTTCTCCACCAGTGTCCAGACTCCTACACCCAAAACAGCTGCTCCACCCACCTGAAAGAGAAGAACAGAGATAGAGAGGAGGTGGCAGGGTAAAAAAAAAGGTATAAGGGTCAAGAAAGAGATACAATTAACTTGTTATGGGTGTAGCAAAATGTTTTACAGAAGAGAAAGAGGTGAAAAAACATGAGATATGTCCAATAAAAGCATGATGAGAAGTTGGAGTTTTTAAAATGGAGAGGAGAGGAGTTATGGTTGACTGAAAGAGAGAGAAAGTATTGCAAAAAAACTGAGTCTTTCGTGCCAATTTAATCTCACAGAAAGATAAATAAAAGGCAAGAAAGCAAAGCATTTTCGAGGGCAGGATGTGATGAATAGGAAGTGAGTTCAATGTTATTCGATGAGTCACAAAAAAGAAACTACATGAGAGGACAGTTCGAGGGAGTGAAAAGGGGGCACATGGGGCAGAAATAAAAGGGAGGAAACACAAAGAGAAACAGGGCAAAGTGGTCAGGCATAAACACAGAACAGCCAAGAAGCAGGGGAACTCAAGAGGTCAAGTCAGAGCATAATGACAACTTCCTAACAAACAATCCTGGATAACAAACCCAGGGAGGCGCCCAAATCTGTTCCTCTCATCAGTTTCAAAGGCGAGCAGATAGGAAATGCTTCAGAGTCTCTCCGCTTTATCCTCCCATTCCATTTCCGTCAAAATCAAGATACACAGATCAGAACAAGACATGCCCAACCAAGAGGCACCACTTAGAGGGCTTACAGGGCACATAGGGAAATGTCTCTTCCCAAACTATAGCATATTTAAGAAACATTTACTTAAAGCAAGATGAAGTTCCACTTCATTATAATATATTCACTGTTATATGTGATGTTTTAAACAGTGGCACCTAACATAACCTGCTCCTGTAAAAACACTAAATAGTTATAAAATGATTTAAACTGACATGACGATGATGATTTGGGCTGTGGTGATTCCATATTGTCACCGCAGGAAGAGTTTACAATAAAGATAGTATGGCAACATCTATGGAGTATTTGAAAAGAAAATAATATGCTCTCAGTCAAATTTATTTATTTATTTTTTTTTGTGTGTTTTTTGGTCTTTATACGGCATTTCAATTACACTCAAGACATGAGCATTGGGAGGTTGAGAGAAGAGGTCCATGGAGAAGAGGGAGATGGTGCATTTTCTGAAGAGAAGAGTTTTAAGGTGGTGACAGAACATTAAGCAAAGCCTGATGGTAGAGCATGATCCCTTTTCTCTGTTTAACCCCTCCCACACACTCATCTGTGCCTCTCTCCACACACAATGTTCCCTATGCGTCAGATTTTGAAAAATGTTTCAAAGTGACCCCGGACACTCTGCACAGTAGCTGTAAGAGCATGCATTTTTAGCTGCAAATTGCAGTATCATAAAGTGTGGTGCCAGAGAACAGGTCTGACACACTGCTCCCCATCATACACTGACAAGCTCTAAATAATCTATGAGTCACTTTGGGCCGAGGCCATAGCTCAGCCATTTCAGAATCAGAACTCTCCTTAGCCTTCTGCCTTTTTCCACATGGCTCCATCTTCTGAAATGCCCCTCTGTTTACAGTTTATAAAGAACATTTATTGAGCCTCAAAACAAAAAAATTTGATTTTCTACCCATTAAATTCACCAAGTGAAAATTAACTTCAGTTATTCTATTTTAAAGACAGTCTTACTTATACCCAAAGTCATTGTAAGACAAAGTGTGACCACTGTAAGGGTCCTGTAAGTTATTTTTTTTATTATTTAATAGGAGGACTAAATTAACAGCTTTTACTTACCCAGAAGAGAAAGTTGAAAACGAAGAGCAGGTACTTGAGACACACTGTTAGCCAGTCCTCCTGGTCATTCTTATAAGCCGTCGACATCTTCCCTCATTTAGTTCAAATCTGAAAGCATTGATTTTTTTCTTGATGTAACAAAAGGATGATAAAAAATATCAAATTTGATAGCAAAATTTCTATTCTACCAATTTAGATACCGCTCAGTATAAAACCACAGTACAGACTTATAGAAATATTGTCTCAGTTTTGCTTCTGCAACGAAAATGCTTTTGACTTAATTTGAGGGAAAGCAAAATAAAACAGAATAAAAGGATAATGCAACTAACATACAAATACCGACACTGACAGGTAACTGAAACGGGTCCAAATTAGTCAGGCAAATAAACCTACTCATGTCAAAGCTCAGCTTATTGTCATTTGACAGCTCTGTTTAAAATGTGTGCCACAGCAAGTGCAAATAATCACAGTAATTGTGTTTGCCAAAAGGATATAGCTGCCTATCAAATGTCACAACAAAAGCATCATCTCAGCAGCAATGTCAAGTCAAATTTTTAGCATTTATAGTTTGCTTGCTTTATCAAGTCAAATAAGCTACAAAACACACAGCTGATCACACAGTAGTATTAAGTAACGATCTTAAAGGGCTTTTGTGTGTTTCCGAATCATCAGAACACTGCATCTTCAGACTTTAATTTAGATTATTTTCCTGCCGAAACTCCCTCTCCTCTGCCTTTATCATAAGGGTTTTCATCTGGGTACATCCTGCTAGTTGTTAAGTGATGCGGCATTCAAGTTCACACCTCTCTTCACCCCTTCTTGTTACATCCACAAACCACATCTTTAAATTATTCATAGCACTAAAAAGACCATAAACCTCTGAATCATTAATTAAGTTGAGCACAGTTTCAGCTCTGTAAATAAAAGAACATGGGTGGGAAGCGCTTGGTCTCATAAAAATGATACACAGTATCCGTCTGTTGTTTGCACCAAGGATATAGTGCACAATTTTATGTTTGTTCACAAAGAGTCTTACACTAGAATATGACTTATAAACAGTCTAAAACAGTCAGGGAAGGCTGTATTTGTTTTAGACAAAAACTGTTGGATTTCTGAAAACACAAAACCAGGCTTAAACTATGCAAACAACAAAAAACGTTGATTCATTCAAATTACAAAAGAAACTTTTTTCAGTCTTATCGTCATGCTGAACATTTTGGTTTTGAAATATTGTATCAGCCCTCACCTCAGTACAATAGAGGTGAATAGATTTTCATTCATTGTGTTCACAAAAGATCAACAATGCCATTTCTTTTTCATAAAGTTTCCCCCCATTGTTTTGGATAATCCAGACCTCAGTGAACCTTTTTACATGGATACTCTTCTTTGAGAAGAGTAGTTCCTATTATATTATTCTTTGAAGACTCTGAGGATTATTTAGGCACTACTTCCAAACAGACACGTTGCTGTTTGCTTTATTAATGTATTTTTTCAGTGCTGTGAGTACCCCAACACAAACTGTATTCACTGAGAATTAAAAGGAGAAACCCCAGAGATGCATATCTCCAGACCTCGGTACAAAAAGTTAATAATTACTAGAAGGAACAATAAGTTATTATATTTAACACTGTAAACGATGTAACTTCAGTCTGTAGCTTTATTAAATAATAATTTAAACAAAATATTTGAAGAAGTAACAAATAACTTAAAATAATAATTTTTTTACGTGACTATAAAAGATCTAACTTTAGCTCAACTAACATTATGCCTCGCCCGGTTATCACCTGTAACCGTGCCTTGTAGTTAAGCTAACTATTTATGAGCGAAACTGCATGAACCCTAAAGAAGAAACCATGCAGTTCAACGACTTGACAGCTGCTTTCTTTCAAGCCAGTACAAGTCAAGCTTTTTCTTTTTCTTTTTTTTAAATTTTGTGTCTATATTCAGTCGTTTAAACTGACACCTACTGTCAATTTGGTAGCTTTGGTGAAGTTTAGCTTTATAGCAGTTGAGCTAGCGGTAACCGTTGCCCGTCCGGACTGGCAGTCACGTTTCCTGCTGAAATGGTTGCGTCTTGGGATGACACGTCCTGCCTCGAAGATTTCGGACTTTGACCACAACAAATTACCTTAGAGTCCCATGCAGCTCTTTAAAATGGTGAGCTTATGACTTTTATTGGTTTTAGACAAACTTTCTTGCCTACCTTTTTCAGAATAACGTTGGGGTGTAGCTATAGTTAATGCATGGGCTCGAGCATCCTGAAAAAAAATGCATCCCACCACCTGCGTCGTTGATGCTCAGGATAAAGTTTAACGGCTTATCTTGACTTTATATCGACAAACTGACATTTCGTCCCATATCCGACAAAATACTCACCAGCTTGATGTTTATGTGGGATAAATAATCTCCTTTGGACGCTAGTCTTGTCAAATCAGCGTCCACGGCACTGCAGTAGACTCGGGAGTGTTTCGTCCAGTCAAGCTTGTTGCTTTCAGGGTGTCCGAGAGCAGGTTAGTGCGGATGCTGCCTTTAGGTGCAGCTCGTTTTTTCGAAATTAATGAGGTCTGTCTTGTGGGACTTGTAGGACTTTTACACTATGCCTGCCCATAAAAAATCAAAAGGGACCGTGTCAAAAGATCAAGCAGAATTAAATTTTTTTTTGCAGAATATAAGAAAACTGTATATTTTATTTTTCAGTGACTTTACCTTCATTACAATTCAATTTCACACAAAGAGAAAGAATGCTTTGTACCAGATGTATGTAGCTACTATCTAAATTCAATCTGCAGTCTATAGCACTCACACACACAAACAAATACAAACAAAAACACACACTAATATTAATTACATGTACTGTAAATTTACAAAAGCAAACATATAAACAATAAAAAAAGATTTAAAGTGATAAATTAATGATTCAATTACTTTTTTTAAATTAAATGGCTACTTTTGCTAAATGGTTAAATAGGTTAGATCATTTAATTATAATCACGTGGCAATCAAATTGTTAAAATAAAAGATCATTAGTCTACATGGCACAAAACACAAAACTGTATATACATGTTGACATGTTTCTGACAGTCCTTGAAGGTAGCACAGTGCGAACTTGTGGAAAGTGTCAAGATAGGGAGTGAGAGAGAAGGAAATGGAGCTGCGACCCCTAAACACAGGATAGGCTGCATAGCACCGTGACATCAATGGCATAACCTTGGTTACAATGTAACCACATAGCCCCTAAAGAATTTCAACAAGAGGTGCACATGAATAAACAAAGTCATAAAGGGAAAAGAAAGCACTGGCTAGGGAGAACACAACCTCAAACCTAATGTGTAGGTTTATGCAAGGCCTGTGCATCTATGTCTAATAATAAATGCACAGAACAAGCCCTTGCTGTTATTATGAGTTCCAGCCGAGCCAACTAGACTAACAATTAATTTTCAAATAGCTCTTCATTATGTAAAGTTAATGAGATGACTGAACAGAGACCCTCTGTGACCCCAAAGGGAGAGATGGTAATTTGTTATTTCACTAGAGCAGATCAATTGATTGTCTAGACTGATTTGCAGCCAAAAAAAACCACAACACTTTTATTTATATGAGAAAGAAAAAGAAAAATGAGGATAAAGGCAACCAAACTCTCTAAAAACAACCTTTTCTTGAATGTGTATAACCATTTTAGTAACATTAAAGCCAATAATTTCTTCCAAAATAAAGTAATTAAAAGATGTAGTCACTGTTCCTCTGTTGCTTCAAAACCCTGTCTGACCAGTGACCTCTGTTTTGTCTTTATTTTATTTTTTTATGTGGCCTTTTATGTAGACTTCCTCTTTAAACAAAACATACTCTGCACTATGGCTTTGCCTCTTTTTCCGCCTCACTAATTCAATAAGCTTGCAAGCTATTAGGAGTAGATGATAGCTGCAGGGGGAGGAACTCCACAGTGGTCACCTGGACTGGAGACAATCAGTCGGCAAAAACAACATTACTTGGCAAAGGATGTCATCCTTTAGGTCAAGTCTTCCCTAATAAAGATCATTAAACAAAACCATGAAAGAACTACAGGATATTCCACGGTGAGGAATTTGGATCATGCCTGTTTTCCATTTACACATATTTGCATAGTTGACACATGGTAGAACAAGCAGAAGTCTGGTTTCCCTGCAAACCAGCTCATCTCTATGCCTAGCTAGCGCCTCTGTGTCCAAACTCATTCTGCTATAGTTAGTTTATTGCCTCTCTCATGCTTTGTAACCCGCTAAGTCCTCTAATGCTTTCTCCCACAGGGGGGGAAAAAGCGGGGCATGACTGAGCATGCATGTCAAATACAAACTGGTTAAGAGGAAAGCAAACATAAAGTGCACTGATGTGTGCAGGTGTGATTGCATGAATGACAAAGAGAAAAGAAGTATGTGTGTAAGAAAAATAGACAAACAATACAAAAGCTTTTAGAATTGCACCCTTGCTGTGGCACTATTATGTATCCATTCATTTAAATTTCATATTATATTTGCCAGGTTTTGGCATCTGTTGGTTTGGACGAGTGCCTCTCTATTAGAGTAGACAGCAGGGTGTTTGTCTAATAGTGAAACTCTGCACAAAGAAGATGAGAATTGGTCAGAATGTGAAAAAATAATTTAAAAAATGCAATTATAAAAATGTCTTTCTTGAGAGATTTGAGAGATAATGAATGAGACGAAACTGCACAGGGAATTGCTACTATTTTGAAGAATTTTGTATTTGTTGTCACCATAGCTAAATCGGAAGCTTCATACAGTGGTGTAGAGACAAGAGGATTGCCCTTAAAGTGCTATGGAGCAAAGTTTAGGCCTACCCAGCTCCTGCTTGTCATGCCTGACCTCTTGTGGTCAAACTCACCTGGAAGCCATGTGATGGACTGGACTCTTCAAAAAGACCTTAGTTCTGGTTTTACTTGTACTGTAGAGAGGATACAGGCAGTGACATCCACAGGATAATTAAGGCAGGTGATGCAAAAAAGAGATAACAGACTACAGTAATTTTATCTAGAAATAACGAATTTCAAACCATGCTTTTCTCTTCACTACTTTTGTTCTCTGGATTAGGTAAAGCCAAGATGATGTGGCGAAACCTTATTTCTTGGAAATTAACCAAAAGCATGTTTCACAGGAAAAGGAAATCTCAAAGCACAACCAAACTTGCAGGGAACCTAAGAAATACTAGTGGTAAAAGTATCGTGGTAACTCTGGGAAGAGTCAAGTCTCAAATGAAAAGGACAAATTGAAGACATTCAGTTTAAGGATGAGGAGCAGATGAGCAGTAAATTTAATAGACACTGTACCCGCTAAACTTTAGCATGTTTCCTGTGTTATTGTGCACATGTTAGCATGCTAATGTTAGCATTTTAGCTGAAAGCAACCCAGTCCCTGCATAGCATCACAGAGCTGTTAGCATTACTTTGTTGTGACAATTTGTACTCTGCAAATAAAATATGTTTGAAGTAAATATTAAACAGTGAATAAATGATATCTCCTCAAATGTCAATATTTACAATACAATTAGGATGATAAGTAGCTGTTATTTACAAATACTAATGGACTTGATAAAGGAGTCGAAAGGGTTAAATTTAACCCGGAAGTGTCAAATTACACAGTGGAGGGAGGGGGGGCTCTTTGCTCAGCATAAACATGCTGCTGAAATGAAACTTAGGGAGGAAACTTACAAGCAAGTTTTCAGAGGCAAAGTAGAGCTTACTTTGATTTCTTTTTTGCGCAGCTGCTTTTAAAACTTGATACTTTAAAGGTAAGGAAAATGTTAAAGTTCAGTTGTTGCCTTTTCTTTACATGTTTTTGTTGCATGTGATGAACCAGAACAAATATATCCCGTTTTAATAGATCCGCCTCAGTTAACATATTCAGCTGAACTGTAAAATATGTTTCAGTTGTATTTTTACATATTATTTCTCATTCAGATATGGCAACTGCCAGTTTTCTGCTGTCAGAGGAGAAATTCCTGTGTCCTGTCTGTCTGGATGTCTTCACTGAGCCAGTCTCAACGCCGTGTGGACACAACTTCTGCCGTGCCTGTATTCATAAGTACTGGGACAGCACTGACATTTGCCAGTGTCCATTTTGTAAAAGGATGTTCTCTCCAAGACCTGAACTCCATGTCAACACTGTCATGTCTGAGTTAGCTGCAGAGTTTAAGATGTCAGTTAAAGACAAATTCTGGACTCCAGACCCACAACTTCCTGACACAGCAGACATTTTTTGTGATATTTGCTCTGAGATGAAGGAAAAGGCCATTAAATCTTGCCTGACGTGCTTAGTGTCTTACTGTGAAGTGCACCTTGAGCCACATGAGAGAGTTGCTGGTCTCAGGAGCCACACATTAGTAAACCCTGTGAAGAAACTGGAAGACAGGGTGTGTAAGATGCACAACAAGATAACAGATCTGTACTGTAGGACTGATCAGGCCTGCATTTGTGTCTGGTGTTTCAAAACCAAGCACAAAAGTCATGATGTTGTTCCGCTCGAGGAAGAATATGAAGCGGTGTTGGAAAAAAAGGATGAGACGATGTCAAAAATCCAAAAAATGGTACAGTCTCGGTCCAGAAAGATAGTAGAAATTGAAAACTCAGTCAACATCAGCGAGAAAGAAGCAGAGAAAGAGAAAGAAGCAAGTGTGAAGGTCTTCACTGAATTAATCAGCTCCATTCAGAGAAGCCAGGCCACGTGTTTTGAGGTGATTGAGGAAAAGCTCAGAGAAACAAAGCTAAAGGCTGAAGGTTTTCTCACAGAGCTGAAGTCGGAAATTGCTGAGCTTCAAAGAAGAAGCAACCAACTGGAGCAGCTGTCAAAGTCTGAGGATCACCTTCATTTTCTCCAGAGCTTCCCAACCTTATGCTCTCCTCTGGACAAGGACTGGGACAACATTGCTGTCCGCAGTGATCTCTCTTGTGAGGCAGTCAGATGTGCTGTGACTCAGCTGAATCAGAGAGTGGACGAAATAATGGAAGGACTTCCTGAGATTAAAATGAAAACAATGAGAGAACACGCTGTGGACTTGACTTTTGACCCTGACACAGCATTTTGTTTGCTTGTCATAAGCCAGGATGGAAAACAGGTAATATACGAAGAAACGGACCAAAATCTTCCCTACCATCCAAAAAGATTTGAAATCTATCCAGATGTTTTGGCAAAAGAAGGATTCACAACAGGGAAGTTTTACTATGAAGTGCAAGTGGAAGGAAAGACCAACTGGATCGTTGGAGTGGTCAGAGAGTCTGTCAGCAGAAAGAAGACGATGGCTTTGTCGGTTAAAACCGGTGCCTGGAATATTGGGCTTGATAATGGTTTATATCAAGCATACACAGCACCACGACATAAAATCACACTGAAAGACACGCTTCACAAGGTGGGCATCTTTGTGGACTATAATAAGGGAGTGGTTTCCTTCTATAATGTGGACTCAAAATCTCATATCTATTCTTTCACTCGCTGCCACTTTAAAGAGAAAATTTATCCATTCTTCGGCCTGCAAGGCATTGAAAATGGAAAAACCTCCGCCCCTCTCATCATAACACCCGTAGCTCAAACACACTGAGTCAGCCCCTTGTTGGTCCTTCTTTTCTGAGACCACAAAAAAATAACACCGGTTTCTATAAATACAGTTAACAAATCTAATCAAAGTATTAACAGCTGCTTCAAAATGTTATATTTACGATCAAACTATCCACTATGATATCTTAAATGCTTTCAATACATGCACAGAAGTATTCTGCTCCTGTCTCTTTAACAATCTAACATTGTATTATTATCAGATGCTGTTTTATTTCAATGAATGAGGTTATCAGTGTAATTTACTATAATCTGTAATAAGTCTGTTGCATCTTCAGGCATTTTTTGATTGTTTAAATGTTTACACAGGTCAAAAACAGTAAAATAACATTCCTGTAGATATAACCGCTATCCTAACGGTGATTTATCAGATATATATATATGTAAATTTTACATTTGCTGATGTTTTGTAATCAATTCACAATTATTAAAAGTTAACTAAATTTATATACTGTTTTCCTTGTGTCATTCCCACACAAAAGCTCTGTCATATCACTAAACTATAGCTTTATATAAATAACTCTAGCTTCTTATAGGTTTATAGCTTTTTAAAAAAATGAACTCTTGAGTGTGTAATGTGTGTATAAAATGCAGCCTAATTTGAATGCAGTGTTTTCCTTGTGGAGAGAAACCCAAACGCCTCTGCTTTGTAGACTTTTTTTTTTTTTAGACCAACGTAGCGCCTGCACACATTTCCCCACAGTGCCTGAGCGGCCCTGACCAGTGACCACTCCTGGAGCTAATAGCAGGTTCAATGTTTCACACAAACACAGATGGATGTGGAGGGGTTTGAACTTGTGCCAGTTAGGTCACCTAAACTGCATCTAACAACAAGGCCACTGCTAATGGTGCATATAATTAAACTTAAAACCTTTTCGTGTCTTTGTCATGTTACCTGCTCCGCGAGGCTTGAAAGTCAATCAATAGTGGTCTGCCCACTGCTTTCACTCCTGACTCCTGCCTCTGTGCTCCTGCCCCCACACTGATTTATGTGTGTGTGTGTGTGAGTGTGATAGAGTGAATGCACACATTATCCTCGAGTGTGATGTGTGGGCGGATGTTCTTAAGCACCACTGATGGAGCTCATCCATAACTGTGACTAAAACCTGGTGTGTTTCATTGTACTTGGATTCCATTAATGGGACATGTGCCCATTTTCTGTAGTTACAAATATCCTGTAATATTTCTCAAAGTAAAAACACAGAGGTAACAACAAAACTCATTTTGCAGAATGTTTCCTGCCAGTGTTATATTTTTGTATAAGTTTAATATTGAGTCAAGATGTTCCCTCTCTTTGTACATATAAAAACCCCAAACATGCCATTTATTTAACAATCAATGCCAAAGGCTGGCAGTGTTCATTTTTCATTAATATACCTATGTTCAGTAAGTTATATTAATAGTTACTTCATAATGTCAACATGCAAATATAATTATACATCATAGTTTTATTTTCTTATTATTTCATGTGGTGTTATTTCTTTGCATTTTTAATTGTGATTGAATGGAATATTGTTGTAAGAGTCTTCTTAAAGCAGCTGTAATAACAGAACTTTGGAAAGATGAACTTGTTGAACTCCCTTCAAATACCACTGTAACTATGACATTAATAAAATGCTTCTTTGAAGCTCATTGGTTCCTTACAAGGTCCAGATAATTCTAGAACACCGGTTCTCGATTCTGATTGGCTGAGTAGAATTCTGCGCTGGTAACTAACTACCTGTAACAAACTACCTGGCTCATTTACATGTCATTACATGTAACAGGGAATATAGTCAGCAATGGGCAAGTGAAGTGGATGGTGTACGTGTGATAGCACATGCTTTATTTAGTCGTAGCTCAAGAACGTTTATTTACCAGATGGACAAAATTATCATACTGTGGAGTATAAAACACCTCTGTTATATAAGCGAGCGGCTGAGGAGCTCTGTGGTTACCGGAGAGCTGGCTCTGTGGCTCTGTGGCTCCGTGGCTCTGTGGGAAAGTCTGGTGTGAGGAGGCATCTGCTTTTGACAAGAAGGGATTTATTCCGTTTTCTGTGATCACAATGTTTTTTGTCACGATTGTTGTCATCGAGGGGGCTCGCGTGTGACAGAAGTGCACATTCACAGTTTGAGCCCCCTTCAACTTTCTCTCCGGCAAACCCCGCGGGACTACGCAAAGGACTTTCCACTGCGCACACGAAGGCGAGAACTGTGCGTCTTTCCACGGCGCACACGAAAGCGAGAATTGTGCCTCTTTCAGTCTGCGGGTCCTAAATGTTCAGAGTGTTACGAGGAGAAGTAATCTTGTAAAGAAGAAGTTTTTTTCTCTGATGTGGAGTTTTGTTGCTTGTGCGCAACTGGGTGCCTTTTTTGGTCGTGGGTGACACTTTGCGTTTCATCGGATACTCCAAACATAGAGATTTAAGACAAAAAATAAAAATAAAACAAGAAGGTTGATCTCAAATGTTTTGGACGAGGACACCTAAACATGGCACTCAGGGGTTGAAGGAACCATCGACTCCTGCTGGGATCAAACCTGCAAACCTTTCAGTCGCAGAGAGTCTCTCCACGAATCGCCGGTTTTATTATACTGAATATTCCCTCTAGAATTACCTGCATCACATCACCAGTATGGATTACTGTGCGTTTCACCTCGCGCAAAACCATTTAACAACTTTTTCTTGGGGAATGGATTTAATTTGATCAAAATCGTGATACTTACACGTTTTTTTTTAATCATGATTTTCATCTTTACATGTATTCCTGCCATATATTCGGCAGCTTAGTGTTATTTTGAACACGTTTCTGGTCATAATTTACATCCACCATACACTTAAAAGAGTTGTAGCCTAAATCTCGTCGGCTCTCATGGGACTGAGGCATTCGTCGCGTTGTTTGCTGCTACGGCGGAAGATGGCGGAGGCGGACAGCTCGGAGGTAGGGACCTTGTGATGTCCTGCGATAAGAATTGCGGGACCGGGACACTCTCAATACGGTTTATTTTTCGTGGTGACAACACGTTTTATTTGAACGTGATGTGTACATCATTGTTTGTCTTATTCATCATAGCGCAGTCTCATTCAGAATCAGTGTTGCACTATGATGGCGTGCAGGCAGAGGAAGTGCATTTGCCACTGTCCTGCAGATGTTATCCAAGTAGGCTACTCTAATAGCAACAATAATGATCATGCATGCAGATGATTTTTAGGTAATGCAGGTAAAATCAGCAGCTTTTGATGCATTAACGTATTGAACGTGGCTTTGTCCGCTGTCCTTGGTGCTGAAACGGAACCTGTATTTTTGCCGGCTCCTCTCTAGACTCGCCTGTTACGACAAAGACTATGTTTTTATGAATGTTATACTGCTTATTATATAATTTCCTTTTGGCTTGTAGATTATTGGCTCTGTCTCTGTCAGCCATGTAAATAATCTATGGGCAGATCCACTCCTTTAACTGTGATCGCCACCCCTGAAATCCTCAAACCCTCTAATTTTTTGCCACATTCTTGCCTGTGATGTATAAATCCTGATACAACTCCCCCAGCGTCTTCTCTCTCATCCCTCCTGAACAGCGGCAACAGCCTGTCACGTCCCCACTCTCTCAGTCAGCCCAGCCGTCCTCACTGCCGAAACCAGTGCCTACTACCCACCATGTGCCCTGCATCCCCCACACGCCTCATGTAGCGGCCCTGGCCACCTGTCCTGGTCGAGGCAAGATTGCCAAGTTCATCAGCCCGGAGGAAATGACATCACGGGACTACTACTTCGATTCTTATGCCCACTTCGGCATCCATGAGGTACGCAAGCCAGGCTGATAAATGGCTGCATGGTACGGGCAAAGGTGAAAGAACAACACCAAAAGCTTGCTGTTCCATCTGAACCCGATGAAGTTTGAACCCTGTTATCCTGGCTTCCAGTCAGCTGGATGCGGCTCATTTAACACCATCCAACAGATTTCCATGAACAGATCTTGGTAGCGATCCAAATCTTCCTCCTGGCACAGATGATATTTTATCCATAACTAAGAAGCCACTGCACACTCGCAGACTCTTGATCTGAAAATCAATTGACAAAAGCTGAATTTAAACCAAAACAACTACTAGAAATAAAGACAAAAACAAAGATCCGGGCAAAATAAAAAAACACGAGCTAAGAGGAGGAAAGCCGCACTTTACAAACACGAGTTTTAAACAAAGTCTGAAACCAAACTCTTAAATCACTGAAACACCAGAACATAAACATCTCTCAGAAGACTAAGGTTTAAAGTTTACTCGAGTTGTACCTCTTGAAAAAACACACGGCCAAATATTAAAATAAATAAAACATAAATCTCAGAGACAGCTGCCTACCTCCCAACAACCAAACATTTAGCTTTAATAATAATAATATCTAGATAAGGAATAGAAAGTTGCTGAGTTATCTGCGTTGGTGGAGAGTGTCTCCTAGCTGACAAAAGAGGAGGCTTTTCTAATATCAGCTGGCACTAAAGACACCAGATGCATGGTAGTAGTCCATGTGCAATCCCTCATAAATGAAAACAATCTGCGTCTTGTCTTTTTCAATCATCTACAGACAACTGCTGAATAAGATTGCAGAGCTTTTCCTCTCAGCTAATGACCTTGATCTGTTGAGAAAAAGTGGAAAAAGTGGGAAAAGTTTGGGGACGTATAGACCTTTTCAGAAAGTGTCCATATTTAGCATATAGGTCAGGTTTTTGTGCGCTCGCAGACAAAAAGAGTGTCCTGATTAAAGAGTGCAAGGCAAGGAGGATGGAAAGTGGGATGTGTGAATGGGTCCAGGGAGATGGATATCAGCTGGTCCCCAAAGGCTTTGTGTTGTACTCCTGTCTATTTCAAGAAGCTCTGCCACTGTCACGGAGGCTTTTGGCCTAAATACTGCCATATCTATCTCATTATACATGAAAAAATGATGTATTCACAGGCGGATGAAAATATGCGACTGCCCACTTTTAGAATAATTCAGACACATTTGTATGTTCATTTTCTATGCCTCTTAGCATTTTATGAATCACGCTATTCAAATGTCACATCATTTATTCCAGCTCAGTATAGAAAGCAAAGAGGATTGTATGTATTTTACATGATAAAAATCATAATGTATCACAGCTGTGAATTCACAGTTTTATCTCTAATTTGAACAGGAGATGCTGAAGGACGAGGTGCGGACGCTCACCTACAGGAACGCCATGTACCACAACAAGCATGTGTTCAAGGATAAAATCGTCCTGGATGTCGGTAGCGGCACAGGGATCCTCTCCATGTTTGCCGCCAATGCCGGCGCCAAACACGTATACGGGGTGAGACTTGCCTTTTGACCTCAAACAAAAGCTACAGTTTAAGTCCTCCATTATAATCATCCAACAGCCTTTGCTTTTTGTTTAAATCTTTATGAGAGAGAGGAGCCGCGTCCAAATTAATATCATATCTGGCTCCGCCGCCGTCTCATTATCTCACATCCATGGCCTTTCTGTCAGCCAAAATCATGCACACGCATACCTGCCTTTTTAAAATTCCTCTTAAGGGCCAGCCTCTTGTGTTCAGTCCAGAAAAGTGGTAATCTCTCTCAGGCAATCTCACACACACACAGAGGCATTAACAGACACTTGGCTCCCTTAGGAGCAGGGATGTAAGTCACAGGTTGTCCATTACCAACAGTGTCTCTCACAGTTATGTATGATTCATATAGTGGATTGCAGTTATAGAAAGGAAGAGCCGTGTGATGTATTAGTTTTTCTGCTGTGCAGGCTCTGAGATGAGCCATCAGGGACATTACTGTTAGATGGATTAGCAGGGTTTGATTAAATTTGTCCTTCCTACATTACCCGAGAGGTTAACCTGCCGTGCACAGGGAGGGAAAAACCGTAGCTAACACAGTTGTTGGTCATTGACGAGAAAATATATATTTTTCTGGAAGATAAAATATTTTCTGTGTGAGTTATTTAAATGATGACAGTGTCAACAAACATTCAACACCTTCTTATTTAGAAAAAAACCCTAAAATTATGGTTTTGTCTTTGTGCCTACAGATTGAATGTTCAAGTATATCCGAATATTCCGAGAAGATTATAAAGTCAAATCACCTGCACAATGGTAAGTTGAAGTGTTTTTTTTTTTTTCGTCACTCCTATATTCCTTACATCCATCCGTCTGAATGCAGAGCAGTGTGATGACATCTGGATTAGAGGCAGCGTGGAAAATCTGCATATTTTCATCATTACCGTCACACCTGACAATATTAGTCACACTTCTGATGGTTAACTGGCAGCTCGCCTCAGATGTCAAATAACCATAATCTCTGCCATCAATCAGAATCCCCTCAGTGGTGCTGAATACCATTGTAAAATGCCACCCTGAACTCCACAGATGGAGGAATGGCAACAGATGGTGGGTTTCATGGCATGCTCATTTGTTACTTGGCTGGTTTTTGTTTCATCTCCTATATATTTACATTTCAAAGCTGATGCTATTAGTAAAGCAAACAAGAATTAACACCCGAGTGTCATCCCTAACTCTTTAAGGAGAAGGCAATTATTTATACAGTAAATTGCTGCAAATAATAATCATCCGATCAGTATTCAGGCAATTAGGTTCCATGTGGGGTATTAATTAGGAATAAACAAATAAAAACACAGAGATAGCATTAGCTTTACGTAGATACTGCAGCTAGAACAAGGTAGTTTTCAAAGAACGCATCTGCACATGAAATGCATTCTTGGTCCTCCACTGGGAGGGAGTTAACTTTTTATTAGGTTTTTGTCTGTTTATAAATTAAAAAAACAAATATGGTTTACATGCTTTTTTAAAAAAAAGAAAAATCATAAAAAGAGAGAAATTTTCAAAGCAAGTTAGCTTAAAAAAGGTCTTCAGGCACTCCTCTGTATAATGAACCAAAAAAGGCAGAAAAAGAAAACAGAAGACAAGAAAAAACAGATTCATCTGAAGCATAGAAACAATGTCATCTGAGAACAGTGTCATTAATTGATTTGCACTCATTTGCGATGAAGATGCCGTGTAGTAATTTGTCGCCTGCTGTTGTGTGGCTGTCAACGCCACAGTCATCACCATCTTCAAGGGCAAGGTGGAGGAGGTGGAGCTTCCTGTGGAGAAGGTGGACATCATCATCTCAGAGTGGATGGGCTACTGCCTCTTCTACGAGTCCATGCTCAACACCGTCATCTTCGCCAGGGACAAATGGCTGGTATGTTGGTGGTGCTGCTGCTGCTGGAGGCTCGGGGGGTGGGGAGGGTTAAACTCAGCATGTGAGAGCTGGCTGCTCAAATAAGGCTTTTGACGTATAAACACAGCAGACAGTGATGAAGTGGAGGATTTACTGTACGCTCTGTGCCGCATGTGTCTGCTGCTCAGATGCCGAGGTCGTGCGTGAATGATTTGGTTTCGAACCTCTCAGTGGCTGCCTGCAGGCTTTAAAGTTGGCACATGTGAAGTTATATTGCATGAAAGGTGTGTAGATGATAAAAGTGATGGATGACTTTAGCGTTTGCCCGCAGTGACTCCTGAAGCTTCTTTTTTTTTTTTTTTTTTTTTTGTGCTCAGAAACCTGGAGGCCTGATGTTTCCTGACAGAGCTGCTCTCTACGTGGTGGCCATTGAAGACAGACAGTACAAGGATTTTAAGATTCATTGTGAGTAATTATGGTGGATTTTTTAAGCTTTTTATATCGTATTTTTGCTAAGTCATTGTTTTCTTCTGTCTCTGTCTTTCCCCTCTCAGCTGTGCAGTGCATAGTTAATGACCACTGCGCAGATGAAGAAAAATTAAAGTTGAGTTTGATGTAAAATAGTATGGTTTCACTTCATAAAAAAGGCAGTTTTAATGAAAGCTGTAGCTAAAAGATTAATGAACTTTAGCAGATGCTTTATTAAACTTGCATTAATTGATATTTTACCTACAAAGAGACAGTGAAACAAGCTGGCATATAAAGCTGATATGGCAAATACGTCAGAATAACAGTTGCATTTTTAAACACAAAGCAGAATCAAGCAACATTAGCATTTATTTTTTAAGTTTTGTGTCAAATATTTGCTCCTCTTTTAGTTCATTTTTCCTCTCCACCTACTCCTGAGAGAAATATAAGCTCTTTAGCCGCTAAATGTTCCCCAGCTAGCTGCTAGCTTCTGTCTGATTTTTTGTGCGATGTTAGCAGTTATGCTAATTTGGAACGTTAAAATTGCGGGGTCATAAAAACCAAAACTGAAAGAGAAAAAAATACCAAAAAATGCTCCACAGAGTTGAGAGGAACTACAGAGTTGAATGGGTTCATCACTATGAGTGACCCATTTTACATGACACACACTCATTTGACTAATTGTTATGATGACAATATCAATTAAGGCAGCTTTAAGGCTTTGTTGACCAGCAATAAGCCATCAATAAGGACAACATTTGGGTTGGCTGGTTGTGAAAAATCTGTTTGGCTGATTTATTACCACAGACTGTGAGAAATGAGTAAGTCATAAATAAAAGGTCATGGGTTTGTCACGTTTTAATGCGCCATCAGGACTGAAGTTATTAGTATTATAAATAAGTCAGTGATAAAGAGTTTCTCCACGACAAAAAAACATCAGGTTGGACTTGTTACTCACAAATATACTAATAAAAAGTTTATATTTGTCATCAATAAAGCCATTAGTTCCTGTATAAACCCTGTGTACTATGTGCCTAATTAAACAGTGGTACCAAACACATTTCGAGGTGCCTTCGCCCACAGTACATTCCCCACTGTATTTGTGTTCAAATAGCTATCACAGCAGGAGCGCTGAACTTAACATTGTGATCCAGTGCATTATTAAAGGTGCCATTCACACACTTGTATTTAGAATCAAAATCTGGGTTAAAAACTCCTACAGGGTTACCGTTTGCTTCACAGGCGGCCTTCTCTGTTCTAGTACGTTCATACTTTCACATAAATCCCAAAAGAATTCAGTCAAGCCAAACCCTAGCGCTCTTATTTTTAGCGTCTCCATGCGTCGGTGGCATATTCCACCTTCTCATCCGTTCAGACTTAGTATTTTGGCCCAATGACAAAGCAAGGTGGAGTGGAGGGACAGAGGGAATGGGGGTGGAGAAGCTTGCTTGGTGTGTTTTCAGTCCAAAATTATAATAAAAAAAGCCTGCCAGACATGGTGGAGGTGGTGGAGGAGGCCGGAGTCTATTTTCAGGAGGGCTTGTCTTTCTCCACATAGGGGCTGGATAGACAGAAAGACAGCATGAGCCTGGGACTTTTTTTTTTCTTCTCCTGGCAGGGTTAAGCACTTTGTTTTTACTTTCCCTGCTACTGCCTTTTTTTTTTGACAACTTGGCAGAAACATAGAGAGCAGAGCCTTGAAAGTGCATAAAAATTCAAAAAGTGTAAATCTATAAGACACATACTATGGTGCACGTGTATTAATAAGGGTGCTGCTCTTCAGATTTTCATGTTGTGTGTATGCGCAGGGTGGGAAAACGTGTACGGGTTCGACATGAGCTGCATTCGCAATGTGGCCATCAAAGAGCCTCTGGTGGATGTGGTAGATCCCAAGCAGGTGGTGACCAACGCCTGCCTTCTAAAGGTCAGTCTGTTTGATATAACATGATGAGGGAGTGTGAACATGCCTTCAGCTTTTGTCTTTCATTCCATATTGTCTCATACCTTAAAAATGTGCATGTTTTTCATCTTTTTGAGTTCTGTTGGCAACTAAAAACCAGCAAAAAGTCGGAGAGGACCGTCAATCCCTGAGCCTCTGAACATTTTTAGTCTGCTGAAAAATGTTACCTGCACATTTTACCATTGTTACACAAAAAAACAACGTGTGCAGATTTCTAAAATGCATGCAAACTTGCTAAGAATAAAACATTGACTCCTTTCCCATTACAAATGGATGAGTCTTCCCTTCTGTTTTTATACATTTTCAGGTGTGACAGTGGAAAACAGCATGAAGGCCTGTTCCGATGTTATAGAGGGTTATTTTATATCTTTTAATTCAGTTTAGTCGACTAAACAGCATTCTGTTAGCGCGATGCTTAAGCAGGGTTGGATGGAATCTGTTGTTTTATATCACAGTGCCAGAAACCTGCCTCCATGCTGCATTTTGCACAATATGAAGAACAAACTTGCCTTCGCAGGGTGTTCCTAGACTATGAAGGCCAATAAATAATAAAGCAACAATATAATTAAATAAAATTCCACACGTGTCATAGCATCACACAGGGAAAGGGGCGAACACTAGCTCATCCGTCCAGGTGTCTTGTCTCCATCACTGCCAATCGAACTGGAGCCCATAATTATCTGTGACTACCTCGCAGTCATTTGATTCAGGAATAGATGCCAGTAGCACCCATTCTCATCACAGGAAAAAAAAAAAAAGAAAAAGAAAAAGAAAAAGCGAGGTGTAAGTGGGTTTTTTTGTCCAGTGTAATGGAGTATTATAGAGATTTCTGGAGAGCTGTAATGGTCTGCGGCTCTGTTTTCATGCTTGAAGATACAGCAGTGGCTTGTCTTTCATGCCACAAATGAACAGAGGATAAGAGTAATTCAGCCAGGCGATAGCTTCTCTCTTTTTTTTCCTCCTCCTCTACCTCAACCTTTTCTTTTCATTGCTTTACCTCTTTCACTGTTCCTTCCCTCCGCTTCATATCCTGTTTTTTTTTTTTTATTGCGAGTATCCAATATCTCCTTCCCTCTTTGTTCTCTTTTGTCTTGTATTATCTTGTTGTCTCATTCTTCACTCCTTCCATCTCGCTTCTTACCCTTCATCTTCTGTCACAGTCTCTGATATTAAACAATGTCAGGCCTCACTGGTCTGAATAGGAAAAGGGTCTCGTTCTGTCTCTCGGTCTGTGTAACAGTGAAATGTCACATAAGAACAGACTGTGAGTCAGTGGGGTTGAAACAGACTCCCCCATCATTAGAATCAGCGTAGTTCTGTGGTCAAAGAGGTGATTTATGTGTCAGGTTGGAGGACGGTTAGTTAGTTAGAGACACGCTGGTCTGCAGATTTATTCTCACTGTGTGGATCTCTTTCACATGTATGTATTTGAGGCTTATTCACCTCCTTCCTCCAGTTTTAGTCTCAGTCCTCACATGCTAAAATTACAAAGTCGCAGTCAGGGACTTTTTTTTTCTCTCTCTCCTCCTACAATTTCTGCCATATATGATACTGGCCTTGTATCATTGGAAAGTACAAAGGTGTTAAATCACAATCTGTCATGCTGAAGCCACAGGGGCCGTGCAGGTCGCAGTGTAAAGCCCCCCAGACACACAAACACACACACGCACACAGATCCCCTTATATACGACTTCATCTGCATGCAAAGCAGAGACACACACCTGCTCCTCTCATATTTTCGGACCTGCCATGCAGCAAAGTGTGATGCTTGAATTTGTGGCCATATTCATAAGGCATTGCTTTATATAGACACAAGCAATCACAGATTCTGTATTCACTCCCTCTCTCTCTCTCTCTCACACACACACGCGCACACACATATACACACACACACATGGCCTCCCTCCCTTGCAGACTTGAGGGAGGACACCCACACAGCATGTGTACTGTGAGCAGGCCTCGTTTGCCAGCCGTGATTCAACCTGTGGGCTTTCACACACAAACACTCACACATGCACAATATATCGTGGTGAATAACCAGGACGGACTGACACATACATGTTACCGCATGTGTGTGTGTGTGTGTGTGTGTGTGTGAGGTGGCAAGTGTGGGGGGGGTGTCAAGTCGTGTGTGTCTGTACTTGTACACATGGCACCCTGTTTTTTATCACCATTTGATCAACTGAAAAGGACCCACGTCTCTTTAAAAAGCAGTGTCTTTTGTGTCTTTCTTTTTTTTCAGGAAGTGGACATCTACACTGTGAAGCCAGAGGACCTGTCCTTCACCTCGGCCTTCTGTCTGCAGATCCAGCGCAACGATTACGTCCACGCGCTGGTCACCTACTTCAACATCGAGTTCACCAAGTGTCACAAGAAGACCGGCTTCTCCACCGGTGAGGCCTTGTTTTTTTTAGCACTTACCTTCTTACTGAACACACTTTGAATATCTGCCTCCACTCTAATATTATGGAGGTGAATGAAGCTTTGTTTGTGTTCTCACACTATTTCCTTTTTAATACAAATTTTCCTTATATTAAGGTTAGAAAGCATATTATTTGACAAAGCATGTAACAAAACGACAGGCAGACTAAACAATATTGAATTTTATTATTAAAACTGCTTTTTACCAAAGAAAAGACACTTGGGAAAGCTTGGAAAATGGTAAAACATCACAAAAGGGACATAAAAATAATATTTTTCTATTCGAGGCCATTCACCCTTCAAGCTTTAGCATTCACAAAAGACATAATTAAAATGCAAGAAGTCTGTAAAGAGTACATAAAACATGAAGCACATGAAGTTTCACAATGCACATGTTCTCCAGTTATTTATCCAGGAAGTGTTCCTAATTACTTTATATTTACATGTAATTATCTTTGAGCATTTTAGCATTAAAACTAGTTTCCATCTGGAGGAGGCTGCTGCACTTTCAGCATCTTAGCTCTCGGCTACACTCTGCTGGTGCTGCATGAGCTGACCTGCTGTTTTGCACCGAGCACTCCTGGTAACATGGCGTCGAGGACGGCGATTAGGTTAGCAAAGCTGTTATGTAAGCTTATGTTAATACATTCATGCATCCAGTGCTTACATAATGTTGTGTAGAGGAGGTTCTATGTTTGGCCATGTCTGTTGGGCCTGAGGCTCAGCATCACTGAAGGAGTGTTCTCCTATCAGCCTCTGTATTGCTCCCACTGGGTGAGGGAGTTTCAGCTGTTCTGCTGCTAAATTTCTATCATGTTAACACGCCCGAGAGAGCCGGGTGCCCTTTTGAACTGGTGTGTTTTGTAAATTTAATATTTTCTCTCGCTCCCCTGAAGTTTTCTTTCCTCTACCCTTTTCCTTTTTTACTCCTCACACTTTCTTCCTCCCTCTGCACTACTACATGCTCTTTTTCATTCTCTTTATCTGTGTTGCTCTTGCACACATATTCCTCTCCTCCACTCCTCCTCGTTTCCTCTGCTTTAGCTCCAGATGCTGCCAGCACACACTGGAAACAGACAGTGTTTTACTTAGAGGACTACTTAACTGTCAAGAAAGGAGAGGAGATCTTTGGCAGTATTGCTGTCAGGCCCAATGAGAAGAATGTGGTAAGACTCTACAAAAAAAAAAATGTACCTTTACACAGGCTAAGCTAGCAGTTCACCCCTGTTTCCAGTCTTTAAACCATACTGAGCTAACAAGCTGCTAGCACTAGCTTCATAATTACCTATAAAGATGAGAAAAATTATTCTTCTGCCTGCCGATTACCTACTTTAGTAATACACATTATATAATTGACTTATTATTATCAATACATGAATCTGTTTATAGCCTCTTACAGTTGTGACCAGCTGAATTGGGGCTAACTTGAAGAATTTTCTGTATTGATAGATAATTTGATTTATAACTATGCATTAAGTTTTAACAGCTTATTATGTTTGATATGTAGCATCTTTATTTTGAAAGTAATCAGTACTTACAGCCCTAAAATAAATGTAATGGAGTAAAAAGTACAATATTTTGCCTCTGAAAATGAGTAAAACAAAAGTAGAAAATATTTAAGCTGCGATACTGAAGTGGTTTTGTACATGAATAAACGCACTTACACTGCATTTAAGTACCTTTAAAGTTGTTTTTTGTGCAAAGATTCTGTTTAGTACCAAATAGATATTTCTGTCATTAATTTATTGATCAATTGGAAATGTTTTTGTCTTTTGTAGCGTGACCTTGAGTTCACCCTGGAGTTGGACTTTAAAGGACAACTATGTGAGGCCGCCATTTCCCACGACTACAAAATGCGTTAGGAACACCGACCACCAACCGACTACCCTCAGCCCTGCAGGACCCACATGGAGAGAGGGGGGAGGGCACAGGCTCTCCAACAAGCATTCTGGTTGGCCAGAGAGGGCAAACAGATGCATCTGATTGGATGCCATCATGCCAGCACTTAAGTGATGTCATCTGAAAAAGGCAAGTATCTATCAGCAATAGTGCCATCACCTGGACCAACCTCTGACTGTAAGAAAAAAAAAGATGGTGGACATGTCAGCTCCTCAGAAGTGAAGCCAAAGTATCTTGATCGCCCCCTGGTGTCTTGATGTGGTAACCTACCTCCTCCATGTAAGCATATGGGGGCCAAATTAGTATTTAATACTGAATGTAAATTTTACCAAAAAGATGGTTTCTGTTATTCTATGTTTTACTTAAAATAGTGGATTTTTCTGATAAATTTATTTTTAATTAGTGGTTTGATGCTAAAAAAAAAACAGAGTTCTGACGCCATGATTGACAGCTAATCCTAATCCGCCATTGAGTCAGTTGGCTGTTTGAATGGGACATCAATACTGTCGATCAGTGAAATCACTGGTGGAAGATGCTGGCGCCTGCATCAGGGATATTTTGGCTTCATTTTGGGACGGTGGGATGAAGTGGAACTGCGTCATCCATCTTTACACAGTTTTTGGTACCAACTTGATCAACTCGGGCACATCGTTGAATGTAACATCCTAAAAGAACTTGATTTTTGTTTTTTCTCTCACTGGTCTCTGGAAATATTGTTATTTTGAGTATGAAATGAAAAGAATCTATGAGTCTTTCTATCGTTAGTGCAGCTATTTGAAAGAGAGGTACGGCACAGCTATAATCTGTTTTTTCCTTTATTCATTTGTTGAGTTTAATTAGATGCTGTGTAATTGTATAGAGGGTACAGTAATCAATAGTGTTTTATTTTATTATTTATTATTTGCATGTGAAAGTTTATTGCTCCACTGATTTCAGAAAGATGTTAAGTGTAATTTATTTCTTTCTTTAATTGAGGGTAATTCAGAGCAAATGTAACTTTGGTGCCGGAATAAAACAGAGCAATGCCTCAGAACAGTAACAAACACAGATGCAATATGTCATGTACCACTTTGTTGTGGAGGTCAGACAAACAAAAAGTATGAAAAAAAAAAAAAGATGAACATGATGATGAATAAAATGTCAGAGAATCAAGTCTGATTTTTTTTTTCTTACATGATTTTCATATAAATGGTTATTTTCACAAATCCCAAGTCATTTCATTTGGTTTAACCTTCAACATAAAATACAACTATATTAACATAAAGTACCCCAGACAAGAAAGTAAGACCTGAAAGCTAACACTTATGAAGAGACTGCAGTATATATAGGATTTTTCTCAATGAAAAATGAAAGTAATTATAATACAGTTTCTAGATTAAATTTTACAGACAGCACTACAGTAATCTGACAACAGTATTTACAGGAAATGATGCAAAATCTTATTTTTTTATTAAGAGAAGCTTTTCCTCTGAGCCTCAGCATCAGGCAACATGTTCCTTTATGTCGACTTCAGCTTGTCATGTGTTTCTGGACCAAAAAGAAGACATGGTTCGCTTCTATGATGAAGGTCCAAGAATCATTTTAGTGTTATCTTAACACACTGCAGATCCAAATCCATGAAGAACAGTAAAAAGAGTGTTTTCTTCACTTGCAGCAGGCTTTCTTCTTTATGGGCTGAGCGCTGAGGTTGACTGTTGTGTCTCTCACCGTGTCTTCCTGCTCCATTAACACCCTGAGTAAAGACAGAGGAAGAGCACCTCATTAGCCCTGCATGCGCACAAAAAGCCATCAGTCACTTCACCATGGATCCGCTTCCTGGTGTGCAGTGTGTCTCTAAGGTTTGTTTTTCATGACAACCTTTATTACTTCACACATTTCTGTAATCCACAGCTTTGATCTCACCTGGCCAGGTGTGTCAGGGACTCTGTCACATTCCTGGCAGTGTAGGCGCTGACCTCAAAGAACATCACTTTGTTGTCCTGCACAGGATTTTGAAAAAGTATAAAAAACATGAGTAGTTTCAGTGTTATTGCTATATTTTTTTTACATGCTGCCTCATTTCACATTAAAATAAAATGATCCAAAGGCTTTGAATTCAACTCACATAAGCCAGTTGCTCAGCTTCTTTGAATGACACCTGCCTGTCATCATCCATGTCCATTTTGTTGCCCAAAAGAAGGATGGGGATCCCTTCTCCTGCTGCTTCCTAAAATAAAAATAAAAGGGTAGTTAGCGATGCCTCTTTTCACAGAGGACAACTTCAGAGGTCACAGCAGGAAAACCACAGGCATAAATAATAAATTAACAATGACTCACTGTCTTGTCTTTTCTCTGAGTGGGACACTCAAAGAGAAAAGGATCTATGCTTTTGTTCTACAACAAGCTCAAATGTCTAAAATATTTAACTACAACAAGTGACGCCACAGAAACACTCCTGTAAGACTCAAAGAAACCGTGCAACATTCTGAGAAGCTGACAAATCCTATAAACTTCCAGCTAACAGCGTGAAGAAAACAAAACAG